>SJYT01017512.1:386712-515207 GCA_006410635.1 Cephalophus harveyi
AGAGTGAAAAAGTTGGCTTAAGATCATGGCATCTGGTCCCATCACTTAATGGCAAATAGATGGGGAAACAGTGGAGTGTCAGAGTTTATTTTGGGGGGCTCCAAAATCACTGCAGATGGTGATTGCAGCCATGAAATTAAAAGATGCTTACTTCTTGGAGGGAAAGTTATGACTAACCTAGATAGCGTATTAAAAAGCAGAGAAATTACTTTGTCAACAAAGTTTCGTCTAGTCAAGGCTATGGTTTTTCCAGTGGTCATGTATGGATGTGAGAGTTGGACTGTGAAGAAAGCTGAGTGCCAAAGAATTGATGCTTTTGAACTGTGGTGTTGGAGAAGACTCTTGAGAGTCCCTTGGGCTGCAAGGAGATCCAACCAGTCCATCCTAAAGGAGATCAGTCCTGGGTGTTCATTGGAAGGACTGATGCTGAAGCTGAAACTCCAGTAGTTTGGCCACCTCATGTGAAGAGTTGACTCATTGGAAAAGACCTGATGCTGGGAGGGATTGGGGGCAGGGGGAAAAGGGGACGACAGAGGACGAGATGGCTGGATAGCATCACTGACTTGATGCACATGAGTTTGGGCAAACTCTGGGAGTTGATGATGGACAGGGAGGCCTGGCGTGATGCGATTCATGGGTCACAAAGAGTCGGACATGACTGAGGAACTGAACTGAACTGTACACCACAATCCTGAGAATGATCCTGGAAAGTGGGTGGGATTATTCCCATTTTATAGATGTAGAAACTAAGATGGAGTGAGGTTAAGTGATGTAAAGTGGCATATATATTCCTTAAAATATAAGGGAAGAAAAAAACAGATTG
Organism: Cephalophus harveyi; assembly: GCA_006410635.1. NCBI lineage: Eukaryota > Metazoa > Chordata > Mammalia > Artiodactyla > Bovidae > Cephalophus > Cephalophus harveyi. The sequence continues at coordinate 387,536 of SJYT01017512.1, forward strand.
GCTAAAGAAAGTAAGTTGAAATGGCTGAGGTTGAGGTTTCCTTGATTATCATTTAATCNTGGGTGGGATTATTCCCATTTTATAGATGTAGAAACTAAGATGGAGTGAGGTTAAGTGATGTAAAGTGGCATATATATTCCTTAAAATATAAGGGAAGAAAAAAACAGATTGGCTAAAGAAAGTAAGTTGAAATGGCTGAGGTTGAGGTTTCCTTGATTATCATTTAATCCTTTGTGTTATTTATATATACTGTACTATATGTGGAGAAGGCAATGGCACCCCACTCCAGCACTCTTGCCTGGAAAATCCCATGGACGGAGGAGCCTGGTGGGCTGCAGTCCATGAAGTTGCTGAGGGTCGGACATGACTGAGCAACTTCACTTTCACTTTTCACTTTCACGCATTGGAGAAGGAAATGGCAACCCACTCCAGTGTTCCTGCATGGAGAATCCCAGGGGTGGGGGAGCCTGGTGGGCTGCCATCTTTGGGGTCGCACAGAGTCGGACATGACTGAAGTGACTTAGCAGCAGTACTATATGTCCTTAGTTGGGTCTGACTCTTGCAACCCCATAGATTGTAGCCTGCCAGGCTCCTCTGTCCATGGGATTCTCCAGGCAAGAACACTGGAGTGGGTTGCCATTTCCTTCTTCAGAGGATCTTCCAGACCCAGGAATCGAACCTGGGACTCCTGCATTGCAGGTGTATTGTATTTCAATACATAAATAAAAACCATTTGCTGTTTTCTACAGGATCTGGGAAATGCAGTAGTGGGAAAGCCAGTTCTTGTTAAGATCCTAAACAGTCTTGAAAGGTTGCTGCTGAATTACGACACAGGGATTCTTGGCCCCCGGAGGAGAAGAATTCAATCCGGGGCCAAAGACAAGGCTTGATCGCTCAGAGCTTTTGTGTAACAAAGTTTTATTAAAGTATAAATGAGATAGAGAAAGCTTCTGACATAGGCATCAGAAGGGGGCGGAAAGAGTACACCCTGCTAGTCTTTAGCTGGATGTTATATAGTAGGGCCAGAGACGAGGCTTGATCGCTCAGAGCTTTTGTGTAACAAAGTTTTATTAAAGTATAAAGGAGATAGAGAAAGCTTCTGACATAGGCATCAGAAGGGGGCAGAAAGAGTACCCCCCTGCTAGTCTTTAGCTGGATGTTATATAGTCATCAGCAGTCTGTTAATGAAAGAAAGGAATGTCTCAAAACTTAGAATGGCACCAGGCCCCTCACCCATAGGATGTATTTTGGGATAATTTTGGCTCCAAATGGTTCATCTTAGGCCATAAAAGGATTAACTTGAATCTTGAAGAAGAGCAGAGCACCATACATATAGTGTTATTTACATAGCTTAAGATAAACATTTCCATAAGAAAAAGGCAATGATTAACTTCAAGTGAAACCAGGTGTCATTATGGCAACACAGAATTTTAAGAGAAACCTCCTTTTAAATTTGTATAGAGAAAGATTGCTCAGAGCTTTTGTGTAACAAAGTTTTATTAAAGTATAAAGGAGATAGAGAAAGCTTCTGACATAGGCATCAGAAGGGGGCAGAAAGAGTACCCCCCTGCTAGTCTTTAGCTGGATGTTATATAGTCATCAGCAGTCTGTTAATGAAAGAAAGGAATGTCTCAAAACTTAGAATGGCACCAGGCCCCTCACCCATACGGTATATTTTGGGATAATCTTGGCTCCAAATGGTTCATCTTGGGCCCTAAAAGGATTAACTTGAATCTTGAAGGGCAGAGCACCATACAAATAGTGTTATTTACATAGCTTAAGATAAACATTTCCATAAGAAAAAGGCAATGGTTAACTTCAAGTGAAACCAGGTGTCATTATGGCAACACAGAATTTTAAGAGAAACCTCCTTTTAAATTTGTATAGAGAAGGAAAAAATATCGCTAGTTTGTTTCCTCCTGCCGCTTAAGAGAGAGAAAATGTCTTACACTTGCAGGCTATTTCCTCCATTTGGAGACCCCTGGCCTTCCTGCGTGTTACCCTCTCAAGAACATGTGACATACAAATATAATCTAATTCTCCCAAGCCCTGGTGAAAAATCTAGATGTCAGTTTTCTAATTAGTGGTAAGAATTATGCTCTGTGAAGGTATGCATAAGTAATTGAAGGGGTGGCATGGTGTTAAAGCTCCTCACTGTGGAGTCTGACTGCCTCACAGGGTTGTTGTGAGGATTAAAATAGTTTATTGTCCATGACAAGGATCTAGAAGAGTGTCTGGCACAAGTAAGTGCTCGCTTAAGTGTTTGCTATTTTTGTTATTGCTATTATATAGCTAATAATATTATTATATTAGCTTTATATATATAATTATAAATATATAAATATAAATATTATAGACATAACTATATTCTATAAAATATTATATACTTATATAATATTATATTAATATTTATTTATGTAATTAAAATATTTTTCCTTCCCTCCAATAGAGTTTGAAGTATTTTTGAAGTGGCTGAAGTGGCTTCTGCTATTAAAAGTTACAAGAAGCTAGAGAGTTCTTGAACTCCCATTCTGCACCCTCCCCCTTAGTTAAATGCTGTGGGGCTCCATTTCCTCATATGTAGAGGACAGTTCCCTGGTGATGGTTCTCTGTTATTTAAGCCACAACAATTCTGTGTTGCTTTGATCTTACCTTCTGTGTAAACAAGAAGGTTGAGTTTGTATGTGTCAAATTCCTTGATCTGGAGTGGTAGAATTTTAGAAGTGAAAAGGGCATTAACCAGATAGTCTGCTCTCTTAGAGAACTCGTCCTGTCTCTTAGTTTCAATTAGTATTTGAGTTTTTTTTCTTCTTTAGCTTTTCTTTTCTTTTTTTCGTACATCTTTTTTTCCCCAAACACTTTTTACATGCTTTTAGATATTGTATTTATTATGTTTGTTGTTTGTGTTTGTATCTCTCCTTGAATGTAAGCTTCACAGGGGCAGGGACCTTTATCTGTCTTTTGGTCGTCTGGCACGTCGTTGGTTGCCAAATAGGGGCCTCAATAAATGTTGTTGAATAGATGAATGAATCTTCAATTACGTAGTGGACATTTCTATTAATTGATCATTTCTGATTCTCTTCTAAAATAGCACTCTTTCATTTTCTTATTTCCACCAACGAATACTTTCATGTTACCAAGAGCAAAACCCTAGAGGAGTTGGCAGCCATACCTGAGACAAAGCAAATTAAATGATTTTCAGGGGTATTGAGACAGCCACTGCTCCCAAGGCTGTAGGTGCAGAAACAGTGGCAGTGCATTTCATAGAAGGCCGGTGGGCCAGGATTTTCCCAAAGAGAACCTTCTGGGCCAGAACTAGCTGCTGCTGCTGAGTCACTTCAGTCGTGTCCGACTCTGTGCGACCCCATAGACGACAGCCCACCAGGCTCCCCCGTCCCTGGGATTCTCCAGGCAAGAACAGTGGAGTGGGTTGCCATTGCCTTCTCCAATGCATGAAAGTGAAAAGTGAAAGGGAAGTTGCTCAGTCGTGTCTGACTCTTAGCGACCCCATGGACTGCAGCCTACCAGGCTCCTCCATCCATGGGATTTTCCAGGCAAGAGTACGGGCCAGAACTAGAGGTAATTGCTTAACTGCTCAGGAAATTACTAAAGTTACCAAATCTTAATGCTAAACTCATAGATTCTGCTGGGTTGATATTGCTGATACGCTTCCTTTGTCATGCTAGTTCCATTGGAGATTCCTTGCTGCTTCTGAACAGAGTCCCAGCTCTGCAACCCGGCATCCAGTGAGTTCCCCCAGAACTTCCCAGTTCCAGATCACAAGAGTGCCCCTTGTCCCTTCTCTCCTCTGCTGAGGCCTCTTCCTTGGCATCTCCTGCACTATTCCCGTTCTTGCTTTAATATCCCTCTGTTCACTCTGAGCTGTGTTCATCACGTGCTCAGCTTTCCTCCTCCTTCGTGTGTCCACACCTGTCTTCCTTAACCCTCCAGGGAAGCTTTTCAGCCCTTATGTATGTGAAGCCTTCTCTGTCGTGTTTTGGCTCCCAAATGTTGCATTATCCTTGTGTTCCATTTGCGTATTTACTGCTTTCCCTACTTTATGATAACCTTTTTGAGGTAAGGACTAATGGAATAATGGAGTTGGGGGATCGTGGGGATTAGGGAATGATTAAAAATGAGAGCTAAAGCAACATCTGAACAAAACTGAAACAAAATTGATGTAGTATAAGTGTATTTTTCTGCCTGTGATGATGTTCTCAAGGGCTTTAGAAATGCTGAGATCAAATCCTTGCTACTTTTTTTGGCATAAAAATGTCTTCTAATTAATTAAATAATGGTAGTAACACCTAGTGATAGTAACGGCCTCAAATTATATTTATTTGGAAATATAGGTAATTGGTGGGGGGCTTCCCAGGTGGTGCTAGTGGTAAAGAACCCACCTGCCAATGCTGGGGATACAGGTTTGATCCCTGGGTTGGGAAGATCCCCTGGAGAAGGGCATGGTAACCCACTCCAGTATTCTTGCCTGGAGAATTCCATGGACAGAGGAGCCTTGTGGGCAGGCTACAGTCCATGGGGTCACAGAGTCGGATATGACTGAAGTGACTTAGCATGCACGCACATATATATAATTGACAGTTGAGTTGGCAGTGTGTGTGTATGTAATTTTACTGGTCTGTGAAATCAGAAAGTCAAGGAAAGACAAGTCTGGCTGGTAATCATGGGAACATACACACTGCATCCCTTTACCCTTCACATGGTGGCCCTTCTCTTCCCTGGTCAGTTGCACAGTACAGATCTTCCTTGACTTACGATAGGGTTACATCCCAGTAAGCCCATTGTAAGTTCAAAATATTCTGAGTTGAAAATGCATTTAATACACTGCACTTACTGAACATCATAGCTTAGCCCAGCCTACCTTAAATGTGTTCAGAACGCTTATATTAGCCTATACTGGGAAGAATCATCTAACATGAAGCCTATTTTATAACAAAGACAATAATATCTCAGGTAATGTATTGAATGTGTTAGGTAGTTAGAATAGGAAAAAGGAGTCCATAACGGCGGTGGCTAAAAGACAAAGAAGGGAAAAGCCCACGAAGATAGAACAAAGGAAGGTCTGAGGACCAGAGTGAGGACCTCAGGTGAAGCAAACAGCCTCCTGGCTAGCCCAGTTCACATAGGGCAGGCTTAGGAGGAGGAGAAAAAAAAAAAAATCACCATAAAAAGAGGAAACAAAGTTGAGCCTCTGGCTCTCTTCTTTTCATGTCTTTTGGGTTGACCTGCCCTCGCGCCTTGAGAATATATTTTCCTTTGCCTGCCAAATAAAACTGAACTGTAACACTGGGTCCATCTGTCGCTTCAAATTTTTGCTGCAGCGAGACAGAACTGAGGAAATTGCATACTCCCCCCGACAAATGCTATATTGATAGTGAAAAACAAAATGATTGATGGGTGTGAATGGTAGTAAGTATATTGGTTGTTGACACTTTTGTGCCTGACTGGGAGCTGCCCAGCATTGCGAGAGTGTATCACTATCACTATCATGGGACAAGATAAAAATTCAGAATTCCGTGTGCCATTTCTACTGAACAGATGTATGGCTTTTGCCCCATCATAAGGCTGGATGGCATCACTGACTCGATGGATGCGAGTCTGAGTGAACTCCGAGAGATGGTGATGAACAGGGAGGCCTGGCGTGCTGCGATTCATGGGGTCGCAAAGAGTCGGACACGACTGAGCGACTGAACTGAACTGAACTGAAGGTATAAAAATCTTAAGTTGAACAATTCTAAGTTGGAAAATATCTGTATTCATTTTTCAAGGTCTCATATGGGCTTAAGATTTTCATGTTATGGTTTGACTCTGGTTATCCAGCCAGGAAATGCGTGAAAGAATTTCCTTCTACTTCTTGAACTTGAAAGAATATTTTTTTCTTGTTTGGTTCCGATTAATCTAGACAATGGCATTCGGTACTCTTTTCTAAGTAAATCAGCTTTATTCATGTCATGAAAAGAGAATTTTTGCACGGCTTTCTAATTTTTCAGGCTGATTGAAAAACTCAATGGGGATATAGAACACATTGATTTGTTCTTTTCCTTCTAAATCTTGCACTGCTTGTCCTCTCGTTCGGTATCATAAGACAAGTTAACATTCTCCTCCTTTTCCAGTTGTTCCACAATTTCAAGTTTTCATTGAGTACACTGTATGTTTACTTCTAGACTTTGTCATTTTAGTTATTTGGAGCATTTGATCACATACAGTCGCCCTGACGTTCAGCAGTTCGGCCAGGCTCCGTTTGTGTGGCGTGCTGACAGAATGACAGGCAGCGGGAGCCCGCGCTGTGCTCTGCAGCCTTGGTGGAGGGAGACTCAGGGTATCCCCACGGTACAGCAGACAGTGTTGTGTCTCCTGGTTACCGTGTGGCTCCAGAAAGCAGACACTTGCTGTTTTAATCAGGGTTTATTGGTTGCAAAGAACAGAAGCCCTCCCAAATTAAATAAAATAGAAAAAGACTTAAAGATGTAGGAGTTAACAACCCATCTCTGTGACGCCAGTGGGCCCATTAGGGACCGTGGAATGGGCCCAAAAAAGCCACGAATCGTGGTCTCATAGCCTCCGCTCTCATTTTGCTTTTCCTGTGTCTATTTCCTTCTGATTCCCATGGGCTAACATACCTGCCAGCCTTGACGTGAGTTTTTGGTTTTAGGCCCGTGTGAGAGCCGATGTTTTTCCTAAGTCTTTTTTGCAAAAGAGAAAATTTGGTTGGTTTAAGTCAGCCTACGGTTCCATTCCCCTTGAACCAGGCAGCTACCATGGTTCTCTGAACGTTGGGGCTGGCGTGGGGGCATTAACATGGGACCACTCAGGGTTTCCCAGGTGGCACAATGGTAAAGAACCTGCCTGCCCACGCAGGAGACGCCAGTTCGATCCCTGGATACGCTTGAGAAGGAAACAGCAACCCACTGCAGTATTTTGCCTGGAGAATCCAATGGACCGAGGAGCCTGGTGGGCTACAAAGAGTCCATGCGCTAGCAAAGAGTCAGACACTGCTGAGCACGCCTGCAATCAGGTAGCATTTAGTTGGATATCACACCTACTTGCACTGGTTCTTGTCTCTAATCTAGTCTTTCCCATTTTCTATCCTTTTGTTTTTTTTTTTTTTTTTTTTTAAACATGTTTTGAGAAATTTCCTGTTATCTCACAGTACTTTTACAGAATTTTTATTTTGGTGATTATATTTTCAAAACTTACTTTTAAAGTTCTTTATTTTTCTCCAGTCATTTTATTTTTGTGCATCTCATTCTTGTTCAGTGGTTGTAATACCTTGAATCTGAGTGGTATTAGAGCTAGCTTCTTTTTAAAGGGCCTTTCTGTTTCCTGAATTAACTCCCTTTCTTCTTAGTGTCAGCTTTTCCCCCCTTAATGTTACTGATTTTCTGGGTAGACTTAGTTGCTATTCATAATTAACAATAAAGGTCTTTCTGTATTATCTTGCAAAGATCTGTATGTAGAGTCTGAATCTGCTCTACCCCACCTCTCCCTTGAGCAGGAATTCAAAATAGAGCTCAGTGCGTGTGTATGAGTGTCTGGCTTTGCTTCACCCCAGAAGTGCCCTGACCGGGAGGATTTACTCCGAGAAAGCAAAATTCACATCAGAAACCTCCGCAGGCCATCTCTCATTTGCTGCTGCCACAGTTGGCTCTGTTCCTTTAGAAGCGAACCCCCAGATGCTTATCTGTCCTTAACGCTCGGCGGTGCTGCCTGAAGGCTCTGTTGGAGGGTGGGGAGGCGGGGTGGGGAGCTCGCTGATACCCCTCCATCCCTGTTCGCGGCCACCCTCCTCTCCGCTCTGCTCTGCGATACCTAATGACGCAGCCTGGGGTCTCCCTGGTGTTCTCTGGAACAGACCATCTCCTTGGTGGCCCTGGGTGGTAGCTGTCCCTCAGTTTCATCTGACAGTGCATCTCCATCTCCTGTTTTATTTCCTAGAAGTTTGTTGAAATCTCTTGTCCATTTCAAGTTCTCTTCCAGCAAACTCTTTTTAATCTTATAGAATTCTTCTGTTTTATTTTTTGATGCTTTCACTTCATTAGGGATTCAGGTAGGAGAACCAGGCTATCAACCATCTTGAAACTGATACCTCAAGGTTGTTTTTGAAAAAATAGCATTTGGCCTTTCTGTTTTCAAATGAGAGATATATCATATACATCAGTATAAAATATATATCAGTATATGCATGATTTAAAGAAAAATAGTAAAATTTTGTACCTACAACATAGCTTAAGAGATGGAGCATCACATTTTCAGTATCTTAAAAACCTGTATGTCCTTCTTGATTGTATCATCTTCATCCTGTCTGCCTCCTGTGGTATCCATTTTCCTTCACTTTTTAAGTCACTGCCTTGCCTTTAAGAAAAATGGGTTTGTATTATGTGTATTTATCTCCCAATAATATATCGTTTAATTTTAGCTGCTTTTACTCTTTATATAGAATCATGTAACTTGTATTCTTCTCTCCCTGTGCTGTTTTACTCAAGATTGTTTTTGAGATTCATCCATGTTTATTCATGAAGCTATATTTTATTTACTTTACTGCTGTATAGCATTGCATTTTAAGAATATACCACGTTTAATTCTCTTTTCTGCTGCCAATGAACATTTGTGTTGTTGTGTAACTTTTTGCAGTCGTGAGAAAGATTGGTATGAACATACGTCCTCTGCATTGCATTTATGCTAGAGTTTCTCTAAATATATAAACCTAGAAGTGGAATTGCTGGGTCATGGAGTATATATGCACATTTAATTTTACTAGGTGATGACAGCTCTTTTCCAGAGTAGTTGTATCAGGATAGACTACACTGGTGTGTGAAATTGCCTTTGGCTTGATGACCTTTGTGTGATAAGATTTCAAATAGTTTTGCCTGTTTGGTGGGTATGCAATCATATCTTACTGTGTGTTTTTAAAATTGAGGTATAATTTATGTGTAATATGATTTACCATTGTGATTTTAATTTTCAGTTTCTTGATTGTTAATGAGGTTAACGATATATTGACTAGGCTTCCCTGGTGGCTCAGATGGTACAGAATCTGCCTGCAAGGCCGAAGACCCGGGTTCAATCCTTTCATGTTTCTCTTCTGTGAACGTTTGCTATGTTTTCCCAGTTTTCTCTTACTGACTGGTGGGTGTTCCTTGTATATTCTGAATATTTGAGAGAGAAAGAGAGAAGCCATGATATGTGGTACAATTTATTTTTTGTGGGCAGTATCCATTGCACCAGGAGGAAAGGAAAAGGCCGTGCTCATATGACCAGCAGCCAGTGTTCTTGCAGCTGTGATGAAAGCATGCTAACTTTTTCTCTGTTTACTTGTGGTTAATCTTTGACAGAATTGAAAAGTAAGTATTGGCCCTTAAAAAATTTTGGAATCTTTTTTTCCAATCCCTCCTCCTAATCTACCCCTATTGTGAAACAATTTTGGTTGAAAAAATACTCTTGACATTCAGTAACTCTGAATGTTTTCTGTGAAGTGCGTGCTATTCAAGTTGAAGTGCAAGCCTGTGATGCTCAAGTATCATAGATCTCAGTGTTTCAGTGGTGTCAGACTGCAGGGCGGCCAGCATCCGTGGAACAGAGGAGTTGGGCGGTGCATGCTGACCCAGGTCGCTAATTTGGGTATTTTTAACCCATATCTCTAAAGATATTCTTCCTGACTTCCTGGTTAACGCATTTCAGAAATTTAATAAAAGAGTCAGTGGGCTTTGTAAAATGATAGCATTACTTAGTAACCATTCTTTTCTCCATTTAACCATGTACTCTGACTTAAGGGACATTTTCTTTTAAGTAGTGATGTATCTATAAAGAAGAACTGTACAAGTGGTTAAAATGGTAAATTTTATGTTATGTTTATTTCACCAGAATAATATTTTTTTAAAAAAAACTCATGGCTGAAAAAAAGTTTTTAGAAGATTTATGACTCTTAACAAAAATGCAGAGATGACACTCTGAAGTAGTGTATCTGTTTTTCAGTGCAGAGAAGTCTCCCCGAGCTAACTAGCAATACCTCTTTTATGTAAGTTGTCATGATTATTCTTTGAAGAAGGTTTACTTGTTTTGAGTTTTTGTAAATTTTGGAATGCATTTTCAAGGACGGTATTTTTGTTTACCTTCTGTTTATCATCCTGGCAATCACTCCCCACTTTGCTGCAGCCTCCCCGGGCCTTCTTTCTTCTCCTCTGATCCTTTCCCATCCTCAGAGCCTTCTTCAGATTGTTCTTTCCCCTCTGCCTGCTCTCATTTGTTTTATTGTGTTGTTATTTTTAAAATGTGATCAAATATACATTCTGTGGGCTGAGTTGTATCCCCACTGCACAATATACTGAAACTCTAATCTCCAGTACCCCAGAATGTGAGTATAATTGGAGATAGGGTCTTTAGCGAGGTAAGCTAAAATGAGACCCCTGGGGTGGGCCCTAATCCAGTAAGACTGTGTCCTGATAAGTAGAAGAAATCTGGGCAGAGACAGTTACAGAGGGAAGACCGTGCTGGAGGCACGGGGAGAAAGCAGCCTTTGATGACCAAGGAGAAAGTCCTCAGAAGAAACCAATGCTGCTCACAGCTTGATCTTGCATGTCTAGCTTCTGAAACTGTCAGAGAATAAATGTCTGTTTTTTAAGCTGCCCAGACTGTGGAACTTTATTATCATAGGCCTGCATGCTAAGTCACTTCAGTCATATCTGACTCTATGCAACCCCTTGGAGTGTAGCCTGCCAGGCTCCTCTGTCCATGGGATTCTCCAGGCAAGAATACTGGAATGGGTTGCCATGCCCTCCTTCAGGGGATCTTCCTGACCCAGGGACCGAACCTGTGTCTCCTGCATTGGCAGGGGGGGTTCTTTACCACTGTTGCCGCCTGGGAAGCCCAGTGCACACTAATATAATATGTAACATAAAGCTTATGAGTTAACCATTTGTAAGCATACAGTTCAGTGGCTGTATTCCCATTACTGTGCAACCATCCTCACCCTCCACCTTCAGAACTTTTGTCTTCTTGCGAAACCGAAATTCTGTACTCTTTTCTCCCTGCGGACATGGCTTAGCGAGGGAACAAGAAGATCCCAGCCCCTGGCAGCCCCCTTTGTACTTTCTGTGTCTATGAATTTGAATACTCTGGGTCCCTCATATATGTGAAATCAGGCAGTATTTGTTCTTTTATGACTAGCTTATTTCACTTTGTATTATGTCTCAAGATTCATCCAGGTGGTAGCGTGTGTCAGAATTTCCTTCTTTTTTATGACTAATATTCCATTTTATGCACATATACCATATGTTATTTATTGGATGGTCATTTGGATTGCTTTCACCTTTTTGGCTATTGTGAATGATGGTGCTGTGAACATGGGTATGCAAATATCTCTCTGAGATTCTGCTCTCTTTTGGGTCTATGTCTAGAAGTGAAATTGCTGGGTCATGTGGTATCTCTGTTAGTTGATAATTAATATTTTGAGGAACCACTGTATTATTTTCCATGGCACCATTTTACATTCGTGTCAGCAGGACACAGTTTCATTTTCTCCATATCCTTACCAAAATTTGTTATTTTCTGTTTTTTTGGGTAGCAGAAATTGAATTACTGCATATCAGAACTTTCAGGTATAATGCCATGCCCTCTTAATTTTTTTGTGGGAAGGAGGTGATAAAATACAGTTTTTTAATTATCACTGCATTAATCAAAAAGAGTTGATTCTCAAAGGGTTGTGATGTGGCATCTATCTTCTTGCTTCAGCCAGGACATCTTGGAGGCTCACCAGGAAGCATTGGAGTTACTGGTGCGAAGTCACCGACAGCCATTTTTTTTTTGCTATACGGTCCAGGAACTTTGTTCTTGTAGTAACTTTGGATCTGCTTATGTGACATGATACCAGCTATGACAAAAATTGGCATTTCTCAGGACAGAGGCCCTGTGAAATAGCTCTTTTGCGGAACTAAAAAGGCTAGCGAGTTTCTTATGTTTTCCCCCAGGGCACATTTTCATTTTCCTAAGTGTTTACAGCTGTGTTTGTTTAAAACACTCATGTACCTAACAATTACAGTCCTGTGAAGAAAACAGAGCAAGTTAGACAAATTAGACCTAAAAAACATCTCAAGCAGAGGTTGTGGTAAAACACAGGAAGCTTGAGAGATGCACAGGGGCTTCCTCAGGGCGTTTTTGAAAAATCATGGAAGAGTTGTATGTTCGACGGTAAACATGGCACACTGCCTTTACACTCAAAGAGGGTCTGAATATTTATAAACACACCCCTTAAGACTGTGAAAATGGAAAGTTTTCTGTGGGTTAATTTTTTTTCTTTCCTTGTCCACTGCTGTGGATATTACTTAACAACAATAGCAGTTCTTGGCTTAACAGCGGCAAAACAGAAATCATTCTTTACTGTGGTTAGTGACAGGCGGAGCCACCCAGTCTCTTTGGGAGATCAGATACCAGCCTTCACCTCGCCTACACTTTGTCCTTCTAAGCTGCAGTTTGTACAGGTGGTTTTGACTAGGAAGCAGCTCGGTTTAACAATCACAAGTACTAAGGCTTAACAGCAGCATCACAATACCCAGCAAAATTAATTTTATGCACGCAACTTATGTTTTTCTTTGTATGGTTTATACACCCACTGGTTTGAGAATTCACAGTAAAGAATGTGATGGTGTTTCCTCTCTTCTTAGCCTGTTCCTCAGCGTCACTGTGGTAATAGTGCCTTGTCTAAGAACCCTGAAAACTCTGCCAGGGCTTCGTAGGCTGTGGAAACTGAGATAATCACTGGTGTCACTAAAGGTGGCAGGTCGTGCCCCAGCAGGGATCAGCTACTCCTGCCTCACGCTGTTTGCTGATTTAAGTTCTCTTTGGAATAATGAAGCTGGCTGAGGAAGCCACGGCTCAGGTCATGTGCTCTTGCATGGGAATGATACCAGGAGCAGGAGTTGGTTGCCTTGCTTTCTTGAAACGTGCCCCACCCCGGGCCCCCCGGCCTGTTCCCCTTACTGTGTAAGTTCAGAGCCGACTCAGGGAGAAACCACTTCTTCCTTCATTGCTTCAGGTGTTTTCTGAAAGCCTTCATGTCAGTCCTGATCTGGGTCAGTGGGAGCCCTCCTAAGTCATCGTCACTACACCTCCAGCGCGCTGCCTCTCAGTTCAGTCACTTCAGTCGCTCAGTCGTGTCCAGCTCTTTGCGACCCTGTGGACTGCAGCACGCCAGGGCTACCTGTCCATCTCCAACTCCCAGAGTTTACTCAGACTCGTGTCCATTGAGTAGATGATGCCATCCAACCATCTCATCCTGTGTCATCCCCTTCTTCTCCTGCATTCAGTCTTTCCCAGCATCAGGGTTTTTTCAAAAGAGTCAGCTCTTTGCATCAGGTGGCTAAAGTATTGGAGTTTCAGCTTCAACATCATCCTTCCAATGAATATTGAGGACTGATTTCCTTTAGGGTGGTCTGGTTGGATCTCCTTGCAGTCTAAGGGACTCGCAAGAGTCTTCTCCAACACCACAGTTCAAAAGCATCAATTCTTCGGTGCTCACCTTTCTTCACAGTTCAACTCTCACATCCATACATGACTACTGGAAAAACCATAGCCTTGACTAGACGAACCTTTGTTGGCAAAGTAATATCTCTGCTTTTTAATATGTTATCTAGGTTGGTCATAACTTTTCTTCCAAGGAGCAAGTAAGTGTCTTTTGATTTCATGGCTGCAGTCACCATCTGCAGTGTATTTGGAGCCCCCCAAAATAAAACCTGTCACTGTTCCCACTGTTTCCCCATCTATTTCCTATGAAGTGATGGGATCAGATGCCATGATCTTAGTTTTCTGAATGTTGAGTTTTAAGCCAACTTTTTCACTCTTCTCTTTCACTCTCATCAAGAAGTTCTTTAGTTCTTCGCTTTCTGCCATAAGGGTGGTGTCATCTGCATATCTGAGGTTACTGATATTTCTCCCGGCAATCTTGATTCCAGCTTGTGCATCTTCCAGCCCAGCGTTTCTCATGATGTACTCTGCATATAAGTTAAATAAGCAGGGTGACCGTATACAGCCTTGACGGACTCCTTTTCCTATTTGGAACCAGTCTGTTGTTCCATGTCCAGTTCTAACTGTTGCTTCCTGACCTGCATACAGACTTCTCAAGAGGCAGGTTAGGTGGTCTGATATCCCCATCTCTTTCAGAATTTTCCACAGTTCATTGTGATCACTGGTTGGATCTCCTTGCAGTCCAAGGGACTCTCAAGAGTCTTCTCCAACACCACAGTTCAAAAGCATCAATTCTTCGGTGCTCACCTTTCTTCACAGTTCAACTCTCACATCCATACATGACTACTGGAAAAACCATAGCCTTGACTAGACGAACCTTTGTTGGCAAAGTAATATCTCTGCTTTTTAATATGTTATCTAGGTTGGTCATAACTTTTCTTCCAAGGAGCAAGTAAGTGTCTTTTGATTTCATGGCTGCAGTCACCATCTGCAGTGTATTTGGAGCCCCCCAAAATAAAACCTGTCACTGTTCCCACTGTTTCCCCATCTATTTCCTATGAAGTGATGGGATCAGATGCCATGATCTTAGTTTTCTGAATGTTGAGTTTTAAGCCAACTTTTTCACTCTTCTCTTTCACTCTCATCAAGAAGTTCTTTAGTTCTTCGCTTTCTGCCATAAGGGTGGTGTCATCTGCATATCTGAGGTTACTGATATTTCTCCCGGCAATCTTGATTCCAGCTTGTGCATCTTCCAGCCCAGCGTTTCTCATGATGTACTCTGCATATAAGTTAAATAAGCAGGGTGACCGTATACAGCCTTGACGGACTCCTTTTCCTATTTGGAACCAGTCTGTTGTTCCCTGTCCAGTTCTAACTGTTGCTTCCTGACCTGCATACAGACTTCTCAAGAGGCAGGTTAGGTGGTCTGGTATCCCCATCTCTTTAAGAATTTTTCAGAGCGCTTCCTCTAGAGGCTGAGAAGCAGAGGGCTGGGTTTACTTTACCGTATTTACTTTAATTAATACATTAAGTAATTGATTTAATTGCAATTTAATTATGTTAATCGATTAATGAGTTATTTCATTTTATGCTCAACAAATAGACAAAGTCTGCTCTGTGGAGAGAGAGAGCTGTGCTGAGCTCTGTTGAGGTCCGTAGAACAAATATAAAACAGTTCTATCTCAAGGAGTCTGGAGTGTCAGGTAAGAAGCATTGAGCCCTAGAGAACATGCCCGGGGCGGTCAAAAGGTCACTGTGTAGCCCGAGCGTCACTTCTCAGAAACTCTGGGGGGAGGGCTGGTCATTAATCCTCCCAGGAGATCAGATGGAGGCAGAGCAAATGAGGAACACGTAGGAGAAAGCTACTTTCTTCACATCAGTTTCTGCCTCCTTGAGGGACCCGGTCTTTTAGAAAATATACCCTGATCCTCTAATTGTAGTTAGGTACAAGAGTGTAAAATACATAAAGATCATTCTTCTTCTCATAATGAAGGTCATGGCTCTTCTTTAGGGCAGAAGACGTGGAACCCACGCATGTATACCACACAGAAGAAAAGCACATCACCCGTAATGCAGCCACCCAGGAAAAATCGTGGTCAGCATCGTGGAGTACGACCTTTTTCCCCCATGGAATTGACCTTAATGATCTATATACTTGGATTCTCAGACCCGAGGGTATACAGATTCTGTAAAGAATCAATATGAATTGGATTCATATAAGATCACTGTGGTGGTTATTGTGATGATAATTTTGACCCTGCATAGCTTTTAAAATTATGTTTTTACTGAAGTAATAGTTGGATTACATGCTTATCTGTTACTTTATAGTTATTTTGAAAAATTTTTGTACACTTTTAAAAAAGCCCACTTGATTTCATTTTAGAGTATTTTAAAGCAGACCGCCTTACTTTAAAGAGAATATTTTCAGTTGACATACTTTTGGGAATGCTAGAAGGAAATGGAGATTTTCTGATAAATTAAAGAGAATTATAGTGAAAGTGTTAGTCTCTCAGTCATGTTCAACTCTTTGTGACCCTATGAACAATAGCCAACCAGGTTCCTCTGTTCATGGAATTCTCCAGATAAGAATAACTAGAGTGGGTAACCATTCCCTTCTCCAGGGGATCTTCCTGACCCAGGGATTGAACCTGGGTCTCCTGCATTACAGGGAGCTTCTTTACCATTTGAGCCACCAGGGAAGCCCCCAAAAGAATTATGGTTGTTCAATGGCAACCCACTCCAGTACTCTTGCCTGGAGAATCCCATGGACGGAGGAGCCTGGTGGGCTGCAGTCCACGGGGTCGCACAGAGTCGGACACGACTGATGGGACTTAGCAGTAGCAATAGCAGCTTTTGTGATAGTAACAAATCTCCGTAATAGGTGTCTTTGTATTCTTACAGTGTTCAGTTTTGGTCCTTTTCATAGTGATATTTTTCCAGAAATGATGTATGTTGTTAAGAAGGTATGTATTTCTTGTTATATCTTTTTATCATTCATGGTAAATTTATGTGGGTAAAGTTAGTAAGAAAACAACTGAATTTTTTAATGTGTGCAAAGCTATTGGTGTGGTTAAAACCTTGACATCTGACAGGAACTTTTGGAACAAGAAATTTCCTGGGCAGTGTGGCCTTCACACTTAAGGAGGAACCAAGCTTTTGAAGTATATTTTCCGCTCTGCCTTTATCGTATTTGCTCTGTCCAGTTTGTGCCAGACGTGGACAGCTGCCAGTGGGATTCCATGTTTTGGAAGTTGTTACTGACTTCAGTAGTAGAGAGCAGAGTTTGTTCCTCCCCCCGCTCCCTGCCACGCCTGTGCCTTTTGACTGGTTGAGAGGTCTCAGTCTTCTTGGAGATTGGTGACTCCTTGTGCTGGTTTTTAAGAAGGCATTGTGTTTAGTATAATGCCTGGCTGTCCTGCTCTCTTTCTTTATAATTCTAAAAAATTTCTTGTAGTTTTGAGACCTTTTGTTTGAAGAGGGTAAAGAGTGTCACAAACTCAGGGACCAGACAGTTATATAATGAGAATATGATTCTAAGGAATATAACTCGGTCATAAAAAAGAATGAAATGAGGTCATTTCCAGCTGCCTGAGTGGACCTAGAGATTGTCATACTGCTGCTGCTGCTGCTAAGTCGCTTCAGTCATGTCCGACTCTGTGCGACCCCAGAGATGGCAGCCCACTAGGCTCCCCCATCCCTGGGATCCTCCAGGCAAGAACACTAGAGTGGGTTGCCATTTCCTTCTCCAGTGCATGAAAGTGAAAAGTGAAAGTGAAGTCGCTCAGTTGTGTCTGACTCCTAGCGACTCCATGGACCGCAGCCCACCAGGCTCCTCTGTCCAAGGGATTTGCCAGGCAAGAGTACTGGAGTGGGCTGCCATTGCCTTCTCCTGATTGTCATACTAACTGAAGTAAATCAGAAAGACAAATGTCATCTGCTGTCACTTACACGTAAAATCTAAAGCAGGACACAAATGAACCGATCTGCAAACCAGAAACAGACCCAGACGTGGAGAAGAAAGCTGTGGCTGCCAAGCGGGGAGGGAGAAGGATGGACTGTGAGTTTGGGGTTAGCAGATGCAAACAGATGCAAACTATTACGTTTAGAATCGATAAGCAACGAAGTCCTACTGTACATCACAAGGAACTATAGTCTGCTGGGGTAAACCGTAATGGAAAAGACTATGAAAAAAGAATGCATACATATATGTGTGCCTGTGTGTATATATATATAAAGCAGTCACTTTGTTGTATGGTAGAAATTAGCACAACATTGTAAATCAGCTATATTTCAATTGAAAAGATTCTAAGGAGGAGTGTGGGGACTGTGCCAGGCTGGATGCTCACAATCTCCAAAGGCAGTAAAATAAAACCACAGAATATTACAGCCAAATAGAAAGTTAAAATTAGAAGCTTACCTGTTTATGGGCTTCCCGGATGGCACTAGTGGTAAAGAGCCTGCTTGCCAGTTGAGGAGGCATAAGAGGCGTGGGTCTGATCCCTGGGTGGGGAAGATCCCCTTGAGGAGGACATGACAACTCACTCCAGTGTTCTTGCCTGGAAAACTAGATGGACAGAGGAGCCTGGCGGGCTACAGTCCATGGGGTTGCAAAGAGTCAGACACGATTGAAGCAACTTAGCACAGCACAGCTACCTGTTTATGTCTGGTTATGCCACGTACCCCTGTAGTATGCATTATCTTATCCTGGCTTCACAAAAAAGGTAAATACTATTACTGTCCCCATCTTAGAGATAAAACTGAGGCTTAGAGAAGCTTCTATTCCCCATGTCACAGAGATAGTACACACCAGAGTCACAACCAGGTTTGTCTGACTTTGGGTCTTGAGCTCTGGGTTGTGTTTTGATTTTAGGCCACAGAACTTTGAATTGCATTCATTGGGTGGGAGAAAAGTTGTCAGTCAGCAGCTGAGCTACTCAGCGGGTTGACGGTGGCTAGCTTTGTGGTCCTGGAGGAGGCAGCCAGGCCTGGGACAAAGTTCTTGGGCTTAGAGGAGGACGAGACCGCAGGATCAGGTACGGCCAGGCTCTGGAAGTCTTCCCCAGGTGCCCAGGGAGGCGAGGCCTTGGTGGGGGAATCAAGAAATTAGTAGTTCTTGTTAGACACACAAAACGTGGGGGGGGAGGGGGGTATGGCAACATGTAGCGGGGGAAAACCTGACTGATGTTTGGTAGAAGCTTTGGCAGACGTGAGTCAGCTCTGGGTGATTCTTGGTACCCTCGGCTTCCGAACTGTGAGTGAGGGAATAGCTAGAGCTGTGGGATAAAGAACTGAAACGTATGGGCTGAGGTTTAATCTCAGGCCTTCTGTCACAATACGCTATTTTTTTTTAATGTTATTAAAATTTTTTTTTTTTCTATTTTTCCTTTATCCTGGCCACTCAGCATGTGAGAATCTTAGTCCCCTGACCAGGGATTGAACGCATGCCCTCTGCGGTGGAGTCCGGAGTCTTAACCTCTGAACTTCTACCAGGGAAGCTCCACAATACACTTTAAAACTAAGTGAGGTTTTTATCAGGTAGAAGGGACTGACTTCTCACACTCTTCTTTTTTTAATTAAAATTTTTTAAAATTTAATTTTTACTGGAGTATAGTTGCTTTACAATGTTGTATTCGTTTCTTACTGTTCATTGAAGCAAATCAGTCATACGTGTATACCTAGATCCCCTCTTTCTTGCCTAACATCTTAGCAGCAAATACTCACACCTCAGAGTGGTTTTTCTGTGGCCAAGCGGATCTCTGTCGGACCACTGGCATTTCCCGTGGTATTTAGTGGAAAGCAAGTATCCTCACAAACCTTTGGTTGTTGAGTTCACCAAAAACTGAAGGTGTGTTAACACAGCACCTTTTAATAAACAAGTCCCTGAATCTCGTTGCACACTGTACTCTCAAAGCCTCTCTGTCCAAGTGCCTTTAGCTCAAGGAAGTGAGACGTCGAGCCCACTTCTTCCTGCCTGGATGCCCACGAACGTGGACCCTGGGAAACACAGCAGCCTCTGTGAGAGGCCTGTCTACATAAACCTCACAGAGCCCTACAGAGAGATGAACAAAAAAGTGCTCTCTTTCTCTCTCTCTCTCTCTCACACACACACACACATACACGGAAAAATTAAAGGGCTGTATCTTCACATTTTTTCCCGATATGAATAAAATACAGAAATACATTAAAGACAGGTTTAATGGAGTTTGCTTTCTGTAGCCTAAGACTTTTAAGTAGATACTGGAGGAGGAAGCGAACTCAGTGTCAAGAAATTTAATACTGTTAGAAGGAGGGCAGGGGTGGGACCCAAAATAGAGCACGGGCAGGTCTTAGGAAAGCCCTTTTGTTGAATTGTTTGGTTTAAAATGATCGCTTTCCTAGAAGCAACAAGAAAAACTGGTCCAGTTTGTTTTTAGAGTTGGAAGAAAATCCTCAGTGTAAGCAACTTCTGGCTTTGCAGTGTTTCCATCTGGAACATCGTTGAAGAATTTGACCAGATCGCAAGTGATTTATGTTCAGTAAATAAGATTACCTTAGGCTTCCTATTGTGAAAGAGCAAATGGTTTGGGGTTTAGCTGCTGCTTTTCAGCCTCTTTTAATTGCTTGTTCAAGGTAATACAGCATTAATCTCCATTATTTATCTCTACAGTTGGGTTTGCAACAGTGGTTTCTGAAGCAAAAAACCAGAACAGTGGTTGAAGTGAGAATGGCTTAAAGTATTAATACCCTCGTTGTAGAGTTATCGAAACGATAACTTGTTGTTGGTAGTGGTATGGGGGTGGGATGGAAGGGCTTTTGCATACACCTGAAATTCAGCTTTTATGTTTTTCTATATTACTTGGCAATGCTCTTAATTTTATGAAACAAACAAAATAAAGGGAATCTTGTGTCACTCATGTCAGCTATTTTGAATGCTTTTTCGTGTTTTAAGTTTCATGTCACAAGAGTTCATAGGAAGACATCTCTTATTGAAATTGTGGACATCCAGTGAAAAATGACATTTCATTTTGGTGTTAGAGGATACATTAGTATGAAAATGTAAATTCTGATATCCTGTTTTTTAAAATGTGGTTGAGATTTTAATGTTTTAAATTAAGTATTTTTTATAGGTCCCATGTTAAATTATCCTCATTATTAGGTTTAAATATTTGTGTGAGAGAGGTAAGAATTTTTAGCAAAGAAATGACCATTTTATACTGCAAGATAGAAAAAAAAAATTGAAGTGTTTCTGGGCATAAAATTTAGGAAAGTGGTACATTATCTATTTCATATTCACTGTAGATAAAAATAGTTACATCTAGTTAGTAAGTGTTCTGTTCTAGTAACCTCCTTCAGCACTGCTTCCTAAATCTCAAAAGTTTCTCCTTCAACTAGTATCTTAATATTTTGATTTTCATATCTTGTGCATTGTGCAAACCAAGCAAAAGGTAAAATGTATGGAGGTCACTCTGCTTTTCAGATTCTATCAGTTGTTTTGAATCTGATTCTTAAACTGTTCGTGGTTCCTTGGCAGCAAGCCATGTACTTGTCACTTTATCTCACTACTGTTAAGTGTAGTCCTGTCAAGAACAGGTTTACTATGCTTTTTTAATTGCCTGCTTAAAGTTTTTTGTTTCCAAAATCAGCTAAAGAATTTAAGATGGTGCCAAGTGTGGACCGAGGGTCACTTGAAAGTTCTGAGTGAATCGGGAACTCACGGAAGCGGGGAATGCAGACGTGAGCCGTTTAAGGCGGATGCGGAGCACTTGCATCCAGAAGAACAGAGCGGGGCTTAAATGTGTGTGCTATTGACTAGTATAACAGTTTTCTTTCCTGGGTCTTTGCATTTGAGTGTGCCACCTGTTGTATGAGGGAACTGGAGGCTAAGCATAAGACAGTTGGAAGGTTGAGACACAGATGAAGATGAGCCATCATCTGAAGGCGGCAAAAGAGAGAAGGATGTCCACCCTAAAACTTCAAAATCATGATCACATGAAGGAGGGGAAACCATGGTTAGATATGGGCCCTGCTCAAGGGCAGCGCAGAGGCAAAGAGAGGAAAGAAGTTGTAAAAAAAAAAAAAAGTGTGGAGTGGAGAGAGATGTAGGAGGAGGTAGGACAAAGTCCTTTGTTTCCTGAGAAAGCATGGTCTTTGACCGGAATAATGTATCTGTCCCCCTCTGGGAGCAGAGAGGCCAGGTTTCCCAGCACACAGCGATGCTGACTTTGTTGATGCTGCCCAGCAGAGTCTGAGGTGTGGTGGTGGGACCCTCGTTCTCACGACCCTGTGGGAATAGAGATGTAGGGACTGTGTTCCTTTCCAGGGATGTGTTTCAGAGCCAGAGCGGTGTGTGTGACCTTGCAAGGAATGAGTGGCTGGGTGGGCCGCCTGGCTGAGTCAGATCAGAGTAGCCTTCACTGTGCCATCTCTTTTCCTTGAGTCACCCCTTACCTGGTGGACTTAGGAGGGGGGGTTACTTTGCAGTGTACCACGGGCAGGGCTGACTTTGTGTCGTTAGACTCCCCCTCACGTTCCCCTCAGAGCTCTTCCTGGGGAGCATCACGGCTTCACGTTGTTCCCCAACAGGGCCCCATTTACTGGAAATGTATTTCATATTCCAGACCTTTCTTGATTTTCTTACCATCTACCAAGCTTCATGTTCACTTTCTCATTTCTCTAAACTCTCCAGATAACTGGAGCTAATTGAATAAAAACATTCATTCACCTCTGTAGGGTCCGTATATAACTCATTCCCTGTTACATGTGTGAATTCTAAAGGATTTGCAGTATACTGACTCAAAGAAATGGCGGCATTTGGGGCAAGTCTGTGGGAAAGTATTAAGATGGTGATATTGCAGTGAGTCATACTATATGCATAGTTTATGAACGGGAAGTAAACTTGAACAAAAGGAACAGAAAGGGTAAGAAATGACAACTGGAGTATATGATGAGCGTAGTCCTAGGGCAAACGTGAGATAGGGGCGACTAGCCTGTAGTTTGTAGGGAGATTTCATTTCCTTGAAGATTGTGAGTGCTTGGGTTTAACAGCACGGTTCACAAAATACAAGCCTAACACATTATCTGGGTTGACCTGAAGAGTGAGTAGTCTTAAGAGGGCAGGAAAACTGGTCGTCTTGGACTTAGGGAGGAACAGCAGTGTTGTATGTCATGAGGAATTTCAGGGAATTTTCGAGGGTGGTTTGGACTATTTGTAATTGTTGCCTTGAGCTTGACTTTGAACTCTAACCCAGCTCCTGGTGCCATTAAGTATGACCTAACAGTGTTGGTTGGCTGAGGGAAGGGCTTGCAGGGCTGCTGAGGGATCCTTGAGATTTGGGACTGTGTGTCATTCATTATTGCCAAAGGAGCTCAGAAAGTATTATTTGTTTAATGAAATCATAAATACATAGCACCTCTGCCTTATGCCTTCCCCACCCCAGACTGGCTGAAAGTAGGAAAGTGGTGTGTATGCATGAGATCCTGATGGTTTTGAAAATGCTCTTAATGCCTAAAAAAATACCAAACCCATATCTTCCAATCCCCGACAGGGCACGCTAGTCATTGCAGGCAGTTCTGGTATCCCAGGAGTAGATGACCTCCCCAATTACAAGGTTCCATTTCCTCATTTGCCCCTCAAAGGTGGTGTTGAAACCCTGGAATTAATGGGTCTCTTACAAGTTCAGATTCCATTCCTGGGTCGGGAAGATTCCCTGGAGAAGGGAATGGCAGCCCACTCCAGTACTTTTGCCTGGGAAATGTCATGGACAGAGGAGCCTGGTGGGCTACAGTAGTCCATGGGGTCACAAAGAGTTGGGCACTTCTGAGTGACTAACACTTTCACTAATACTACAAATTAAAGCATAATAGATGGAAGATATCACCTTCTCCCCAAACCACCTTTCCCACTCCTCTTCCCATGCTTCCTTCTGTCTTTCTGGCTATGGTCCAGTTGTGGGCTGTGGTTCAGTTGTGGGCTGTGGTTATGATTCTTGTACCTTATGAACAACTTGCCTAGAAGCTTAAAATATGTGTCACAAGTTTAGCCGGACTTGTGGATGACAGTCCTGAGCATGTGACTTCTTGTTCTGTCTGTCAAGAGCAGCACCACGGCACTTACTGAAAAGACCCTGGTTTCTGCAGGGTGTCTGCTTGATGGGGCAAGTTTAAGTTGTGATCGTCACCACTGGAGTTTGCGTGTTTTTATATTCCATTTATAGAGGTTCAGTTCCTGCCTTCAGGGAGGTTGGAAGCGCCTCTGTATGACATCGGATCGTCATAGCAGACATAAATGTGGTCTGACTGCTAAGCACTCATTTGGATGCTAGTTTTAGCTTTTGTCGGCCTCCTGGGTTGGTTTGATGTTTTTATTTTTGTAATGTGCCAGTCACTTTGTGTTGTGTTATAATAGAATCCCAGAAATGGAGGGACTCTTAGAGGTAGTTAAATCTGGTGTACTTTAAACTTTTCCTTCCTTCAAAGGGACAGTAAAACCTCTAATTTAGACCTATCTGTAAATGAGAGAAAAGCTGAATTTCTAGTTCCAGGAGGGATGGAAATGGGAGGCCCAAAGCCTCTAACACTTCTCTGCCCTCTTCCCGCCCTGCCCTGAAAATATTGCAGTGTGCGTCTGGGCCTCTGTGGAGCTTGGTCTGAAAACCACAGTTCTGGAGAAACGGGTATTTTGCTACTTCTTAAGTGAAACTTCCTGGCACCAATTTACAGTTTATTGCTTCCTGAGGGCAAAATTTTAAAACCGAACAGCTCAAAGTTCTTCCTTTGTGCTTATCTTAGTGTGAATTACCTTTAGTCACTCAGCGGCCATCAAGAAGCCTATTGTACGTTAGGAACCCCCAGTTCAGCCAATGTGCACCATCAGGTAAACACAGGTAAGAAGTTGACCTGAGGGCCGAAGTGGTACTTTATTATTATTTTTTTGAATTTGATGGCAAGTATGACATCCAGGTAAGACTATGCATATGCCTAAGAAGTTGGGATGTCCTTCATGCTGCTTAGTCACTAAGTCATGTCCGACACTTTGCTACCCTTTGGACTGACTGTAGCCCACCAGGCTCCTCTGTCCATGGGACTTTTCAGGCCAGAATACTGGAGTGGGTTGCCATTTCCTTCTCCAGGGGATCTTCCCGACCCAGGTATCGAAGCCATGTCTCCGATTCTTTACCTGCTGAGCCATCCTGTATAGATCAAAGCAGGGTCCCCTGACCAGCCACCCCTAAAACCTGTTAGAATGCAAATTCTTGATTTCTACCCAGATCTGCTGAATCAGGAACTTTGAGGGTAGAGCCCAGAAAGATAACAAGCCTTTTGGGTGATTCTGGGCTTCCCTGGTGGCTCAGATGGTAAAGAATCCACCTGCAATGCAGGAGACCTGGCTTCAATCCCTGGATTGGGAAGATCCCCTGGAGAAAGGAATGGCGACCCATTCTAGCATTCTTGCCTGGAGAATCCCATGGACGAGGAGCCTGGCAGGCCACAGTCCATAGCGGCACAAAGAGTTGGACACGACTGAGTGACTAACGCTTTTTTGGGAGTGATTCTGCAACACATTGTTGTTTGAGAACCACTGGTGTTGAAGAACACAGTGATAGTGACAAAGGTTGGCTTGGGGTGTTGTAACACCGCTTCTCCCCCAAGCTTCCTGTTCCTGTAAATTCTTCTTGCTTTGCTATGGAAATTTGATGTTTTCTCAGCCTTCCATGAAGTCCTATAACAAAAACCCTAGCTCTGACTTCCCACTATGTTACCACCCGCCTTGGTCCCTTTTATGTGGAAATTCTGAGGCCACTAGTGGATGTATATAAACATGATTTTCAGGTGTTAGTTGGAATGCTTGCTTGTTTGTGAAAGGAAGTGATTTTCTGCTTGGCCAGCCAGGGCCTCATTTGTCAGAATACTGCTAAGGTAACTCCAAACCGCAGCTCCTCCGCCTTCCTGTCTCCAGTGAGGGTCTGATGGAGGCTTTCCCCAGTGCGGCTCTGCTGTAGCCATGATCACCTCATCCAAGCTGGCAGTATAAGCCTGTTCCTTTTCTCTTGTGTCTCTGATTAATCAGGCAATGGTTCAACATCCTGAAGTTGAGAATTCCTAGTCTGAGATCCAGGAACCAACCCTGATATCAGACAAATAAGCTTGGCTTGTGCGTAGGTGTGGGTGCTAGTTGCTCAATCGTGTCTTCCTCTCTGCGACCCCATGGACTGTAGCCCACCAGGCTCCTCTGTCCATGGGGATTCTCCAGGCAAGAATACTGGAGTGAGTTGTCATGCTTTCCTCTGGGGAACTTCCTGACCCGGGGATAGAACCCTGGTCTCCTGCATTGCAGGCAGATTCTTTACAGTCTGAGCTACCAGGGAAAATGCCTTTTTGTGGGTGGAGGGTCCACTCTTTCCATCAGACTGGAAAGGATCTGTGAGGCATCCCCCCCAAAAAAAAACCCAACTTGCTCTAGCTGTTTTTGAATAAAAGTTTTAAGAAATCCTTTTAAGATTTGCAGCCAACGGAGGTGGAAGACCTTCTGTGGGGTTGGCAGTCATACTTCAGCCTGCTGTGTAGGCTCCTCAGGTGTGCTGTGTACATAAGTGGAGTAAGACTGGTTCTCTTGGTCCAGTGGTTTCAGGAATTGTGTGTTTAAACGAGTCGATTCTCTGAGGCATACAGAGCAAGAGGGGTATTTTCCCTGTTTACATCAGTGACACTGAAGCTGAGAGAAAAGCACGAAACTGTCATCTCTAGGCTTACTGTTGCCTGAAGGCATTGAACTCCTGTCCCCCCACTTCTAAATGCACTCGGATGATGCCTACAGAAATCTCAGAAGTTCATTATGGATAAAGGGCCGATTGGTCACCTCGCACCCAACATCATCATTCCTCTCCAAAGGGAGTGGATCATGTTAAAACTGAATTTTGTTTTTGGCTGTTCCTCATTTTAGCAATTTTGAAACGAAATTTTATGGATATAATCTCCCCACCTCACAGTCAAATAAATGCTGACCCCAGCCCCTCTTCTTTTCTCCTCCATGAGTATCACAGAGAATCCTACCTGATCATATTTTTCAGCATGTTGGATCAAGAGAGGGCAAGTCATTGTCAGCTTGTTAGCATCACCTCATTTTCATTAGACTATTCTTTGGGTTTCAAAGACTAGTGCCCTTGTAACTTACATTATACAGCCTTAAAATTGCACATAAAAGTTTGCTGTGGAAGAGTAGCAAATGTAAGATAAATGGAAAAGGTTAAGGGGAAAACGGTGCTAAGAGCTTCTCACAAATGAATTCTCATCATAAAAGCCCAGCGATATCTCCAAGTGACAAATTAACTTGAGACTGTGCTTTGCATTTTTAAGTAATGTGTGGTAGGATAATTCCATTTATGTTCAAGCCAGAGGTCAATGCTTCACTTATTCCACTAGTGCTTTTTGTCTAATAGTGTAGAAAAGAGAGCTGGCTATGTGGGCATTTAATTTACTTTGATTTTGCAAATGCATTGTGTCATGATTCAGTCAGTACTGAGATTCTAGGGGTTAAGGCAGGCTGCCTTATAGAAGGTGTCTGTCCTGAGGGCTTGGAGCCAGCATATTTTCTGAAAGGAATATTGTGCTTAGAACACTTCTTAAAATGATTCTTGTTCTGGCTTGGACCATGCTTTCAGTTTAGTGGGGCCACTTGAAAGGACATCAAGATGTCAGTCATTTATATCACTTCCCTGTCGTTGAGTGGGTAGAAAAGACATTCGTGAGTGGTATGGTGGTTTTTTCTGTCAGCAAGTTAGAGGTTCTGTTACGAAAATTAACTTTGGGCAAGTGACTCTGTATGTCATTTAGACTCTTTCGGAGAAATATAAAATACCTACATAAATTTTAGCTTTTGTACATTTGTGATTTCTTGAACAGTTATGGGAATAAAGAGAAAAGAGTTCCTTCCCTGACTTCCTAGTCTGTTTACTGAAACCCGAGGGATCATGTGAAAACTCTTAATTCTTCAAGATGTTGGTGTCAGAATTAGAAGTTTATTTTATTTTACAAGCTTTCTTGTATGTTATTTAGTTTTTTCTTTTTTGCTTTACTGAAGGATAGTTGAGTTATAATATTACATTAGTTACAGGTATACAACATACTGATTCAATGTTTTTATGTTACATACTATATGGAAAAAGGTTTAATTTCTAGCCCAAATCAGGAAAAAAGCACTCCAGAATGAAATTAATACAAAGCAGTCCCTTGATAGTTGGCGTTATTTAGGCAAGATGAAATGTGGCTGCTGTATGTGCACTAATAATAACATTTGAAGAGCAGTTCACAGATGTAAAGAGTTTTCATGTGTATCACGCCATTTCTAAACAATGGAGGTGGGTATGGCCATGCCCATTTTACAAATGAAAAACAGCAAGCTTATGTATATCTTCCAAGGCTACTCAGCAGAGTCAGGACTCAAAAGCAGGTTGAAACATTTCGAATCCAGGTCTTCTTTTATGTTTGCATTTTTATTTTTTTTTATAGAAGTATGTTGATATCGAACTGCAAATTGACTCAGTTATACACACACACAGAGGTACACACACACACACAGTTTTTTTTTTCCAGATTTTTTTCATTATAGATTATTATAAGACATTGAATATAGCTCTCTGTGCTATATAGTAGATCCCTGTCATTTTATCTATTTTATAAATAGGAGTTTGTATCCGTGAATTGAAAACTCCTAGTTTACCCCTCCCCCTTTCCTGTTTGGTTGCTGTAGTTTGTTTTCTATGTCTGTGTGTTTATTTCTGTTTTGAATCATTTTTTAGATTCCACATAAAAGTGATATCATATGTTGTTTGTCTTTCTCTAACTTATTTCAGTTAGTATGATAATCTCTGTGTCCATCCAGTTGTTGCAAATGGCATTATTTCATTCATTTTTTATGTGAGAATAAATTTTCCATTGTGTGTGTGTGCCACATCTTCTTTATCTGTTCATCTGTCAGTGGACAGTTAGGTTGTTGCCATGTCTTGGCTATTGTAAATAGTGCTGTTATGAACATTGGGGAGAATGTATCTTTTTGGGTTAGAGTTTTCTCCTGATATATGCTCTGAAATGGTATTTCTGGTTCATATAGTAATTCTATACAGAAATTCTATATAAAACAACAGAATGGGAAAGACTAGAGATCTCTTCAAGAAAATTAGAGATACCAAGGGAAAATTTCATGCAAAGGTGGGCTCGATAAAGGACAGAAATGGTATGGACCTAAACAGAAGCAGAAGATATTAAGAAGACATGGCAAGAATACACAGAAGAACTGTACAAAAAAGATCTTCATGACCCAGATAATCATGATGGTGTGATCACTCATCTGGAGCCAGACATCCTGGAATGTGAAGTCAACTGGGCCTTAGAAAGCATCACTATGAACAAAGCTAGTGGAGGTGATGGAATTCCAGTTGAGCTGTTTCAAATCGTAAAAGATGATGCTGTGAAAGTGCTACACTCAATATGCCAGCAAATTTGGAAAACTCAGCAGTGACCACAGGACTGGAAAAGGTCAGTTTTCATTCCAATCCCAAAGAAAGGCAATGCCAAAGAATGCTCAAACTACTGCCCAATTGCACTTATCTCACACACTAGTAAAGTAATGCTCAAAATTCTCCAAGTCAGGCTTCAGCAATATGTGAACCATGAACTTCCAGATGTTCAAGCTGGTTTTAGAAAAAAGACTTTATTTTTGTGGGCTCCAAAATCACTGCAGATGGTGATTGCAGCCATGAAATTAAAAGGTGCTTACTCTTTGGAAGGAAGGTTATGACCAACCTAGATAGCATATTCAAAAGCAGAGACATTACTTTGCTGACAAAGGTCCATCTAGTCAAGGCTATGGTTTTTCCAGTGGTCATGTATGGATGTGAGAGTTAGACTGTGAAGAAAGAATTGATGCTTTTGAACTGTGGTGTTGGAGAAGACTCTTGAGAGTCCCTTGGACTGCAAGGAGATCCAACCAGTCCATTCTAGAGGAGATCAGTCCTGAGTGTTCATAAAAGGGCCTGTTGCTGAAGCTGAAACTCCAGTATTTTGGCCACCTCAGGCGAAGAGTTAACTCATTGGAAAAGACCCTGATGCTGGAAGGGATTGGGGGCAGGAGGAGAAGGGGACAACAGAGGATGAGATGGCTGGATGGCATCACCGACTTGATGGACACAAGTTTGGGTAAACTTTGGGAGTTGGTGATGGACAGGGAGGCCTGGCGTGCTGTGATTCATGGGGTCGCAGAGTCGGACATGACTGAGCGACTGAACTGAAGTGATAGTAATTCTATTTTTAGTTTTTTAAGGAACCTCCATACTGTTCTCTATAGTGGCTACACAAATTTACATTCTTACCAACAGTGTATAAGGGTTCCCTTTTCTCCACACTCTCCAACATGTATTATTTGCAGAGTTTTTGATGATGCCATTCTGACCTGTGTGAGATGATACCTCATTGTGGTTTTGATTTGCATTTCTCCAACAGTTAGTGATGTTGAGCATCTTTTCGTGTGCCTGTTGGCCATCTGTATGATTTCTTTGGAGAAATGATTTTTTAAGTCTTCTGCCTTTTTTTTGATTGGGCTGTGTTTTCTGTTGTTGTTTGTTTTGGACATTAAGCCCCTGTCCATGGCATTCTTTGCAAATATTTTCTCCCATTCTGTAGGTTGCCTTTTAGTTTTATTTATGGTTTCCTTTGCTGTGCAAAAGCTTGAAAGTTTAATTAGGTCCCATTTGTTTATTTTTGTTTCTGTTTCCATTACTCTACGAGATGGGTCCAGAAAAATATTGCTGTGATTTATGTCAAAGAGTGTTCTGCCTATGTTTTCCTCTAGCAGTTTTATAGTATCCAGTCTTAACATTTAAGTCTTTAATCCATTTTAAGTTTAGTTTTGTATATTGTATTAGATAATGTTCTAATTTCATTTTTTTACATGTGACAGTCTAGTTTTCCCAGCACCTCTTATTGAAGAGACCGTCTTGTCTATATTTTATATTCTTGTCTCCTTTGTCATAGATTAATTGACCCTAAGTGAGTGGGTTTATTTCTGGGCTTTCTATCCGATTCCATTGAACTATATGTCTTTTTTGGTGCCAGTACCATACTGTTTTGATTATAGTAACTTTGTATTATAGTCTGAAGTCAGGGAATGTGATTCCTCCAGCTCTGTTCTCCTTTCTCAAGATTGATTTGGCTCTTTGAGACCTTTGTATTTCCATACAAATCAGAAAGTTTTTTGTTCCCATTCTGTGAAAAATGCCACTGGTAATTTGATAGGAATTGCATTGAATGTGTAGATTGCTTGGGTAGTATAGTCATTTTAACAATTTTAATTCTTCCAGTCTAAGTCAAGTATATCTTTCTATCTGTTTGTGTGGTCTTTATGTGAGATTTAAAATTTTTTCTTAAATTTAAAAATGTTTTCTTAATTTTTCTTTCTGATATTTAATTGTTAATGTATAGAAATACAACAGGTTTCTCTGTATTAATTTTGTATCCTGAAACTTTACTGAATTCAATGATGAGATTTAGTATTTTTCTAGTGGCAACTATAGGATTTTCTGTGTATAGAATACTGTAAATGGTGACAGTTTTTTTCTTCCTTTCCAACTTGGGTTCCTTTTATTTCCTTTTCTTCTCTTATTACAGTGGCTGGGACTTCCAAAACTGTTAATATGTTGAATAAAAGTGGCAAGACCAGATAACCTCATCTTATTCCTGATCTTAGAGGAAATGCTTTCAGCTTTTCACCATTGAGAGTGATGTTTGCTGTAGTGATATTTGCTGTCATATATGGCTTTTATTATGTTGAGGTAGGTTCTCTCTATGCTCACTTTCTAGAGAGTTTTATCATAAGTGGATATTGAATACCATGGCCAGAGAAGCCTGGTGGGCTATGGTCCATAGGGTCACAAAGAATTGGACATGACTGAACCAAAATCACTGCAGATGGTGATTGCAGCCATGAAATTAAAAGACGCTTACTCCTTGGAAGAAAAGTTATGACCAACCTAGATAGCACATTCAAAAGCAGAGACGTTACTTCGCCGACTAAGGTCCGTCTAGTCAAGGCTATGGTTTTTCCTGTGGTCATGTATGGATGTGAGAGTTGGACTGTGAAGAAGGCTGAGTCCCGAAGAATTGATGCTTTTGAACTGTGGTGTTGGAGAAGACTCTTGAGAGTCCCTTGGACTGCAAGGAGATCCAACCAGTCCATTCTGAAGGAGATCAGCCCTGGGATTTCTTTGGAAGGAATGATGCTAAAGCTGAAACTCCAGTACTGTGGCCACCTCATGCAAAGAGTTAACTCATTGGAAAAGACTCTGATGCTGGGAGGGATTGGGGGCAGGAGGAAAAGGGGACAACAGAGGATGAGATGGCTGGATGGCATCACTGACTCGATGGATGTGAGTCTGAGTGAACTTCGGGAGTTGGTGATGGACAGGGAGGCCTGGCGTGCTGTGATTCATGGGGTCGCAAAGAGTTGGACACGACTGAGCGACTGAACTGAACTTAACTGAAGTGACTTAGCAGGTACGCATGCACATTGATTTGCAGATATTGAAAAACCCTTGCATTCCCGGGATAAATTCTAATCAAGGATGGTGTATGATCTTTTTAACGCATTGTTGCATTAAGTTTGCTAGTATTTTATTGAGGATTTTTGTTTATTTCTTTGGTCGTGTTGGGTCCTAGTTTTGGCCCTTGGGAGCTTTGATGGGTCGTGTGGGGTCTTTTGTTGTGGCATTGGGACTCTCTAGCTGTGGCATTTGGGCTCAATTGTTCCACAGTGTGTAGGATCTTGGGCTTCTGTGGTGGCTCAGATGGTAACAAATCTGCCTGCGATGCAGGAGAGCTGGGTTTGATTCCTGGGTTGGGAAGATCCCCTGGAGGAGGCATGGCCACCCACTCCAGTATTCTTGCCTGGAGAATTCCATGAACAGAGGAGCCTGGCAGGCTGCAGTCCATGGGGTCACAAGAGTTGGACAACTGAGGAACTAAGCACAGCACAGCATGGAGGATCTTAGTTCCCTGACCAAGGATTGAACCTGCATCCTCTGCATTGCAAGGCAGATTCTTAACCCCTGAATTATCAGGAAAGTCCCTTTGTTGAGGAATTTTGCATCTATATTCATCAGTGATATTGGCCTGTAGTTTTCATTTTTGTGATCTTGTCTGGTTTTGGTATCTGGGTGATGGTGGTCTCATAGAATGAGTTTGGGAGTGTTCCTTCTTCTGTGGATTTTTGGGTTAGTTTCAGAAGAATGGGTATTGACTGTTCTCTAAATGTTTGATAGAATTCACCTGTGAAGCCATCTGGTCCTGAACTTCTGTTTGTTGGGAGTTTTAAAATTACTGATTTAGTCTGAATACTGGTAATAAGTCTTCATATTTTCTGTTTCTCCCTGCTTCAGTCTTGGGAGATTGTCCCTTCCTAAGAATTTGTCAGTTTCTTCCAGGATGTCCATTTCCTTGACGTATATTTGATTGTAGTAGTCTCTTCTGAGCCTTTATATTTCTGTGGTGGTGGTTGTAACTTCTCCTTTTTCGTATTTGATTTTTATTGATTTGAGCACTCTCCCTTTTATTCTAGATGAGTCTGGCTAAAGGTTTATCAGTTTTTTTCTTTTCAAAGAACCAGGTTTTTATTTCTTTGATCTTTTCTGTTTTTTTTTTTAAATTTATTTATTTGTTTTAATTGGAGGCTAATTACTTTACCATATTGTGGTTTTTGCCACACACTGACATGAATCAGCGATGGGTGTACATGTGTCCCCCTGTCCCAACCGCCCCCCCCCAACCTCCTAGATGCCAAACCTCCTGCCCCCTCCCGTCCCTCTGGGTGGTCCCAGTGCACCGGCTTTGAGTGCCCTGCTTCATGCATCAAACTTGGACTGCTCATCTGTTTCACATATGGTCCTATGCATGTTTCAATGCTATTCTCTCTTCAAGTCTCCTGTTTCATTTATTTCTGTTCTGATCTGTATGCTTTCTTTCCTTCTACTAACTTTGGATTTTGTTTGTTTCTTCTTTCTCTAGTTGCTGTAAGTGTAAGGTTAGGTTGTTTGAGATTGTTTCCTGAGGTCTATCGCTATGAACTTTCCTCTTACAACTGCTTTTGCTGCATAGATTAACAGTAATACCTTTGTCTTCCACATTCTTCTACTAAAGTTCTCTGTTTCTTCTTTGGTCTGTTGCCACTTTGCCCTTTTGCTTTAGGATTTTAATTTGTGAGGTGAAGACAGTGGGCATGATTTTCTCCTGCATTGCAGGTGGATTCTTTACCGAGCTATCAAGGAAGCCCTTTATTATAGATAATTGCCTTGAACGCTGGCTAGTGTGGACTTGACCTTTCAAAATGCAAGGCCAAAGATCACATTTTCACTTGTGTGGGATTTTTTGTTGCTTTGATCTCAGAAGAATCGGTGGATGTGGGTGTCGAGAAGACTAAGGGAGACGAGGGCAGGTGCGTGGTCAGGAGCTCTGGGGCCATGTTCAGGCCCTCAACTCCTGGTAGTGTCGTACATTTTTTGGAAGAAGCAGAATAGATTCAAATACCTGAGGCTAGGAGCAAAGCAGGCCTCCAAACTTCCCCAAAGTTCAAGTTCCTTTTAACGCTGAACGTCTCCTGGGATCATTCTTTTAAAAAAACACTACTGTATTTTTTTTTCATAAGGATGAAACTCCAGCACTCTAAATTCATGCTCCCTACTGTGGGACCTAGCATTATGGAATCTGTTTACCTCTAAACAAAGAAATAAAATAAGTTTCGACAGCATGTCAGTCAGCCGTTCCAGGCACCACTCAGAAGTTGAGGTGTTTTGAGATTGTATATTCACCTGTCTGGAGGGTTGAGGACTCTGGACATATTTTGAGTTAGGAAATAAATACCTATGTGATTACATGGCTTATTGTTTATTGTAAAACATATCACCTTACGTTAGAGTCCAGTGACTCATGATCTGACTTCAGAATACTTTTGCCTCAATAATTTAAAAAAACCCCTTTCCTGCCATTTGGCTTTTAACATGTGTTCAGGCCATGCTCTTCTTTTGGTAACTTTCTAATTGAGATGAAATTTGCATAGCACAAACGCTGTGAATATTTTTTGTCAAGAGAATTTAAGAAAGGTTAATTGACTCAGCACTTGGTTTATTTATTTGAATTCAGTAGCTGATAGGCCAGGATGATATATAAAGCCAGGTCCATGCCTTGAAGGAGACCACGGCCTCCAAGGGGGATAAAAATATAAGCAGATAATAATAGAGACATGTACAGTGTGCCCTGTGACTGGCAAGGATGTTGACTGCACATTCCTTTTTGAGCCCACCTCTGAAAATGGTGGGTCTTTTCCTCTTGCTCAATGTTTTTGTAGTGACTTCTCTCACTTCTTTGTCTTAATGTTTTCAGTTAGAGATTTCATATGAAAGTTAGAATTTTGTCAGCTACTTCATGCTTCTCAATATTTCTTCTATGATTCAAAGACAGAAATGAGAGTGGTAATGCTTGATGTTAGTCTGTTTGTTAGAATTACAAAACATGAAGTTGATATAAAATTAGATATAAAAATGTATTTTTGAATGTTGGAGTATGAATTTGGCATTCTACCAAGTGTGTTTTTCCTGCAAGTGTGTGGCAAGACTGTTGGCCAATAAAATCCAGGGCTGTTTGCTTACTTAAGCCTGAACTATATTGCGTATATTTTAATTTTTATTGTATGTTTCACCCTCACTGCCTTAAAAAACCCAAGCCGAAAAAGTATACTTCTTGTTTTCTTTGCTTTGAAATATCCTGAAACTTCATATCTCTTCTCTTTTTTTTTTTGTTACTTAAATCTCTTATGTGTTTGAAAGTGATAATAGCAGTGCCTTTTTCTTTTATGCTGGTAAATGGACAATATTTGTAGAGATCCCTGGAAGTCATAGAGAAAGGACTAAGTGAAATTTGAAATGGTATTCTGCAGTATGAATATATTATTTTCTTATATTAAGCTGAGTTTTATGAAGGTGAATATTTCTCAGAACTAATCTTTTTTAAAAAGTTACTTATCATTTATCTGTTTATTTGGCTGCGTTGGGTCTTGGCTGCTGCGTGCAGGCTTTCCCGGTTGTGAGCGGGGACTGTCTAGTTGCGGCGCGTGGGCTTCTCACCGCAGAGCGCGGGCTCCAGGGCGTGCAGGCCAGTGGCTGTGGCGTGCAGCCGCTGTAGATGTCTTGGTTCTTGTGGCATCTTCCCAGACCAGGGGCCCCTGCATTGGCAGATGGATTCTTAACCACTGGGCTGCCAGGGAAGGTCAATACTACTCTTTTTTAAATGTAAAGACTTCAGTCTTCTTTTAAAATAATCACACTATTTAGACTCCCTCATTTCTCTGTTTTTCCATATTACATTACACAAGGACACAAGGACTCAAACCAAGAAGTTGAGTGCCAGTGTCTTTGAAAGTGAAAGTTGCCCAGTCACGTCCGACTCTTTGAGACCCCATCCATGGAATCCTCCAGGCCAAAATACTGGACTGGGTAGCTGTTACCTTCTCCAGGGGATCTACCCAATCCAGGGATTGAACCCAGGTCTCCTGCATTGCAAGCGGATGCTTTACCAGCTGAAACTCCAGGGAAGCCAAATAGTTTAAAATAGTTATTCTGTTTAAATTCCCTCACTTCTCTATTTTTAGGCATTTCTAAACTGGTACAACTGTCATTTTCTTTTTTATTTTATAGAGTATGGTATCTTTGAAATGTTAGTTAAAAAAAAAAAGTCCCTCTAAAGTTTCTTCCTTGATCCATGAAAATGTAAGAACTGCCTTCGGTTGATTTCACTTTAATACCCATATTTTAGTAAAAGCTTGCAATATGTTGCTCAAGTGCTAGAAAATAATATTTTTAGCTCAATTTTAAACCTTAACTGAAGTTTTATTTAACCTTTCTCTGTGTGAATAGCTTAAACGGCACATTTATAAGGTTACATATTACAGTTTTACAGAAAGATCTTTTTCTTCCCTTCATTATCTTGACAGCCGAGAAAGTCAAGGGAACAGTCAACAGACTGGTCTAATGGGAATTTGTTCCGGGTACTGGAATTTGC
This sequence comes from Cephalophus harveyi, assembly GCA_006410635.1. Classification (NCBI taxonomy): domain Eukaryota; kingdom Metazoa; phylum Chordata; class Mammalia; order Artiodactyla; family Bovidae; genus Cephalophus; species Cephalophus harveyi. Next base: position 424,082 of record SJYT01017512.1, read on the forward strand.
TTCCTCCTTGGTATGAGAGCTTGTATTTGTGGCACACAAAGTGACGTTGTGTAAAAATGTGAAAGACAGGTGTTTACTCTGGCCTTGGCCAAGGTGAGAGTTTGAAATAGGAGAACTGGGCTCTGTATAGGAGGGAACAGGGAACTTGACGGATCTGTCGGTTTTGTCCCCTGTCATTGAAATCAGAGACTCAGTGAAGGAGATATAATTTCCCAACTTAATACAGCCTTAAAATCTTTTTTCTTTTGGTTGATGTATTTTAAGCAGTTGAATACATTTTCCATAAATTTTACTGCCTTCCATTTATCTTTGAATAGAAGCCAGCAGAGAGATATTTAGAAGGTTATGCACAACAATAAAACGAACTGTTAGAAAAGTCCTTTTGTGGCATTCCTCAAGTGTGTGCCGGTAGAAAAATTACTGTCATTTGATAGTGGAATGTTGGAAATGATTTTATTTACTATTTAGAAATAACACAAATGAGCCTTGCTTTTTCAGTTCACAGGTTCAAAACATTTAGTTATGCCTCACTAGCTCAAATCTTTGTTCATTACACTGTACACTGATGGAATTAAATGTGACACATTGCAGTGTTGGATCAGCCCCACAGATTTAAAATACAGGGTTTGATTGAATGCTGGAAAAAAAATAAAAAATAAAGATACTGTTTAATGTCAGAAATGATTTCTGAAATTTTGTTTTTAGCTTAAAGTTGGTTCAAGAAAATGTCCCAATGATGGCAGAGGGAAAAGATTGTGAAGAATATTTGATTATAGGTTGTCCTGTTGAAACCAAAAGAGAGTCTTAGGCTTTGAAGGAGCAAATAATTTTTCTTTCTTTTTTCGGTTTTAAGTACATATACATTTTTTATTTGAAAAAAAAAACAAAAAAAGTATTTATTTATTTAGCTGTGCCGGATCATAGTTGTGGTTACTTGGGATCTTTGATTTTCACTGTGGCATGGAGCTTCCCTTATAGCTCAGTTGGTAAAGAATCTGCCTGCAATGCAGGAGACCTCGATTTGATTCCTGGGTCAGGGAAGATCCCCTGGAGAAGGAAATGGCAACCCACTCCAGTATTCTTGACTGGAGAATTTTATGGACAGAGGAGCCTGGTGGGCTACAGTCCATGGGGTTGTAAGAGGCGGAGACAACTTAGTGACTAAACCACAGTTATTCTGCAGGGTCTTTAGGTTAGATGTTTGGATTAGATTGCAACGTGTGCAGTCTAATTCCTTGACCAGGGATTGGACCTGGGCCCCCTGCATTGTAAATGTGGAGTTTTAGCCACTGAACCACCAGGGACGTCCCAAGCAAATAATTTTCAAAGCCAGGCTCTTGGTATCTCTGTTGGCCATAATATGGCTAGTCCCTGGCAGAGTGTGCTTCCAGTGCTGTGTCTGCCAGCTCCAGTAGTACACACATGTTCAATGACCATTTGGCCTTGAAACATCCAGTTTTACCCTCTGGCTACCCAAGGACATGTGTGCATGAAGGTCAGAGCCTTGGGATGCTTGCTATGAGGCTCATAAGTGTTGAGAGAGGAGAGCTGCCTTAATATAATGACTGTATTTTCCAGGGAATTCTTTAGAGGCTACCTTCTTCTTCTTCTTCTTCTTCTTTTTTTAATTTTAGTAATGTATTTTATTTAACCTAATCTGTCCCAAGTGTTATTTTTCCAACATGTAATCAATATGGACATACTGTTGGTGACTTCCCTGGTGGTCCAATGGCTAAGACTACACATTCCCAATGCAAGGGGCCTGGGTTCCATGCCTGCTCAGAGAACTCGATCCCACAGGCTGCAACTAAGAAGTCACATGCTGCAACTGAAGAACCTACAGGCTGCAATAAAAGATGCCATGTGCTGCGACCCGGTGCAACCAAATGCATATTTTTTAAATGAACATATTATTAATGAGATCTTTTACATTCTCTTTTCATACTCCATCTTTGAACTCTGGTGAGGATTTTATACTTAAAGTGCCTCTATATTTGAATGCTCACTTTTCACCAGAAATGTTTGATCTCTGTTGAGATTGTATAAAATGTATAGTTGAAAAAGTAGTTTCACATCCAAGTTGTTCTAGTAACTGAATCAGTATCAATTTTAGACTTCAATTAATTAAAATGAAATAAACTTTGAGTCCCTTAGTCGCAGAAGCCACATTCCAAGTTTCAGTAACCTTGCATGGCTAAAGGTGACCTTGTTGGACAGTGTAGTGTTGGAGATTACCCCTTTGGGCTCCAGAACCAGTCTGTGGAGGCCATCTTCTAGTTCTTTTGCTTACTTAATTCATTTAGTACAGGGCCATCTCTCAATGGCGTCTCTAACTTGTACTTCATTTTTATAATTACTGTTTTTTTGGCCATACCTGCAGCAACTAGGATCTTAGTTCCCTGACCAGAGATTAAACCTGTGCCCCGTGCATGGGAAGCCTGGAGTCTTAACCATTGGACTGCCAGGGAAGTCCCATAAATCGTACTTTAGTATTAATAAGATATATGAGCATTTTCTGTGGCCTAAAATCACCTGTCACGTGTTTCAAGGGTAAAGGGCAGGGAGTTGGGAGCTTGACTTGGGTTTCAGTCCTAGCTCTGCCACTGTATGATTTGACTTCATCTCTTTAAGCTTCAGCTTTCTTGTCTATAAAATGAGTGTTCATTTGTTCATTCATTTTTTTGTTCCTTCATTCAACAAATACTAAGTAATTTCTGTGTGCCAGGCTTATCCTCGGTGCTGGAAAATTAGCAGTGAGCAAAGCAGACAAAACTCCTGCTCTCAATGGAGCTAGCATGCTACTGGGGAGATAGAATATAAAATAATAGAAGTGAAATATAATATGCTAGATGGTGACGGTTGCTACAGAGAAAAATAGAACGTTCAGGGATAGAGTGACAAGACAGGAAGGTGATTCCTGTCTGTTTTACACGGTCGACAGTAGACAGAGAGGCCTCTGTGTGGAGGTGCTGTGTCGGCAGAGATGTACATGAGGAGCGGAAGGGTAGTTGAGGATTCTTAGGGATAGATGATCTCAGGGAGCAGCAAGTCTGGCAGGCACCACATAAGAGGCAGAGCAGCGGGGAGAGCTGGGTTACGGGGGGTGAGGGCCAGTGCAGCCGTGGTGCCAGCGTACACCTCTTGGGCTGGCTTAGAGGATGGGGTGAGATGACCTTTGATATGCATTTTGCACTGAAAGAACAAAATGCCTTAACAAGTGAGGATTGTTGTAGGAATGCAGAAAGATTCAGTAGTATGAAGCTTATTGAAGATATTCATCATCTTGTTAAATATAGATAGAAAAAAATCATATCATTTTTATAGAAAAGGCACGTGATAAAATTCAATATTGATTTCTTTTTTAAAACCCTCAAAATGAGGTAGGAAAGTATCCTTAGTAAACTATGTGCTTCTCAACCTAATAAACCATCTCAGGCTTAACAGGAAATTTGGGACCATTAAAATCAGAAACAAAATGAAGATATCTACTGTTTTCACTCTTTATTAATGGTATTTTGGAATCACAGGTTAATGCAGGTGAACAACAGAATGAAAAAGAAGTTAGAGAGGTTTGATAGTAATATATGACTAGAATACTCCATGGAATCAAATGAAAAATTAACTATAAAGAGTAATCATATTTATAAATGTGCCTGGATGTCAAAATAATATGTCAACATTCATACCTTTGGGTATACTAGCAACTAGTTTAAATGTTCAGTTCAGTTCAGTCACTCAATCATGTCTGACTCTTTGCCACCCCATGGACTGCAGCACGCCAGGCTTCCCTGTTCATCACCAACTCCCGGAGCTTACTCAGACTCAGGTCCATCAAATTGGTGATGCTATCCAACCAACCATGTCATCCATCCTCTGTTGTCCCCTTCTCCTCCTACCTCCAATCTTTTCCAGCATCAGGGTCTTTTCCAGTGAGTCACTTCTTCGCATCAGGTGGCCAAAGTATTGGAGTTTCAGCTTCAGCATCAGTCCTTCCAATGAATATTCAGGACTGATTTCCTTTAGGATTGACTGGTTGGATCTCCTTGCAGTCCAAGGGACTCTCAAGAGTCTTCTCCAACACCACAGTTCAAAAGCATTAATTCTTTGGCTCTCAGCTTTCCTTATGGTCCAACTCTTGCATCTGTACATGACTACCAGAAGAACCATAGCTTTGACTCTAGGGACCTTTGTCACCAAAGTGATATCTGTGCTTTTTAATGGTGGCTGCAGTCACCATCTTCAGTGGTTTAGGAGCCCCCCAAAATAAAGTCTCTCACTGTTTCCATTGTTTCTCTATCTATTTGCCATGAAGTGATGGGACTGGACGCCATGATCTTTGTTTTTTGAATGTTGAGTTTTAAGCCAGCTTTTTCATTCTCCTCTTTCACATTCATCCAAGAGGCTCTTTAGTTCTTCTTCCCTTTCTGCCATAAGAGTGGTGTCGTCTGCATATCTGAGGTTATTGATATTTCTCCTGGCAATCTTGATTCCAGCTTATGCTTCATTCAGTCTGGCATCTTGCATGATATACTCTGCATATAAGTTAATTAGAGTGACATACAGCCTTGATGTACTCCTTTCTCAATTTGGAACCAGTCCATTGTTCCATGTCCAGTTCTAACTGTTGCTTCTTGACCTGCATACAGATTTCTTACGAGGCATGTTAGGTGGTCTGGTGTTCCCATCTCTTTAAGAGTTTTCCACAGTTTATTGTGATCCACACAGTTCAAGGCTTTAGCATAGTCAATGAAGCAGAAGTAGATGTTTTTCTGGAATTCTCTTGCTTTTTCTTTGATCCAATGGATGTTGACAGTGTGATCTCTGGTTTCTCTGCATTTTCTAAATCCAGCTTATACTTCTGAAAGTTCTCAGTTCAACATACTGTTGAAGCCTCGATTTTGAGCATACCTTGCTAGCATGTGAAATGAGTGCAGTTGTGCAGTAGTTTGAGAATTCTTTGGCATTGCCTTTCTTTGGGATTGGAATGAAAACTGACCTTTTCCAGTCCTGTGGCCACTGCTTGAGTTTTCCAAATTTGCTATTATGTTGAGTTCAGCAGTTTAATAGCATCGTCTTTTAGGATTTGCAGTAGCTCAACTGCAATACCATCACCTCCACTAGCTTTGTTAGTAGTGATGCTTCCTAAGGCCATTTGACTTCACATTCCAGAATGTCTGGCTCTACATGAGTGATCATACCATCATGGTTATCTGGGTCATTAGTATCTTTTTTGTTTAGCTCTTCTGTGTATTCTTGCAACCTCTTCTTAATATCTTCTGCTTCTATTAGGTCCATACCATTTCTGTCCTTTATCGAGCCCATCTTTGCATGAAATGCTCCCTTGGTATCTCTAATTTTCTTGAAGAGATCTCTAGTCTTTCCCATTCTATTGTTTTCCTCTCTTTCTTTGCACTGATCACTGAGGAAGGCTTTCTTATCTCTCAGTGCTCTTCTTTGGAACTGTACATTTAGGTGGATATATCTTTCCTTTTCTCCTTTGCCTTTCGCTTCTGTTCTCTTCCCAGCTATTTGTAAGCCCTCCTCAGACAACCATTTTGCCTTTTTGCATTTCTTTTTCTTGGGGATCGTCTTGATCACTGCCTCCTGTACAATGTTACCAACCTCTGTCCATAGTTCTTTAGGCACTCTATCAGAAATCTAATCCCTTGAATCTATTTGTCACTTCCACTGTATAATCATAAGAGATTTGATAAAGGTCATACCTGAATGGGGTAGTGGGTTTCATTGCTGCTGCTGCTGCTGCTAAGTCGCTTCAGTCGTGTCCAACTCTGTGCGACCCTGTAGACGGCAGCCCACCAGGCTCCGCCATCCCTGGGATTCTCCAGGTAAGAACACTGGAGTGGGCTGCCATTTCCTTCTCTAATGTGTGAAAGAGAAAAGTGAAAGTGAAGTCGCTCAGTCGTGTCCGACTCTTAGTGACCCCATGGACTGCAGCCTACCAGGCTCTTCCGTCCATGGATTTTCCAGGCAAGAGTACTGGAGTGGGGCGCCATTGCCTTCTCCGTGGTTTCACTACATTCTTCAATTTAAGTCTGAATTTGGCAATAAGGAGTTCATGATCTGAGCTGTAATCTGCTCCAGGTCTTGTTTTTGCTGACTGTATAGAGCTTCTCAATCTTTGGCTGCAAAGAATATAATCAATCTGATTTCAGTTTTGACCATCTGGTGATGTCCATGTGTAGTGTTTAAATGTAGTGAAAGAAAAAACAATTACCATAAAAAAGTATTAAATACCTAAGAATAAACTTAAGAAATATGTAAGATATATATGAAGGTATTGAAAAATGCTCCTGAAGGAGATACATAAATGATCTTGAGGCCTGTCATATTCTGGAATATAGAGATGCTGGTTCTCCTTAAATTAATGTGTATGTTTAATGCAATTCCACTAGAATAACAAGATTTTCAGGGGCTAAACAACCTTATTCTGTGCTCATATGGAAAAATAAGTAAGCATGAACAGCTCGGCCATTCCTGAGAAGGGATTAAAACATACTGCAACATTATAATAATTAAAACATTTGTATTACTGAATGTCATGTTTAGTATATGACAAAAGATGGCATTTCAAGTTAATTGGAGAAAGATGCTCTGTTCAATAAATAGTGGTCGGATAACCAGGTGGCCATCTGGAGTGGGGAAAGAAAAGGCTATTTAGAACAGTATCTCAAGTGTTAAGCAAAACTGATCTATGTTAAACAGAAATTTTAAAAATATTTTATGGAAAAATGCATGAGAAAGTTATTTTATAATCTTGGAGTACATATGGTCTAAGTAAGAGAGAAAAAAGAGATGCTGTAAAAGAGATTGATAAACTTGATTACTTTAGAAAACTAACAGAAAAAAATCCTGCATGAAAGAAGATTAAGATAATTGGGAGAAAATTTTTGCTTCTCATACTGCAAAGGGACTAATTTCCCTAATAAAAAGTTTCTACAGATCCATAAGAACAATTCCAACAACCCAATAGGAAAATGGACAAAGGATACAGATAGTCTATAGGAAGAAAAATAATGGTGTCTTTCAAACATATTGAGAAGATGCTGAACCTGCTCATTTTAAGAGATATGCATATTACAACTAAACCGAGGTACCATTTATCACTGTTTGATGGGCAGAGATTAAGAAATTGTATGACCTATTCTGTAGACAGAATGAGTGCAAAACAATAGTCTCTTTTGTGGGCAGTTTGGCAAAATCTGTAGGACTGATGCTGAAGCTGAAACTCCAGTACTTTGGCCACCTCATGCAAAGAGTTGACTCATTGGAAAAGACTCTGATGCTGGGAGGGATTGGGGGCAGGAGGAGAAGGGGACAACAGAGGATGAGATGGCTGGATGGCATCACGGACTCGATGGACTTGAGTCTGAGTGAACTTTGGGAGTTGGTGATGGACAGGGAGGCCTGGCGTGCTGCGATTCATGGGGTCACAAAAAGTCGGACACGACTGAGCCATGGAACTGAACTGAACTGAGTTGAGGAATTGTGAGTTTAACGTAGAGAAGATATGGGTTCTACCTCTGTCTTCCCTGTTTACCAGCATTTAATTTTGAACACGTCACCTCCCTTGTGCATGCTAAGTCTCTTCAGTCATGTCCACGTCTTTGTGATGCCATAGACTGTAGCCCACAAGGCTCCTCTGTCCATGGGATTATCCAGGCAAGAATATTGGAGTGGGTTGCCATGCCGTCCTCCAGGGGATCTCCCGACCCAGGGATTGAACCTGCATCTCTTATGTCTCCTGCATTCTCTGACAGCTTCTTTACCGCTAGCACCAGCTGGGAAGTCCTGTCCCCTGGCTTTACTGTGCTTTATTTTTGTCACCTATAAAATTCATGGTTTGGGCTTAGGTCCATCCATTTTAAGACTTTGAATTAGTATTAATATGCTTGAGTGGAATCAGGGAAGATTGTGGGCCTCAGTAGAACATTTTGTTCTTATCTGCAAGTTTTCACATAACCTGTCTTAGTTCAGCTCTTTTGGAGAATGAAATTATTCAATAATCAGCTCATCGTTAACACTATGAATTTGAAAACTTCTTGAACTGTTTGAGGCTTGTACTTGATTGATTGATTTGTTAATTACTCTCCAGGAAAGCACTTGATTATAGTACGGGTCAATTAATCCAATGCTATGGAAAAATCCACACCTCCTATAAAAACGCCCCTCTGCATTCATTTTGCCAATACAGGGAGAAATCTGTGATGTGGCTGTTAATTATCTTCCTCTCTCCGCCCACAACCTGCACAGCATTCATCTGATGGTTTGCTGTGCTTTTTGTGCACTCCCCACCTATTAGCAGATTTCTGAACTCAGCACAGTAGAGGTCTGAATTCACTGAATTTATGCCATCTGCAAATGAGGTTTAAATTTGTCCCTGTTTTGAAATTAGGGAAATGACATAGCCATTGGATAGAAGGATTGTGAACTTGAATTTGATTTTGTTAAGTGGAGGTAGAATGTTTTGTTAGAAGGAAAGCACTTGCCTGGGCAGAGATTTGGGTGTGACTCAATTGTGAACTGCCAACTCCTCACCCCCTTATTAGCAGGAGATGTGTTTTGTTTTTAAGGGAAGTGACAGAGAATTATAAAGACCCAGTGAATTTTAAGAGAGTCCTTTCAATTTACTTTAATTCCGTTTAACCTTGCTTTCCATGTTATCCTGTGCATTACTCTCAAGGAGCTCAGCTTCCTTTTGAAGTCTCAAAGCGTGGCTGCTGGCGGAACCCTGCTGGTAAAATATAAGTGATTCTCAGTAAGCCCTTCCTGATACATAGGGATGCCTTGCTGCCCAGGTAAAAGCATATGTGTGTGAATGCCTATAAGGGAGTGAAAGGGCAGAATGTATGGTAATAGATACTGAAGTGGGAGGAGTGTTTCTCATGAATTAGAGATGCCCTTTCATAATTCAAGAGTCACAGAATGAGAAAAGGCTTGACATCACCTGAAAAGCATCTGGAAGCAATCTGTAATTCTTAAGAGGCAGTAGGAGAGCCTGTCTCTCTCCAGAACATGATAATAAAACAGTTCATGTAGGATTATGGAAGAAGTAGAATTCTCTCCTACTTGTAAGTCATTGTAAAATTGCTTGAGATGAAATGCCCAGAGATTTGATTATGAATTATACTTTGAGGTCATAGGTGCTAAATATCAGAATTGAGTGAAGAAGGCAGATTTTAAGGCACTGAAGAAATTTTAATGTGAAGAATTTGTTTATTTGCATGTGAAGTGTTATCCCTTGCCTCTCAGGCCCCATACACACTTCTTCTGTGCCCAGGCATTACCACAATTGTATCCAGTTTTGAAGACTTTGGTCACATTCCCCTTTCACGAAACAAACATGTGTTATAAGAAACGACTTCCAAGCCTTTGAGGCATCTGTAGGTCAAACATACACACAAAACCTCTTGTAGTGACTTCTAGGGAACCATCTTTTAATATACTGGACTGTTACAGAAAAATTATGTTAATGAATGGTGCGTCCTTATTACACAGAGATTTTGAAAAGAGCTGGTATATTTGTTACACCAGTCAGTCCTAAAGGAAATCAACCCTGAATATTCATTGGAAGGACTGATGCTGAAGCTCCAGTACTTTGACCACTTGATGCAAAGGGCCAACTCATTGGAAAAGACCCTGATCCTGGGAAAGATTGAAGGCAGGAGAAGGGGATGACAGAGGATGAGATGGTTGGATGGCATCGTCAACTCAATGGACATGAGTTTACACAAACTCTGAGAGATAATGATGAACAGGGAAGCCTGGTGTGCTGAAGTCCATGGGGTCCCAAAGAGTCGGAAACGATTTAGCGACTGAACGTTTGTTGTACTGGAACTGTGTAGTGTCATTTCAGGGGGGCCTCTGAAGGGCTCCAGTATTACAGTCTTTTATGTCTCAGTGTAGAAAAGAATTCAGCAAGAGACAAAGCGATAGATAAGGACGTGATTTATTAGAATAGAACACTTGGGAGGTTTACAAGCGTGTGGGCAAGAAATGCCACACCCTAAGAACTTACTGGGCTACAGTTTTATAATAAAGGAAAAGTAGGGAGGGGCAGAAGAGCCTCTTTGTCTCTCCTGGTAGACATCATGCTTCCATCATCAGCTCCTCCTCCAGGCTGGGCAGGGGAGTTTTCTTGTCTCTACATGGTCAAGCTAGGTGCACAAATTGTTTTTTTATGTGTGCAGAGAGTATGTCCTAGGGATCATTAACTTAATGAGCTCGCTGGGCAGGATGTGAGGTTTATGCCACCATTGTTATATTGTTTTGGGGCACGTCTCATTCTTCTGTTGCGTGGTTGTGTGTTAAGCAAGTCTACTTGGTTTTGTGGGTAAGCAGACCTTCTCTCTTGAGTAATCATTAACTTACAGGGGTCTCCCATATATTTTCTATTTATAGTCCCCTAGAGGGATTAACTGTTTAATCACCTACTTTGTCCCTTTACTCTGTCCCTATCAGTACTAGATTCTGACTTGAATTGCTCACCTTAACCCATCTAAAATTGGGGAAATACTTCTAATTATATTAGAAAAAATTGCTTCCTGTTTCTTGCTTTGCATTGGTGATTGTGATCATATGGAATTACAACATTGTATTCTGTGTTTTCTTCTTTATATGATCAATGATGTTTTTCCCCACTTTATTAAAATTCAAATTTTTCTGATGGTTGACAAAATTGTGTAAAGTAAATTAGGTCATTTTGTCAAATTTATTTAACTTTTCTTTCCCAGTTATTGGGCACTTAATATAGTTCCTGTGCTTAAAATTTACATATAGTATCTATTGCTTTATTAAAATGTGTTGTTTTTTTTCTTGGTCACTTTTCTCTGGCTTCCACCTGTTCTCATCTAGAGTAGCATCCTCTTTCGCTTTGTTTAGCATTTGCATTAGCTTCCCTGGTGGCTCAGATGGTAAAGCATCTGCATACAATGCAGGAGATCTGGGTTCAATCCCTGGGTCAGGAAGATCTGGAGAAGGAAATGGCAACCCACTCCAGTATTCTTGCCTGGAAAATCCCATGGATGGAGGAGCCTGGTAGGCTATATTGTCCATGGGGTCACAAAGAGTCAGACATGACTGAGCGATTTCACTTTCTTTTGGCCTTTTGAGGTCTCTGTGCTTGGGGTTAGTCTCTTTGCTGTGCTCTCTAGGACACCTCTAGGTTATGTTCTCTGTACTGTTTGTCTCAGGTGGGACAATTTCCCAGCTTCCTCTTTTTTGGGAACCCAGGCCTTGTACTAGAAGCACTGCATCTTAGCCACTGTATCACCAGGGAAGTCCCTTCTCAGCCTTCTTCAAGCTCATGTTTTTCTGAATGTATGGTCAGGAAGCCATGTAACTGTGCTGTGAAACATCTTCCCAGGTAGGCATGATCACATGATCTGTCTCTAAAACCAAAGTAAACTTTGCCCATGGGATGGCAAAAAATTGAACTTTCAACTGTCAATATTTGAATAGGTCAGAGATGTCAGGGAATATTTGGTGAATATCACACCTTTAAAGAGAAGCAAGCTATGAAGTTTCTTGTTATTTTATATTTTGTTCTCATTATAATGTTATGTTGCTGATGCATGGATATGGGTTTATTTAGTTCCACATTTTTTTTTTCTCTTCTAAAAGAAGTATATAATTACTTACCATCTCTTGGAGGACAGAAGAATCCTTCTCTCCTTTCTGCTGCCCAGTGGGAGTCTCATATTTGGCTAGCATTCAGACTTCTAAATAAAAATTCAATTTTTGCTTATAATTTTTTTAAAAAAATAAGTGCAATCTGAGGCAGAGCCATTCAGTGCACAACAAATGGTGGTAGCTGGGAGAGGAGAAAACCTAGAGAAAAATTGATTGGGTTTTTATAGTTTATTGATGACTGTGGGTCTCTCTCTCTCTCTTTTTTTTTAGTTGTTTCTATAGATTTTGGAAATATTCTTCTGGGAGTTGCCAGCAGTGCCAAGTGTTGGAAAAATCTTTTCTGCCCTTCCGATAGAGTGAAGTAAGCAAACATAATCTAGCAGAAGACTGGTGAAGAGAGCAATCACAGGTAATGTCTTTTCTTGTTACTATTGATGTGTGTTCAGTAATGTTCAATAACAAATTAAAGAAAAATAAGCCTACTTGAATTTACACATCCAAGTGCTGACGGAAGAAAAACACACAACTTGAGAGTTTTGAATTAAGTTTTATTCTGGGACCTTACTGAAGACTATAGCCTGGGAGACAGTCTCTCAGATATCTCTGAGAAGCTGCTCCAGAGAGGTAAGGGAGGAGCCAGGATGTGTAGGCATGTTGAGCTTTAAAAACAAAACAAAACAAAATGTGTAATCAAGCGTCAAAAGATAACTGCTAATCACAGAAATAAACATTGCAAGTTAATGATTTTAGTGCCTTTTTACTTATGGGAACAGGCAAGAATCTGGGCTCAATGAAACTATTCATTAGATGTGCATCTTAATTATCTAGGGCCAGTATCCAGAGCACAGGGTGCTTCCTGTTTTTTTCTATCCTGAATTGCCCTTGGGGCGTACCATCAGTGGGAGTGGGGATGCTGCAGTGGCTGATGGCTTGGTCCTTGTTTACTGGAATGACCGTCATCATCCCTTGTCCACAGAGGTGAACATTATCTTGTTCAAAGCAGTCTTTCTCAGAGACTACACTGTCTCCTCTACTCAAAACATTAAAAAAAAATTAGTTATTTGACTAACGCTGGATCTTAGTTCCCGCATGTGAACTCTTGGTTACACTTGTGGGATCGAACCCAGCTCCCTGCATTAGGAGGGTGGCATCTTAGCCACTGGACCACCAGGAAAGTCCCAAAGATTTTTTTTCTTTGGGAACTGCATCTAAATCCTCTGGTGGCATTCTTTTAAGCATCCTATTTTCTGTGGTGGCAAATGTAAACCCTCAGAGGGTGTTTTGGGAAGTAGTCTAAATTTCTTCAGAGCTGTGGGATCTGGGAAGTTCTAATTTTTATCAAAAACCAGAAGGAAGAATAATATAATGAAACCGGTTTCTCTCTGTATAATTTGTATATGTGTTTGAAGTCTTATACACTAAACTGAAAGTTACTTCTAAAAAGTGGTGACTCTGAGTTTCAAACAGTTGTATAATAGTATTGTTATTAGACTTGTAGCTTACAGAGAAGCATATGCTGTTTATATGTATGTAAATATTGCTATTCTTTCTTATTAAAATTGATCAATTTGTCAGTTATCAGGTTGAATAAGATGAGATTTAATTTCCTTATAAGATATATTTCTAAGGCTCTGTAATTTGTATCTTATTAGAGGTGTGTTTTGCATTGTTTCTTAAAGTGTTGTTATAGTACTTGTTAAAAATGCACAATGAAAATTCAGATTACTAAGACTAGGTGCCAAATCTAGTGTGTCATAATCTGAATCAGAGTGCTAGGGGGAAGGATTTGGGAATTTTACAAGTGACTGCCACCCAAGATGGACACTGCCAATGCAATGAGAGCATACTTCCACCTAATCTTTGTATTTTTGGATTTAAAGGTATTTCAATCACCTTGATTTTTGCTTTGAGTAAAACAATGCTTGTATTTTTAGTATACTGTTTTGACATAGGATTATGTTCTCAAGTGGGCTTCCCTGGTGGCTTAGCTGGTAAAGAATCAGCCTGCAGTGCAGGAGACTCGGGTTCCATTCCTGGGTTGGGAAGATCCCCTGGAGGAGGGAACAGCTACCCACTCCAGAATTCTTGCCTGGAGAATTCCATGGACTGTATAGTCCATGGGGTCACAAAGAGCTGGACACGACTGAGCAACTTTGACTTATGTTCTCAAGTTGCATGTTGTTAGATCAAATGACTGTTATTTGAACTTTATCTCTCAATTTAAAATGAGTATATTTTTCCTTGGATGCAGTATATTTTTCCAAGAATGCAAATTTCCTTGGAGAAATTTGTTTTTGACAGCTAGATGGCAAATACCAAGTTTTATGAAATATCTTCTTGATTTGCTAGTAAGTTGTACCTCAGGTATCTTATTCAGAGTAACGGGATAGGTCTTAGAGGCTCCTGGAGTCTGTGCTTTGCTACGGTAGCATCCAGTCCAGCGTTATTCAGTGAACATTGTGATGAAAGCTTTGCTGTGCAATTTATGGTTCAGACAGACCAAATCTTTTCTTTATAGTACTCAGACATTTTATGAAGTTCTTTGAATCCCCCAAATGAAAGAAAGTATTAATATTAAATACTAGACTTTGATAGGATATTTTCATTGCCATGTACATTCTTTAGTAATCCTTCCTATAAAGTTATTAATTTTACAGAAAGTAAGCTTTGTGTATAAAATGTGTTATTTTTTAGATATTTTCGATCTAAAAATTTTATTTATTATCATTATAAATAAATCATTTATTTGTAGTATTTATTTATAAATAGACATTTCTTTTTTATTTTTTATAAATTTATTCATTTTAATTGGAGGCTAATTACTTTACAATATTGTAGTGGTTTGCCATACATTGCTGTGAATCAGCCACGGGTGTACATGTGTTCCCCATCCTGAGCGGCCCCCCACCTCCCTCCCCATCCCATCCCTCTGGGTCATCCCAGTGCACCAGCCCCGGGCACCTTGTCTCATGCATCGAACCTGAACTGGCGATCCATTTCACATATGATAATATACATGTTTCAGTGCCATTCTCCCAAATCATCCCATCCTCACCCTAATAAATTATTTATTTGTAGTTCAGCCGCTCAGTTGTGTCCGACTCTTTGTGACCCCATGAACCACAGCACGCCAGACCTCCCTGTCCATCACCAACCCCCAGAGTCCACCCAAACCCATGTCCATTGAGTCAGTGATGCCATCCAACCATCTCATCCTCTGTCGTCCCCTTCTCCTCCTGCCTTCAATCTTTCCCAGCGTCAGGGTCTTTTCCAGTGAGTCAGCTCTTCGCATCAGGTGGCCAAAGTATTGGAGTTTCAGCTTCAGCATCAGTCCCTCCAATGAACACCCAGGACTGATATCCTTTAGGATGGACTGGTTGGATCTCCTTGCAGTCCAAGGGACTCTCAAGAGTCTTCTCCAACACCACAGTTCAAAAAACTCAATTCTTTTTATTTATCAATTATTTGTAGTATTTATTTATAAATAGACATATTTCATAAATTTATTGATATTATAAATAAATATTGAAATATTTTTAGGTTTTTATAATCAGATTATACTTTTACTTTAAAAGACATGTACAGTATTATATCATTCTATGTATGTTAATATTAAGAGAAATATACTTTATGTAAGACAAAAATGACTATAGATTTATAAGTTAAGGCCATTATGAGAAAATATTTCATTGTGTATACTTAAAAATTGTGTTAAAACGCACAACACAAAATTTATCATTTTAACAATTTTTAAGCATATAGTTCCAGTATTATAAGTATATTCACATTGTGCAACCAGTTTCCATAATGAAACTCTACAGCCACTAAACAACTGTTCATTCTCCCTGCCCCTTGCACCTGGCAACCACCATTCTTTTTTTTGTCTCTGTGAATTTAACTGTTCTATGTACCTCATGGAAGTGGATTCATATGGTATTTGTCTTCTTGTGACAGGCTCATTTTTCTTAGAGTAATGTTCTCACAGTTCATCCATTTGTTAGAATTTCCTTCCTTTTTAAGGGTGAATAATATTTCTTATACACACACACCCCTTACATTTTGTTTATCCATTCATTCATTAATGGACATCTGGGTTGCTTCAACCTTTTGAATATTATGAATAAGCTGCTTGTATATGGGTGTGTAAATAATCTGTTGCATTCCTGCTTTCAGCTGTTTGGGATCTTAAAGTGGAATAGCGGGGTCACATATTAATTCTATTTTTAATTTTTTGAAGGACCACCGTACTGTTTTCCACAGCAGCCAAGCCATTTTATATTTCTACCAGAAGTACACAAGCATTCCAGTTTCTCATATCCTCCCCAACACTGGGTTTTAGTATTGTTTTTGTTTTTGATGATGATAGCCATCCTGATGTGTATGAAGTGATGTCTCATGGTTTTGATTTGCATTTCAATAATGATTAGTGATGTTAAACATCTTTTCATATGCTTGTTAGCCATTCATATATGGATAAGTGTTTAGTCAAGTCTTTTGCCCATGTTTTAATCAGGTTGTCTTTTTGTTATTGAGTTTTAGGAGTGTTTATATGTTCTGAATATTAACTCTTTATCAGATATATGGTTTACAATTAAGATTTGGGGCTTCCCTAGTAGCTTAACTGGTAAAAAACCCACCTGCAAGACTGGAGACCCCAGTTTTATTCCTGAGTCAGAATCCGCTGGAGAAGGGATAGGCTACCCACTCCAGTATTCTTGGGCTTCCCTGGTGGCTCAGCTGGTAAAGAATCCACCTACAATGTGGGAGACCTGGGTTTGATCCCTGGGTTGGGAAGATCCCCTGGAGAAGGGAAAGGCCACCCACTCCAGTATTCTGGCCTGAGGAGTTCCACGGACTGTATAGTCCATGGGGTCACAAAGAGTTGAACATGACTGAATAGCTTTCACTTTCATTTTCTTCAGACTAAGATTTAATAATTGACAGTAAGCATAGAGCCTGTGTTTAAATTTTAAGTTAGTTATTTGGTGGGCAGTTACTTTATATTTGGGATTTGATTATGGTAAACTCTGAATTTTGGCCTTCAGGTAGGTGGGTTAGTGTGTGTATGTCTTGTCACAGGGCTTGACAAAGGAGAAATCCTCTAATGTCTTAAGAAGCTTAAGTTTCAAGACCATAAGCAGAATCAACATTTTTATGGTGAAGGATAGCTAGTAATGAATCCTGGGGAAAAACTTAACAACAGTTCAAACCATTAACCTGTCTGGGTAGCCAGATTTTGCCTCTAAGCTCTAAAAAGTGGTATGTTTGTTGACAGAAGGATACCTAGGCTGACTTTGAAAAGTTCAAAACCCAGACTTTGCGCCTTTAGAAGTGAGGTTATTTTGGGGAAGACAGGAGGGTGTTTGGAGTTGGGTGGGAAGAGTCCAAAAGCAAATATGTGTAACAAAGAGGAAAGCCTGGGCAAAGATGCTCCAAAGGAAGAGGGAGCAGCTTAGCTGGATGTAGAAGTCCCATGGATATTGAAAGGATTTAACCCTTGGATGTATTACTTTCTTCGAAGGAAATGATAGCAGGGACTAGAGCTAGGCCAGGAACAACCACAAGTGGGAAATGGGCTTGAGAAGGGGTGAAAACAATATGATATAAAATGTGCGTGACAGCCCCAAAGGGATGTTGCCAGTGGGATTCATCGTTACGGATTTTGGAGGTGTGCTCAGAACCGTGAGACAAATAGCAGGTAGACAGAGGCAATTACAGCTCTTCTGACCTGGTGAGAGAATGATATATTTGAATGTAGTGTTTCAGGGCTAGGAGCTGTCTGCATGAGCAGAGAGGAGCGGTCAGAGCGGCATTGGAATGCTGTTCTTTCTAATGTAATACCGGAAGGTCTGAGTCATGCGGAATTAAGGTGGCGGTGGTGAGGGGAGGATGTTTCTCTGTGGCTTCTCTGGCTTTGTGTGGAACCAATGGGAAACCATGTTTGAAAGTTGTTTTGAATAAAAATGTAGCCTCAAGACAGTTTGGGGATTAGATTTCCTGAGTAAATAACACAAAAAGATACTTAAAAGTGACTTCTTACAGTCAAATAATCAAAACAGCTGCCTAATGCTGTCATTCTGACCATACCTTTCCAGAATTGTGTAGATTTTAAAATTATGACCTGTCTCTACCCTGTTTTGTGAATTTAGTCTTTATTTATTCAGTCATTTGAGTCTCTTCTCCCTGACCCTTGTAGTTTCATTCCAGCTTAGTTTAGTCTGGGTCTTTTCCAGCTTTCTGTGTTTTTTCCAATTGACCAGAAGGGCTTAGAATACATGTGTGAAGTTTATATTTCATCATGTTTTCTGTTTCATCTTCAGCATCATTTCTGAAATGCGCTGCCTTTTCTTTAAGGGTGCAGGTCGCATCGAGTTGATGTACATAGAGTGCTTAGTCGCTCAGTCGTGTCTGACTCTTTGTGACCCCATGGACTGTAGCCCCCCAGGCCTCTCTGTCAATGGGATTCTCCAGGCAAGAATACTGGAGTGGGTTGCCATGCCCTTTCCTGGGATCCCTTTTGATCTCGACCCAGGGGTCAAACCTGAGTTTCCCTCTTTGCAGGCAGATTTGTCTGAGCCACCAGGGAAGCCCTTAGGGAACTCTCTAATGACTAGTCCACACCAGAGATTCTCAAAGTGTGGTCCCTAGGTGAGCAGCAGCAGCCTCACCTCACACTTTTTGGAAATGTGAATTCTTGGGCTGAATCAGAAACTCCTACAGTAGTCTCGGTTTGTGTTTAACAAGCTCTCTGGGTGATTCTGATACCAGTTAGAGCGTGAGGACCGCTCCACATGTCTCGTTAACTGTGTGCAGTTGTCCAGGCTTTTCATTTTCTCTATCCCTTGGTCTTCTGATCAGAAAGATCAGGGGTTCCCAGATGTTGGTGTGCGCATGAATGGTCTGGTAAGTGTCTTTAACACATTTCAGAGAGCAGTACACTTTCCCTAACTATCTACCCAGAGATTCGGATGCCGTGGTCTTAGATTCGGATGCAGTTATCTGCTTTACAGCAGGCTTGCCAGAATACATCTCATATCTGGAGTCTGGACCAATGGCTATCTCTCTTTCCTCCAAGCCCCAAAGTGATGTGATTTAACATGGCTTTTCAGGTTCAGTAACTGAAAGCTTAGGGGCCAGTTGAACTTTATTTTCAAAATGCAGTTTGGATTATTTTTCAGTAAAGCCATTGTGTTCTGCTTTCTTTCCTTAAAAAATGTGATTCTTTCTTGGCCACTCAGGTTACTGTATTAGATTTTTCTCAGCCTCATTGATAAAGCAGTTCGCTTGGACCGTTTGCTCACTAAAAGAGCCCTCTGCCTCTTACCAACTTGGAGATTTCACTCTGGGGTTCTTATGATAATGTACGAACAGTGTTAATAAGCTGTAAATGCTGGTTCTGAGGGAATGCTGTTTTTCATTCAGGTTTTTTTGTCCCTTCTCTTGATTTCCAGTCTCTAAGCTGGTGCCCTGTGCGTGATGGTATGTCTCCCTCATCTCACCGTCATTCATGCTTTTGTTTCTTTAGTTGTTACGGTACAGCTTTATTAGAGTTGTTTTCTGTGAGTCTTCCTCTTGTTTCAGTGGCTGCTCCTTCCGTCCTTTCCCCTGTCTGTCCCTTGAGTGTCCGTGTTCCTGGGAGCTGCCCAGGTTCTTTTCTCTGCATCTTACTACATCTTACTCCGTCCCCTCAGGGCCTGCTTCTTCCTGTCTGCCGGGCCCTGGCTCAGATGTCGCCCTCACACCACCCTTGATCAAGGAGCCTCTGACTCTCACTGCTCTCCTCCGAGCTGCAGCCCGTATCCTCAACTGCCTCCTGCGTGTCGCACAGGCAGATCAGGTGAATGTATCTGAATTTGAACTTATCATTCTTCTTCCCCAGAACTTGTGCTTCCTCTCGTGTCCCCTGTCTTGGTGAATGGCATCACCATCACTTTGCACGGAGAAGGCAATGGCACCCCACTCCAGTACTCTTGCCTGGAAAGTCCCAGGGATGGAGGAGCCTGGTGGGCTGCAGTCCATGGGGTCGCTAAGAGTCAGACACGACTGAGCAACTTCACTTTCACTTTTCACTTTCATGCATTGGAGAAGGAAATGGCAACCCACTCCAGTGTTCTTGCCTGGAGAATCCCAGGGACGGCGGAGCCTGGTGGGCTGCCATCTATGGGGTGGCACAGAGTCGTACACAACTGAAGTGACTTAGCAGCAGCAGCAGCAGCAGCATTTATTCAGCATCTTCTGTATGCCATGTCCTATTCTGAGAACTTCCATGTAACTCCTCGCAAATACTTTGAGATTATGTTATTATTCCCATTATATAGATGCAGAAACTGAAACACATGGGGTTTAAGTGAAGGTCACAAAATCACTCACTGATGGAGATGGAATCCTGGAGCATGGAGTCTTAGTCGTGCTTCCTCTCCCAAGCTAGACGCCTCAGATCTCCCTTCGCCATGTCTTCTTGCCCCTGCACGTCTTCTCAGTCCTCTCCAGTTCACCTACTAATCCCTCTTCAAAGCACACTTCCTCTTCTCTGCATTCCATTGTAAGTAGTCTCGTCATGACCTCCTTCATCTCCTGTCCCCCTGTTATAGTAGTGTTCTCTTTCCATCCATTTCTTTATGATTATTGCCAAAGTGTTATTCTTGCCAGCAGTAAGTCTCACTGTGACACTTGCCTGCATCTGTCAGCCTAACCCTTCTCAATCCGTCATTCAGTGTTGGGCACAGCCTCTGTTATCCTCTTCGTTGTTGAGCAAGCCCCACCAATTTGGAGGAGCAGGACGATTCTGCCATTTAAAGAATCAAGGTAGAGAGCGGGAAGAGTCTTTGCCTCTTTTGGTCCTTAATTTTGATTTATTTTAATAAAGGAATAATTATAAAACAACTCCAGAGTCTGGGCTGGCCAGAGAGGGCCGGCCTCTGGTTTCGGCGGTGCCCGAGAAGAGTGGTCTCGCAGTCCATGTGTGTGTTCCAGCAGGGGCAAACTGCTTGCACTTCCTGTAACGGGTCACCTTCTCCCTGCTTGCTCTGGGTCTTTGCACATGCTGCTTCCTCTTCCGCAGTACTCTTCCTTCCTCGGGTAACGCTGGCTAATACGTCCATCTCCATTTTCAGGTCTCAACTTAGATTTCATTTCACCTGGCAAGCTTCCTCTGATCCCATTTGCCTTCCAACCAATAGGTTGGGTTAAATACTTCTATATGATGTCGTAGCACGCCACCCTTTCCGTAGTGTTAGTCGCTCAGTCGTGTCTGACTCTTTGCTACCACCAGGCTCCTCTGTCCATGGGATTCGCCAGGCAAGAATACTGGAGTGGGGAGCCATTCCCTTAATGACTCATCAAACTTTGTTTTAATTGTTGGTTTGGTTGCTTCATTTTAACTATAAGCCACATCTTATGTATTTCTGTGCTTCTGCCTCTAAGCATAGCTGTTCAATAGAGATTGATTGCATGGAATAATAAATGAGTATTTAAATGAGCTAATTGATTTTAGCCAATTCCACCTGCTTCTTACCTTTGTAAAATAACTCTGGCAGCTTATAATAACCTTTGTATAATAACTACAGCAGATCAGTTAGGGTTCAGTTTACCCAAAAGTAACTACGGGAATCAGTGGTTTAAACAAATTTTGGGATTTTTTTTCTTCACGTGAAATAAGTCTGGGACTAAGCTATCCAGGCTTAGTAGACTGGTTCCTTGATTATCAGGGACCCCAGGTTCCTTCTGTCTTTATGCTCCACTCTCCTGAGTGGGATCCTTGACCTCATGTTCTCATCTCAAATAAGTGCCAGGAGTCTGGCATCTGCAGGCCCTCATTCCAGGAAAGAGGGGAAGGTCAAAAAAGCAAAAGGGAGCTTGCTAGTAGTCTGCCTCCAGCCATTATACCTTTTAGGGACTTTCCCAAAAGGCCTTCCAAGGATATTACTTTCTACCCCTTGATGAGACAGTATCACAGCATCACCTCTGCTGCAGGGGAGACTGGGAGATACTGTTTTTTTGCTTTTGGTCTTTGCTTCTTGCTACACAATTGGGGTTCTGTTAATAAAGAGGGAGAGGATAGATACTGAGTGGTAACCAGAAGCTACTTCATAGCTTAGGATGATCTCCTTTTCAGTGGTCATAGACAGATTAGTAAAAATTGTCAGAACAGTATGTCAGCATTTTTAAAAAGTATGTATATAATGTAGCTTTGAAAAGAACCTTACCTCTTTGTGATCCTAGCTGTTTTATATAAAATCAGCAACTTTTTTGGGTATTTTAAGAAGATTTAATTTCAGACACCTAAAAAATCTAAATAATTACTTTCATGAATCATTTTCTTCTAGGTATTTTCACTTGTTGATTTAGGAGTGTACCTTCTTAGTATATGGATGTTAACTGTAACTACTCGATCTTTTACTGTTGTCTTGAAATTTTTCAAGATTCAAAAAGTGGGGAAATGTTAAAAATAATAACAAAATAAATAATTGTCTCAAAAAGTAAAAATAAATGCAATAAAAAAGAGTATGCTAGACTTCCCTGGTGCTCTAGTGTTTGGGAATCTGCCTGCCAGCGCAGGGGATGCAGGTTTGGTCCCTGATCTGGGAAGACTCCATGTGCTGCAGGGTAGCTGAGCCCGTGTGATGCAACCACTGATGCTCGTGCACTCTAGGGCCTGTGAGTGGGCTTTTTTGGGGGTGGGGGAGGTTTAAAAAGACTTGTTTAATTAAATACCAGGATAAGGCCAGGCAGGGCAGCAGAGGAGTCACCCGGAAGCACGAGTGCCCTTGGGGCCGTCCCCCTGCACCCCTCTTGAGAGGCCACGGCTCAATGGCTGGAGCCAGGTCCCCAGATACTGGGGCTCTGCAGCAAGATAAGCCACTGTGCCCCACAACTGGAGAAAGCTTGTGAGCAGCAACGAAGACCCAGCACAGCCATAAATAAATAGATAAAAACTAAAAAAGGAAAAAGGATACCTTCTAAAGTCTCATAAGATGTGCCCAGAGACCCCTTTTACACTGTTGGTGGGAATGTAAACTAGTACAGCCACTATGGAGAACAGTGTGGAGATTCCTTAAAAAACTTGAAATAGAACTGCCATATGACCCAGCAATCCCACTGCTGGGCATACCCACCGAGGAAACCAGAATTGAAAGAGACACATGTACCCCAGTGTTCATCACAGCACTGTTTATAATAGCCAGGACATGGAAGCAACCTAGATGCCCATCAGCAGACAAATGGATAAGAAAGCTGTGGTACATATACACAATGGAATATTACTCAGCTATTAAAAAGAATGCTTTTGAATTAGTTCTAATGAGGTGGATGAAACTGGAGCCTGTTATACAGAGTGAAGTAAGTCAGAAAAACACCAATATAATATATTAACACATATATATGGAATTTAGAAAGATGGTAATGAAGACCCTATATGCGAGACAGCAAAAGAGACAGAGATGTAAAGAACAGACTTTTGGACTCTGTGGGAGAAGGCAAGGGTGGGATGATTTGAGAGAATAGCATTGAAACATGTATATTAAAATATAATATATTAACACATATATATGGAATTTAGAAAGATGGTAATGAAGACCCTATATGCGAGACAGCAAAAGAGACAGAGATGTAAAGAACAGACTTTTGGACTCTGTGGGAGAAGGCAAGGGTGGGATGATTTGAGAGAATAGCATTGAAACATGTATATTACGGTTTGTGAAATAGATCACCGGTCCAGGTTTGATGCATGAGACAGGGCACTCAGGGCTGGTGCACTGGGATGACCCTGAGGGATGGGATGGGGAGGGAGGTGGGAGGGAGGTTCAGGATGGGGAACACATGTGCACCCATGGCTGATTCATGTCAATGTATGGCAAAACCACTACAGTATTGTAAAGTAATTAGCCTCCAATTAAATAAATAAATTTTAAAAAAGCAAAAAAATAAAAATAAAGTTAAATTAAAAAAAAATGTACCCAAGAATCTACTTGTGGAAATGTAGATTCTGGAACAGTTTACAGTAGATATTAAGAAATCTAAATCTAAATTTTATAAATTAGATTTTTTTGAGAATTTAATGATTTGGGAAAATGCTCAGGATGTAAAATGAAAGGAGCAGGAATCAAGATTTAATTTTGTCATTAAATTCTTCAAAAAAAAATGCAGTTTTAATAGTTGTCTTTCATTCCATTATATGGATTTCCCTTATATATATGTTTAATCCTTCTTTTGGGCTTCCCTGGTGGCTCAGTCAGTAAAGAATCCACCTGCAATGCAGGAGACTGGGTCCGATCCCTGGGTTTGGAAGATCCCCTGGAGGAGGGCATGCAACCCACTCCAGTATTCTTGCCTGGAGAATCCCCAAGGACAGAGGAGCCTGGTGGGCTGCAGTCCCTGCGGTCTCAAAGAGTCAGACACGACTGAGCAGCTAAGCACAGCACAGTCCTTCTTTTATCACTGAACACTTTGCTTGTTCCAATTTTCACTATTAGAAGTAATCTTCAATGAAAGACAGTATATTTTTATTTAATTTTGTTTAGATTTCTGGGTTTTTATGATAGATTTATAAAAGAATGAGCAGACTAGATTAAAGATATAGATCTCTTATTTGTTGGAATCTATTGCCAAATTTTTCATGAAATGTGTGTATATATTCATATATATTGTACTTTTGACTTTGTAAAATTTATGAAATGACTAGAAAGTATAGAAAAAAGACTACCAAGAGATATATTAAAGCTTTAAAAATAGTTTTTCATATGGTGGTGCTCTGAGTGATAATTCTTTTCTTTATATTTTCTTTCTTTATATTTTCTGCAATGATTATATTATTGTTTTACAATTTAAAAATAAATTAAGTTGAAAATAAAGAATAGGTCTTCTGGGAAATCCCTTGTGGTCCAGTGTTCAGGACTCCTGAATTTCACTGCCAAGGGCTCAGGTTAGATCCCTGGTCAGGGAACTGAAATCCCTGGAAGCTTCATTTGGGGGCCAAAAAAAAAACAAAAAACAAAAAAAGAATATGCTAAACTGCTGCTTTGCTATTTAGAGTGTCAGCATCAAAGGAGATTTTTTTTTTCCCACTACGCCATGCAGCTTATGGGATCTTAGTTACCCAACCAGGGATTGAACCCTGGCCCTGGAAATGAAAGTGCCGAGTCCTAACCTCTGGACCTCCAGGGAATTCCCCAAAGGGAAATTTTAATGTTGCTTTTTTATCGAAGAAGAACAAGCACACAACAGATGGAAGCTTTAAGGTTAGACATGTTTTACTGAATTTGTTTAGAGGTATTTTCTCCATTTTTCCTAGTAATTTGAGTGAGTGAGTGAAAATCGCTCAGTTGTGTCTGACTGTTTGCAACTCCATGGACTGTAGCCCACCAGGCTCTCCTCTGTCCATGGTTTCTCCAGGCAAGAATACTGGAGTGGGTTGCCATTCCCTTCTCCAGGGGATCTTCCCAACCCAGGGATCGAACCCAGCTCTCCTGTTTTATCTTCTTTTAGTTTTTCTGCCTTTTGGTCTTTACCCTACTGGGGTCTTTGGGAACTGGTGTATGTCTAGCAGCATCTACCAGACCTCTTCACTTTAGCTTAGGCTGGATTTGAAGAGCCAAAGCAGGAAAACACTTAAGGAGACCTGAGACTCTCACAGAGAAATAAATTATAGCCAATGTTTCTTTTAGCTTTGCTTTCCTGTTCTTTATTATTTATTTATTTTTAAAAATGTAGTCTCTCCTTTTATCAACCTCTATCATTTCATACTGCAAGAAAGTGAAATCACTAAAGGCAAATAACCCTTATGAATCTGCTGAGTGTTAGACCTTGGTTAATGGAATCTAGTTAACTGAAATAAAAATTCTGGGTCTTTTTTCCCCCCCAGTGTTATTTATTGTAACTGTTAAAAACAAGAGCACCACATAGCTTCAATTCTCACATTCAATAGCTGGATTGTAGTATTAGATGGTCCTAGGGTCATTTTTAGCTTGTCATCGTTTCCAGGGTAATCCTCTTAAAATATGAGTATATATTTGTTTCTAGAGGCAAAAGTTGAAATGATTGTAGAGTGCATGGATGAATTCATGAAACTGACCCTTGATCAGTATAAGGTGTCCTAGTAACCTATTTCATATTCATAGACTCTGTAGCCTGGGATAGATTAATTTTAGAGATGTATTGCAGAATGTTAGATAAGGCGAGAGATTGTGGAAAACATGTTCTATAAACCAAAGTAGTGTCGGTTACGAAACAGCAACAAAAGTAGTCTCCTAAGTCAGCGATATACAGTTGGGGATTTGGAGGCATAGGGATGGGAATGAAGGGTTTGGGCTGCGTTTAGAAGCGAAAGGGCAGATTGGTGGGAGCATTTTGAGCTGTTTTCCCCAGGCTCTTGTGAATTAGTGTACTTTTCAGACAAATGTAAAAGCAAATGTGGTCTGCCACAAGATTCTGCCTCAGATTCTGTTCTTCCTCATTTGGGTCCTTCTTCCCCATGACCCAAATCATAGTTTTAAGTAAATCTATATTTTGTTAAATATCTATCTGTATACTGTCTACATACATCTACTTGAAAAGTGATACTCAGTCTGATACTTAGTCTGAAGTAGAGTTTGGCAAAACAGTGATCAGATCTGGCCTGTTGTGTGAGTGGTGTTTTTTTTTTTTTTTTTTTTGGTTTGTTTTTTTATGATCACCAGCTAAAAATAGTTTAAACATATTTATATTCTGGTTTTTATTTTTTCTTTGGCCGTGAAGCATGTAGGATCTTAGTTCCCTGACCAGGGATTGAACCCACACCCCCTGCACTGGAAGGTGAAGTCTTGAAAAAAGAGGAGGAAGAACATGTATATGTATCCTTCAAAGCTGAGACTACTTACTGTCTGGTCCTTTACATATGAAATTTGCCAACCCCTGGTCTAAGCAGTGGTTTCAGTGTCTCAAACTGTGTGTGCTCAGTCGTGTCTGACTCTTTGTGACCCCATGGGCTGTAACCCCCCAGGCTCCTCTGTCCCTGGGATTACCCCACCAGGAATACTGGAGTGCGTTGCCATTTCCTTCTCCAGGGGATCTTCCCAGCCTGGGGACCGAACCTGTGTCTCCTGCAGCTCCTGCACCGGCACGTGGTTCTTTACCACTGAGCCACCCGGGAAGCCCTCAGTCTCTCAAGGCACGTTTGATTGTCAGTCTTAGGGTGGAGGGGATAGGAGCGCCACTGGCAATCTGTAGGTGGAGGCCAGAGATGCTGTTCAGCATCCTCAAAAGCACACAGTGACCTCTCAGGACAAAGGTTTAACTGATCCAAGATGTTAACAAAGACTGCTTCCTTCCCAAGCTGTAGTTGGGCGCCTCTAAGCTGCTTTCTGGATTGGGCCTTCGCCTTGGCTTTGGCCTGCCTGACCTAGTTTTAGCAAGAATTCTGTTGTATCAGTTTAGTGAAAATCCCCCCACTTTTCCTACCTGATGACCCTGATGTCTGATCAAATGCCTTATCCCCTACCCTTGATGTCTAATTACCCCTGGCTGTGTTCAGCAAGTTAGATCAGTCTAGTAAGAATCCCCGTACTCTTTAAAAATTAAAAAAAAAAAAATTTATTTATTTGGCTGCCTTGGGTCTTGGTTGTGCTGTGCAGGCTTCTCTCTGTTTGTGGCCCTTGGGCTCCAGAGCACCTGGGCTCGGTAGCTGTGGCATGGAGCTTAGTTGACCCCAGCGACATGTGGGATCTTAGTTCTTCATCCAGGGATGAAGCCCTTATTCCCTGCATTGGAAGGCAGATTCTTAACCACTGGACTACCAGGGTAGTCCCAAGAATCCCCCGACCCTTGTTGTCTTAGTAATTTTCCATCTCCTGACTCCCTCACGCTTTTTATTAGTGTAAATTCCCAGTTCTTTGCTGTGTTTGGAGTTGAACCTAATCTCTCTCTCCTTTTTTCAATAGTCCACATCCATTGCAATAATCCTGAATAAAATCTTCCTTATCGGTTTAACAAGTGTTGGAATAGTTTTCCTTTAATTATATCCATAGTGTAGAGGTTGAGAAACCCTGAGCGAAAACAGTACTGGGTAACATTTGGTACATATATGACTTCAGGGGCCACCTCTGCAAATGGACTCTGCAGCAGTCCCCTTCCTCTTGTGTTTGGCCCTGGCACTGTTCCTTTATGAGTGAAATAAGGTTGACTCTGTCTGGGGAGATTTCGTTTCAGCCTTCCTTCCTCTCCAACATTTTAAACATTGAATTATAGTTGACAAACAATGTTAGTTTCAGGTGTACAACATAGTGACTTGGTACTTTTATACATTGCAAAATGACCAATAAGATAAGTCTAGTTACCATCTGTCAGATACAGAGTAATTACAAAGTATTATTGACTGTGTTCCCTGTGCTTCGCCTGTAGTCCTGTGACTGCCCAGTATTTTTCTGTCTGTTAGAATCTTCATTAAAAAATGAAGCCTTGCAATCTTCAAAGTAAAACAGTGAAAGGCAAATTGTATGAACTTGTTGAAACAGCCCAGGCCACACTGTAACTGCTGTCCAAGTAATAGCTATTAATAATAGTATATGTTTTGGTCTTGGGTTAATGACTTAATCTAGTCAAATATATTTTTCAGGAATTGAAGAAAATGTGTTCAGGCATTTCAGAAAGAAAAGTTTAAGCATGCCATTTCAGTCTTAAATCAGAGAAGGCTAGATGATGCCCACCATAGATAGCCACCACATCCCTTTATGTTTAAGGTATTTTTAGCTGACAAAAGTTGCCTTCACACTGAAGAGTACTGCTGCCTGGGAGCCTTAAAACGGCCCTTGGTTAAGTAAGTTTCACTGTGGAAATACTGAATTGTTGAGGAGCATAAGAATGACGCTCCCTATGGAGTTTAGTTTTGGAGAGGACAGAAAAATACATGGTGCTTGAATTTTGGTGATACTGGTTCTAATAAAGGCAGTATGAACACTCACATTTAGATTAGTTGGCTGAATAACTTGGCCATTTATGGAGGGGACACTTTTCCTTCATTTTGTTCAACAGACATGAGTTCAGGTGATCAGACATTTTCTGTAAGTATAGGTATGCTATATAGATGTATAGAAATATTTCTAAATGAAGTTTGCTTTCCTAAATGATCAAAGGAAATTCCTAAAGTTTTGTCTTCATATTTTATGTGTGTGTGTGCTCAGTTGTGTCTGACTCTTTGCAGCCCCAAGGGCTGTAGCCCACTAGGCTCCTCTGTGCATGGGATTTTCCTGGCAAGAATACTGGAGTGGGTTGCCATTTACTCCTCCCAGGGATCTTCCCCACCCAGGGATCAACCTGAATTTTTCTGCATTGCAGGCAGATTCTTTTACCACTGAGTCATTGGGGAAGCCCTTGTATTTTATGACACTAAACTAAATTTTTTATATGAGTATTTCTGATCAAGTGCACTTGTGTTAATGTGTGTGTACACATATAAAAGAATGTAATTATGGTATAGAAAGCACATTGAGATGAGAGATTATGGATTTCTTTTTCCAATAAAAATACAGCTCCTTTCTCTGAAAATAATTTTCTTTAAGCACAGCAGAAAATCTGAGCAGCATTCTGCCAGTAGCTTTTTTAAAGGGTTGAGACATACGGCTCCATTGATCCCTAATACGGTTATTTATATAGCTGGTTTTCTACATGAGGGGAAGAAAGTTTGATTAAGTGCCATTAACTGTGACATATCCCGTGGGTAATGATTTTTTTGTGTTTTCTCCCCTTTTCAAATAAATTGGTGGCTATGTAATAGGTTCTGGTAAAGCGGTCTGCCAGAACACTTAATGGAAAATAAATGCAGCCTCTGCGAGAGCATCGGATTCCGGTGTTGTCAAGTACTTAGGTGGTGCCTCAGAAATGGGGTGTCCTGCCACTGTCTGCAGGATCTGAACCTAAATGTCATTTTCTTGGGGGAGTGTGTGTGGGTCCTGATGGTGTCTTTGCATTCCAGAGGTGGCTACTTAGGCTTGGAGCCGTAGTCTGTTGCCGTGAACATACTGTGCTGTGCTTAGTCACTCAGTCGTGTCTGACTCTTTGCGACCCTATGGACTGTAGCCTGCCAGGCTCCTCTGTCCATGGGGATTCTCCAGACAAGAATACTGGAGTGGGTTGCCATGCCCTCCTCCTGAGGATCTTCACAACCCAGGGATCAAACCCAGGTCTGCCCCACAGCAGGCAGATTCTTTACCATCTGAACCACCAGGGAAGCCCAGTGTGAATTTGAAGCCCATCAAAGATTAAGCCTGAGGCTTTGATTTCATCAATTCCCTCTCTTGATTCTTGTCACTCAAGGTAACATCGCTGCTTTTCATTAAATTAGTGCTTCCTCATTTGGAGTAACAAGATAATTTGATGTACTTTTGCACATTTTTTTTTTCTTTTTTCTCATTTGATTCCTTTAAATCAGTAGGTAAATGAAAGTTAAAGTCTCTCAGTCGTGTCTGACTCTGCTACTCAATGGACATGGACTCTATCCTGCCAGGCTCCCCTGTCGGTGAGATTCTCCAGACAAGAATATTGGGGTGGGTAGCCATTCCCTTCTCCAGGGATCTTCTTGACCCAGGGATCAAACCCGGGTCTCCTGCATTACTTTACCATTTGAGCTACCAGGGAAGCCCCATAGAGTAGGTAGGCAGGTGGCAATTATGATAAAATAAGTTTTTAGTGACTTCCTCAAGGCTACTAAATGGTATATGACAGCCTAAAGCTCAGACCCAGGCCTTTTCAGCCCAGGCTGTTGCTCATCCTCTGTACCACATGCTTTGTTATACATTGTTGGATTTGACTTCCTAATGTTTTATTAAGGACTTTTGTGTATGTCCATAGAGATGTTGGTCTATAGCTTTCCTTTCTTACAGTGTCTTTGTATGGTTTTAATATTAGGGTAATGCTGGCTCCATGAAATAAGTTAGAAAGTTTTCTCTCTGCTTCTGTCTTCTGGAAGAGATGGTTGAGAATTGGTATAGTTTCCTCCTTAAATGTTTGGTAGACTCTAATGAATCCATCTGGGCCAGGTATTTCTATTTTGGAAGGTAATACATTATTGATTCTATTTCTTTAATGGATATATGCCTATTTTTCCATGTATGAGTTTTGGTAGATTGTGTCTTTCAAGGTAGTGGTCCCTTTTATCTAGGTTATCAAATTTGTGGGCTTTGAGTTGTCCATAATATTCCTTTATTATCCATTTAAGTTCATGGGATCAGTAGTAATGGCCCCATATTCATTTCTAATATTGTTAATTTGTGTCTTCTATCTTTTGTAATCTGGATAAGAGTTCCTTAATTTTAGAGATATTTTCAAAGACCGCTTTTGGTTTCGTTGTTTTTTCTCTATTGATTTTCGGTTTTCAATTTCATTGATTTTCACTCTAATTTTTATTATTTTTTGCCACTGCTTATTTTGGATTTAATTTGATCTTCTTTTTCTAGTTTCCTAAGGTGGAAGCTTATATTATTGATTTTAGATCTTTCTTTTCTAATATATGCATTCAGTGCTATAAAATTTTCTCTAATCACTGCATTCTCTGCATCTCGCAAATTTTGTTAAGTTCTATTTTTCTTTTCATTTAAAATATTTTAAAGTTTCTCTTGAGATTTCTTCTTTGGCGTATGTTTTACTTAGAAGTGTTTAATTGGTCATATTATTCTTTGTTCATAAGCACTATTGTACATTTTTTCAGGATACTACTAGAGAGGTTTGTGTTCACTGATAAACATTGTATACATTGGGCTTCTAATAGTAGAGGAAGGTGGAATGGGAGAAAGAAAGGAAGCAGTGACCACTGAGTTATTTTTTCATCCTCTGGTTAACTCTGCTTATTTTCAAAATGGATTTGAAACTGATAATAAAGCATATGTATACAATTGAACCATTGTTAAAAGGATAAAAAGAAACAGGAGAGTGAAAAAAAACTGGCTTACAACTCAACATTGAGAAAACTAGGATGATGGCATCTGGTCCCATCACCTCATGGCAAATAGAAGGGGGAAAAGTGGAAACAGTGACAGATTTTATTTTTCTGGGCTCCAAAATCACTGTGGGCAGTGACTGCAGCTATGAAGTTAAAAGATGCTTGCTCCTTGGAAGGAAAGCTATGACAAACCTCAACAGCATATTAAAAGCAGAGATATCACTTTGCCAGCAAAGGTCATTATAGTCAAAGCTATGGTTTTTCCTGTAGTCTTGTGTGGATATGATAGTTGGATCATAAAGAAGGCTGAGCCCTAAAGAAGTGATGCTTTCGAATTGTGGAGAAGACTCTTGAGAGTCCCTTGGGCTGCAAGGAGATCCAACCAGTCCATCCTAAAGGAGATCAGTCCTGGGTGTTCATTGGAAGGACTGATGCTGAAGCTGAAGCTCCAATACTTTGACCACCTGATGCAAAGAGCCGACTCATTGGAAAAGACCCTGATGCTGGAAAAGATTGAAGCAGGGAGGAGAAGGGGGTGACAAGAGGATGAGATGGTTGGATGGCATCACCGACTCAGTGGACATGAGTTTGAGCAAACTCTGGGAGATAGTGAAGGGCAGGGAAACCTGGCGTGCAGCAGCCCATGGGGTCACAAAGAGTCAGATATGTCTTAGTGGCTGAACAAAACAAATATGATAAAATGGAGGAAACAATTTCACCAAAAACTAGTTCTCTCAAGTATTAGTAATATTCCCTGATCTAAGAAAGGAACTGAACAGTAGACAACTTTAGATTAAAGTTTCTTTTAAGTGCCATGAATTTCAAATCATTGATTAAAAGCTGAGCTGATGATTTTGTAGTGAAAGCATTGTACAGAGGTGGACAGCAGTTATGTTTGTATACAGGTTGCTTATTTTCCATACAGATTGGTAATATGACACTTGTTTTTATTTTCCTGTTATTTATATTCCATCTTGTCCTAAAAAAAATGAGAGGTTAATAGAAATACAGGGGAAAAAATAAAATTGTGAAGGTGAAACTAAGGGGATAGAATAAGCTAAAGGCTGCAGAAATGAGTTAACAAGGTCTGTCCCTGTTATTGAATATGGGCCATAAATTTGCACCTGAGCTTCAGAGGAACAACTGGCTCAAATTAAGGGGTGCCACAGATTGAAACATGACACTGATCTAAGAACATCACACTGATCTAAGAGCAGGTCTCCAGAGGGAGAGCCTCCAAGAAACTGGAGTTGGGGTCTGGGCTCATGGTGTTTGCAGACCTCAACTGCAGGAGTCTTAAGATCTTTGCCTCGGTCTTCAGCCATCAGTGTGACTCAGTTTTGTTTGCTTTTTTTAACTTCTCTGTTTTTTCTCCCAGATCAGGTACTTGAGGAAGTCTAAAGACTTGCTGCTCACACTGGAGATTTGGGAGAAGGTGGTGTGGGTGGAACGTGTACGTGTGTGTTCAGTCACTCAGTCATGTCTGACTCTTTTTACCCCGTGGACTGTAGCCCACCAGGCTCCTCTGTCTATGAGATTCTCTAGGCAAGAATGCGGGAGTGGGCAGCCATTCCCTTCTCCAGGGGATCTTTCCTACCCAGGGATCAAACCCACATCTCCTTCACTGGCAAGAGTATTCTTTCCCACTAGTGCCACCTGGTTAGCCCATAGGTCCCCCTAAACACCTCAGTGCAATCATTTGAAGTTGTGTAGTGTTGTTAAGGTTTAAAACCATACTGTTTAGGGAATTCCCTGGTGGTCCAGTGGTTAGGACTCTGCCCTTTCAGTGCTGAGGGTCCTGACTCAGTCACTGATTGGTAAACTCAGATACCACAAGCCACGCAGCGTGGCCAAAAAAAGTACTGTTTATCTAGGAAGCTTTTTAGGAAATGAGGCCTGAGAGGAATTACTCCTACAGGTCCTAGTGAAGAGTGCACTGGGCAACAGGGAAGACAGCATTCTTGCAGCAACAGCCTTTTGATAGCTACAATAGCAATTTTCTCATGGCTGATACTTGTAATGCTACTCAGGTTCAAGCCAAGTACATGATACCAGAATACAGTTTAGTAGAAGTGATTTTTTGAGGAGATAAAGCAGTGAAGTTGAAGTATGAAGCTCTGAGGCTTAGGGTTGATTTAAAGGCATAATGTAAGCCACAGTAGAAGTTTTTTTCTTTTTTAAATTGAGGTGAAATTCACACAACATATAGTTAACCATTTTAAAATGTGCAATTCAGTGGCATTTAGGATATTCACAGTGTGTGCAATTACCATCTCTTTTTAGTTTCAAAACTTTATCACTCCAAAGCACCTCATATTCATTAAGTAATCACAGTCCATTTTCCTCTTCTCCTCTTTCCCTGGTAACCATAAGTCTGCCTACTGTCTCTGTGGATTTACCTCTTCTGGCTATTTCAGATAAAAAACATACAATAAGTAGCTTTTTGTTTCTTGCTTCTTTCATTTAATGTTTTCAAAGTGCATCCAAATGATCAATATTTCTTTCCTTTTTATGGCTGAATAATAGTCCCTTGTATGTACATATCACAATTTGTTTATCCATTCCTCTCTTGGTAGACATTTGGAGTGTTCATAGCTTTTGGCTATTGTGAATTATGTTGCTATTAAAGCTCGACATTCAGAAAACTAAAATCATGGCATCTGGTCCCATCACTTCATGGGAAATAGATGGAAAAACAGTGGAAACAGTGTCAGACTTTATTTTTGGGGGCTCCAAAATCACTGCAGACGGTGATTGGAGCCATGAAATTAAAAGACACTTACTCCTTGGAAGGAAAGTTATGACCAACCTAGACAGCATATTAAAAAGCAGAGACATTACTTTGCCAACAAAGGTCCATCTAATCAAGGCTATGGTTTTTCCTGTGGTCATGTATGGATGTGAGAGTTGGACTGTGAAGAAAGCTGAGCGCCAAGAATTGGTGCTTTTGAACTGTGGCATTGGAGAAGACTCTTGAGAGTCCCTTGGGTTGCAAGGAGATCCAGTCAGTCCATTCTAAAGGAGATTAGTCCTGGGTGTTCTTTGGAAGGACTGATGCTAAAGCTGAAATTCCAATACTTCGGCCACCTCATGTGAAGAGTTGACTCATTGGAAAAGACTCTGATGCTGGGAGGGATTGGGGGCAGGAGGAGAAGGGGACGACAGAGGATGAGATGGCTGGATGGCATCACTGATTCGATGGACATGAGTTTGGGTGAACTCCAGGAGTTGGTGATGGACAGGGAGGCCTGGCATGCTGCAATTTATGGAGTCGCAAAGAGTCGGACACGACTGAGCGACTGAACTGAATTGAATTGAACTGAAAGATTTGTGAACAGGTATTTGAGTATTTTTTTTTTAATTCTTTTGGATATATACCTAATAATGGAATTACTGGATTATATGGTAATTCCATGTATTACTTTTTGAGGAACAAGCCTTTTTTCACAGTAGTTACATTGTTTAACATTTCCAATGGAGTATATGAGAATTCTACTTCTCCACATCTTAAACAACATTTGTTATTTTCTGTTTTCTTAAAAAAAATCTATTTTTTTTTTATTATAACCATCCTACTGGGTAGAGAGTGGTATCTCACTGTAGTTTCCATTTGTATTTCCTTGATAACTAATGATGCTAGATACCTTTTCTGCATTTCTGTTAGCCAACTGAATACCTGTTCTGAAGAAATGCCTGTTCTAGGTTCTTTCCCCATTTTGCACAATTGGGTTGTTTATTGTTGAATTGTAGGATCTCCTTATATTTTTGAAATATGAAACCATTATTAGGTTGTCCAGTTCTCAATAAAAAAATTACAAAGCATACAAAGAAACAGGAAAGTCTAACCCACTGATAAAGAAAAAAGAAACTGATAGGAGTCATCCATGAAGAAGCCGAGATATTAGACTTAGTAGCTAAGTCTCTACATTTACTGTCTTCAATATTCTAAAAGAGCTAAAGGAAACCATGAATAAACAACTAAAGGTAATCAGGAGAATGGTGTAAAATCAAGTAGGGAATATCAGTACAGAGATAGGAACTATAACAAGGAACCAAGTTGATATGCTGGAGCTGAAAGTTATAATAGCTGAAATTAAAAACAAGCAAATGAAAAACTAAAGGGCTTCAGGAGGTGATTTTAGTAGGCAGAAGAGAGAATCAACAATTGTGAAGCTAGGACAATTACAATTACTCAGTCTGAGGTGTAGAAAGCAAAAAGAGTGAAGTAAAAGGGGCAGAGCCTGAGTGACTTGTAGGACACCATCAAGTTTCACAGTGTCTACATTATGGGAGTCTCAGAAGGAGAAGAGAGAAAGAAATGGTTAGAAAGATTATTTGAAGAAATGGGTCTGTTAACTTCCCAGACTTTATGGAAGATATTAATTTATATAACCTAGAAGCCTAACGAACTCCAAGTAGAATAAACACCAAGAAATCTACACCTAGATACATTATAATTAAGTTGTTGGAAGCCAAAGAGAGAGCTTTGTAAATATCAAGAGACAATCCAAGGGCTTCTCAGTAACATAAATTGCCAGTTTCTCATCAAGACCATGGAGGCCAGAAGTCAGCAGGATGATACATTTGAAATGCTGAAAGAAAAGAGTTGTCAGCCAAGAATTCCATATTTGGCAAAGCTATACTTCAACAATAAGGGAGGAATAAAGATGTTTTTAGATAAATGAAAGCTAAAGGAGTTTATTGCTAGACTTGCTAGACTTGTGCCACAAGAAATACTAAAGAGAGTCCTTCAGCCTGAAACAAAGGAACACTCAGCAATAACTCAAAGCCATATGAAGAAATAAAGATCACTGGTAGGGACTTTGCTGGTGGTCCAGGGGTTAAGAATATAGCTTGCAGTGCAGGGGACATGGGTTCAATCCTGGGTTGGGAAACTAAGATCCTGCATGCTACAGAGCAACTGTGTCACAACAAATGAGCCTGCATGCCACAACTAGAGTGTGTGCTGCAGTGAAAGATCCCACAAGGTGCAGTGAAGATCCTGTATGCCGCAACGAAAACCTGATGCAGCCAGTACAGTAAAATAAATTAATTAAAACAGGATCACTGATAAAGGTAACTATAGATGAATACAAAATCAGTATCATGGTAGTTTTGGTTTGTAACTCTTCTTTGTCTTTCTTACATGATTTAAAAGACAAATTTCTAAAACAATAATTTTAAGTATATATTAATGTGTACACAATGTGTAAAATGTAATTTTTGACAATAACAACGTAAACTGGGATACAGAGCTGGGTAGGGACAGGTTTATTGCAGGCTACTGAAGCTAAGTTGGTGTTAGTTCAAACTAGTTTGTTATAGACTTAGAATAGTAACCATAACTCTGATGGAAACCACTTCGAAAATCAGTACAATATACCACATTAATAGAACAAAGGGTGTAAAAATCCATATGATCGTCTCAATATATGTAGAAAGAACATTAGATAAAATTCAACACCATTCACAGCAAAAAGACTCAGAACACTAAGAATAGAAGGGCAAAAGCATTTGTGAAGAACCTACAACTAGCATCATTTTTAATCGTAAAAGGCTGGAAACTTTCTTTTTAAGATCAGGAGCAAGACAAGGATGTTTACTTTCATCATTTCTATTCAACGTTGTACTGAAAGTCCTATCCAGAGCAATTAGGCTAGGAAGAGAAATGAAAGGCATCTAAATTGGAAAGGAAGAAGTAAAGCTATCTCTATTTTAAGTGACATAATTCTATATGTTAAAAAAATTCCTCAACTTTTTGCATACATACAGAAACTACTAGAGCTAATTAAGCAAATTCAGGAAAGTTGTAGGGTGCAAGACCAAAACACAGAAAAAATCAGTTATGTTCCTATATACTAGCAATGAATAGTCCTAAATGGAAATTAAGAAAGCATCCAAAGAAATAAAATATCTAGAAGCACATTTAAGGATGTGAAAGACTTATGCACTGGAAACTACAGAATATTGATGAAAGAAATTAAATGAGACCTAAATAAATGGAAATACATCTGTATTCTTTGACTGGAAGACTTACTATTGTTAAAATGGAAATATTCCTCAAAGCAATCTACAGATTCAATGTAATACCTATTCAATTTCCCATGGCCCCCTCCCTCTAAAATGGAAAAGCCAATCCTCAAATTCATGTAGGGCAAGAGGCCTTAATTAGTTAAAACAGTTTTGAAAAAGAAGAGCAAATTTTGAGGACTTATACTTCCTGACTGTGTAGTCCATGGGGTCACAAAAAGTTGGACATGACTGACTGACTTTCACTTTACTTCACTGAGTGCTATATAAAGCAGTTAAATATGGGTGAAAAGATATTTTTGAGAAAATAAATATTAATACTTAGGAAAAACTTGAGAATGAATCAGCACTTAACCTACATTAAAGAAACCAAAACTGGAGAAGTATAACAATGCACTGTGGGGGTGGTTTATGTAAGAAACAAGGTTGATAATACCAATCAACAGAGTCCTATACCCAGAGAAACACCTTGGTTTTACATCAAAAAATTGGTTTGCTTAAAGGTGTTAATTTAGATGATTCCTTTTGTTGGACAGCTCTTTCATAATTAACTGTCCAATTTGGGGTAAAGAGAAGTTTTTGCTGTATCCATTACTCCAGAGACAGAACGCTGCAACTCTCGATCAGTTTGACTGCAAGACATTTTGTTATATTTTGTGATAGATTTCAGGACTTGTTGACTTTGGTAGCTCTATAGTGTCATCAACGAGCACTCTCTCTTCCACCATCTTTAATGTGTTTGCTTTTAGTCTGGCCCCTCTCTAAATTGCAAGGTAGCTACAATAATTGTCCAGAAATAGAGCGTTCCAGTCATTATTCTACCTTCTTTGTAAGAACAAGGAAGCCTACCCCAGAACCTCCAAAGCAGATTTCCCCCATGTCTCATTGGTTAATGATGGGTCACCTACCTACCCTTAAACCAGTGCTAGCAAGGAGCATGGGACCATCATGACTGGCTTTGACCCTGAGAGGGTGTTAGCCCTGAGACCATAGAGCCAGGGGAGATACTCAAAATCAAGTTCTGTCCACAAAAATTACGGGCATAGTGGCGTTGGAAAGGAACCAGTAGTTCTATAGGGACAGCACATCTTTCGTGTAGTCTTCCTTAAATATTATTGCCCCAAACTAAGCTTTTTATAACAACCAGGCAGTAGGGAATTCAAGGTTATTCTCTGTGTGATCATCCACAGTTCAGCTGCTCAGAACTACTGGTCAAGAATGTATCCAGCATATCATCTGAGTAGATGGCAGGTTGCTCTCCCTTTCTCAAAGCTTGTAACGAGTCTGGGAATCACACCCAAATAGATGGCCACCATGTCTTTGTGTGAAAGAGGGAAACTCTACTAGCTAAAGATATGGTTGCCCTGGATGTTTTTCTCTCGTTTTGATAACAACAGTGCCTTCTGTTTGGAGATTTCTTTCCTGTTTCACGTGATTTTGGTAAGGACAGTAGTCATGTTGATCTATGATCTCCTTGTTTCCTGCCTCCTATTCCTCGCTACAGAAGGAGGCGTGTGACTGAGGCTGACTAAGAGAGATCCTTGTCTCCTAGGCTACCCCATCTTCCTGGGGATGGTGATGCGTTCAGGAGAAGGCGTAGATAGAATCAAACCAAAGAGACTCCTCCCCAGGACTTTTATGTTACAACTTGTGAGCAAGATGTTCATATTTTTGAGAGATAAGTGCAGGACAAACAATAGCCTGGAGTTTATTTCCTGGGTCACTTGAAAGACACACGTGGAGTAGAGAGAGGGAGGCCATTAGGCAAACAGACGTAGATAAACAGAGACTTGGTAAGGTGGGTGACAAGCAAGAGCAAACAAGTTTCCTGACAGTATTGAGTCTTTATTTAATTTAATTTTTGGCCGTGCTAGGTCTTTGTTGCTGTGTGGGCTCTTCTCTAGTTGTGGCAAGTGGGGGCTCGTCTTCAGTTGTGGGTGTGTAGGCTTCTCATTGCAGCAGTTCCTCTTGTTGCAGACCCTGGGCTCTTGGGCACGTGGCTTCAGTAGCTGCAGCACGCAGCCTCAGTAGTAGCAGTTCCTGGGCTCTGGAGCACATGCTCAATAGCTGGGGCTCTGGGGCTTAGTTGCTCTTCGGCATGTGGGATCTTCCCAGGCCAAATATCGAACCATGCCTGCTGCACTGGCAGTGGATTCTTTACGACTGAGCCACCAGGGAAGGCTGGTATTGAATCCTGACTCTAGTTTTCTTCTGTTCCAAGTGCTGTTTATCTGTATGAGCTAATATATCTTCTGTTTTGCCTAAGCAGATTCGAATTGGGTTTCTATCACCTGTAACTTCATACATCCTGATTAATATACTGTTTGAAGAGGTATCTAAGGATAGAGCCATGCCTTTTTTTTTGTTTTAAAGTCACTCTAATATTTGCTTAATGAACTGCTGAGGCCCCAGTGTTCCGTGCTGAAGGGCACACTCACATTAAAACCCAGCTTTGGAAAAGATAACTAATTGCTAATCATGACCGTAGAGGGAAAAAATCTTACCTTGGAAATGGCCACTGGCCAATTTTCAGTACCATAGCTTATTCCTGATAAATGTTTTAGAGTAAGTGAGTTGCAAAGATTTTCCCTAAGAGATCTCACTCCAATTAAACGTGGGAGGGTATATACTTTAAAAATACTTGGGCAGAAGCACTGAACTAAATTAAATAGTTTTAGAATAGTTGATATTGAGTTGCTTTTGCTGAGGCTAATTTGACATCAGAAGTTAGGTCTTCCCATCTGTTCAGCTTCTGAAAACATAACCGTAAAACGGGTGTGGGGAGTAATTACCTTTAGGTTCTTAAGAGTTGGGGATGATGCACCCAGGGGGCATTCCTGTTGTCTCACCTTCAAAGCCAACATG
Source organism: Cephalophus harveyi (assembly GCA_006410635.1). Lineage (NCBI taxonomy): Eukaryota > Metazoa > Chordata > Mammalia > Artiodactyla > Bovidae > Cephalophus > Cephalophus harveyi. The sequence continues at coordinate 464,529 of SJYT01017512.1, forward strand.
AACGGAATTTTAATTAGTAAGGATAAAGGATGGGACCTGAATTGATTGTACATCTGAAGACAAAGGTCTGAGGTTATGATCTGTCTACCCAATGGTAGACAAGGATGTGGAGAAAGTGTGGTGAACATCCAGAGTATCCTACTACACTTGCGGAGAAGCCTGGAGCCTGGAGAGATCGAGGATGCTAGAAGAATCTAGCATTTTTCTAGCTGTGGAATTGTACTAGAGTTCTAACTTGTACTTATTTCCTCAAAGACAAATAAGGGACAAGTACAGAGAAACTAAATGGGTGAAGTTAATGTAGTAAAACAAATGTCTCAGTGTGGCAGTCATTTAAACTCTTTAACAGTACTAAAACTGTGGGCTGACACTATCCTTGTAATGACTGGAGGAGCCAGGGAGCTGACACGCCTCCAGCACCGGCTGCTGCACACCCAGGAGTGTCTTTTGTTGTCCTGGTGAGCCATGACACACAACAAAATTGTGTGTTGTACAAAGCCACAAACAGAAATCTTCTTCTGTCCTTAATGGCTGGCTAGCAATGAATAATTTGGGGTTTCTAAAAATGTAGAACAGTTTAATAATCTTTTGAGCTCTGGACCACCTGCAAACCAATTCCATTTACCTAGAGCTAGATGTTGAGAGAATCACTTGTCAGGCTTGAAGATTTCTTTCTCGCTTAAAATTGGAATGTAATTGCTTTGCAATGTTGTATTAGTTTCTGCAGTGTGTGCATGAGTGTGTAGTCAGTCACTTCGGTCATGTCCAACTCTTTGCAACTCCATGGACTGAAGCCCGCCAGGATCCTCTGTCCTTGGGATTCTCCAGGCAAGAATACCAGAGTGGATTGCCATGCCCTCCTCCAGGGGATCTTCCCCACCCAGGGATCTTCCCCACGTCTCCTGCATCTCCTGCATCGTCAGACGGATTCTTTACCACTAGCGCTGCCTGGGAAGCCCTAGTTTCTGCTGTACAGTGAAGTCAATCAGTTATATGCATACATATATTCCTTCTCTCTTCGACCTCCCTCCCACACCTCTAGGTCAGCACAGAGCACTGAACTGAGCTTCCTGTAATACAGCAGCTTCCCACTAGCTATCTATACATGGCACTTTATATATGTCAATCCCACACTCCCAGTTTGTCCCACCCTCCCTCTCCCCAGCCCACATCTATGTCCACGTATCCATTCTCTTTGTCTGTATCTCTATTCCTGCTTTGGAAATAGGTTCATCTGTAACATTTTACTAGATTCTGCATATATGTGACTGGAAAAGGTCAGTTTTCTTTCCAATCCCAAAGAAAGGCAATGCCAAAGAATGCTCAAACTACCACACACTCATCTCACACACTAGCAAAGTAATGCTCAAACTTCTCCAAGCCAGGATTCAGCAATACGTGAGCCATGAACTTCCAGATGTTCAAGCTGGTTTTAGAAAAGGCAGAGGAACCAGAGATCAAATTGCCAACATCTGCTGGATCATCGAAAAAGCAAGAGAATTCCAGAAAAACATCTATTTCTGCTTTATTAACTATGCCGAAGCCTTTGACTGTGTAGATCACAATAAACTGTGGAAAATTCTGAAAGAGATGGGAATACCAGAGCACCTGACCTGCCTCCTGAGAAACCTGTATGCAGGTCAGGAAGCAACAGTTAGAACTGGACATGGAACAACAGACTGGTTCCAAATCAGGAAAGGAGTACGTCAAGGCTGTATATTGTCACCTTGCTTATTTAACTTCTATGCAGAGTACCTCATGAGAAGTGCTGGGCTGGAAGAAGCACAAACTGGAATCAAGATTGCCTGGAGAAATCTCAATAACCTCAGATATGCAGATGACATCACTGTTATGGCAGAAAGTGAAGAGGAACTAAAGAGCCTCTTGATGAAACTGAAAGAGGAGAGTGAAAAAGTTGGCTTAAGGCTCAACATTCAGAAAACAAAGATCATGGCATCTGGTCCCATCACTTCATGGGAAATAGATGGGGAAACAGTGGCAGAATTTATTTTTGGGGACTCCAAAATCCCTGCAGATGGTGATTGCAACCATGAAATTAAAAGCCGCTTACTCCTTGGAAGGAAAGTTACACCAACCTAGACAGCATATTAAAAAGCAGAGACATTACTTTGTCAACAAAGGTCTGTCTAGTCAAGGCTATGGTTTTTCCAGTAGTCATGTATGAATGTGAGAGTTGGAGTATAAAGAAAGCTGAGTGCCCAAGAATTGATGCTTTTGAACTGTGGCATTAGAGAAGACTCTTGAGAGTCCCTTGGACAACAAGGAGATCCAACCAGTCCATCCTAAAGGAGATCAATCCTGAGTGTTCATTGGAAGGACTGATGTTGAAGTTGAGACTTTGGCCACCTGATGTGAAGAGCTGACTCATTTGAAAAGACCCTGATGCTGGGCAAGATTGAGGGCAGGAGGAGAAGGGGACGACAGAGGATGAGATGGTTGGATGGCATCAACACCTCAATGGACATGAGTTTGGGTGAGCTCTGGGAGTTGGTGATGGACAGGGAGGCCTGGCATGCTGCAGTTCATGGGGTCGCAAAGAGTTGGACACGACTGAGTGACTGAACTGAACTGATATGGTACTTGTTTTTCTTCTTTCTGATTTACTTCATTCTGTGTGACAGACTCGAGGTCTATCCATGTCTGTACATGTGACTATATTTCATTCCTTTCAGTGGCTGAGTAATACTCCATTGTGTGTGTGCACCACATCTTCTTTGTCCCTGCAGCTGTCATTGGGCGTTTAGGTTGCTTCCATGTCCTGGCTATTGTAAATAGTGCTGCAGTGAACATTGGGGTTCATGTGCCCTTTCAGATTAAGGTTTTCTCAAGGCATATGCCCAGTATTGATATTTCTGGATCATATAGTAGTTTTATGTTTAGTTTTTAAGGGGCCTCCATACTATTCTCCTTGGAGAAGGAAATGGCAACCCACTCCAGTGTTCTTGCCTGGAGAATCCCAGGGACGGGGGAGCCTGGTGGGCTGTCTATGGGGTCGCACAGAGTCGGATACGACTGAAGCGACTTAGCAGCAGCAGCAGCATACTATTCTCCATAGTGAATATATCAATTTACATTCCCACCAATTGTGTAAGAGGGCTCCCTTTTCTCCATACCCTCTGCAAGCCAGTTTCATTTACCTAGAGTGAAATGTTGAGAGAATCAGTAGTCAGACTTGAAGAAGCTTTCTTAGTAAAGTAGGACAGATTATGCTATGCCCAAAAGACTGACAATCTGCCAAGATTTGGTCAGTGACTTTTATCTAAAGGTGTTTTGCCATATGGCTTCTGCAGAAAGCCAAAGATCAGGTCTCAGATTCTAGCACATTTGCATTAATAAGTCATGTTCTTGAACTAGAGCAGGTACCACCTGTGTTTTCAGGGTGGAATTCGAATGGGCTTATGGGCAATGGGGAAAAGAACCGGCCTGGGCGTTGAGTATGTAGAGAGGGATGATTTTTTGGACAGGATAGTTGATAAAATATTTACTGTGACTGCAGGGCTCTGCTGTGTTTTCTCTGGCCTTTGCCAAGGAAGTCTTTCCACTAAATTAAAAAAGAAAAGAGAAACCCTAAAAGAGTGCTGAGTTTCAGAACATAAAAGTATGAATCCAGTTATGTAATATGGGAAGAGATTTAGAACTGTGATAGTTATTTCTTAAATTTGTTTACACAGCAATTTGATACCTGAGTCAGAGGACAGATCCTCCCACTTCATCTTAAAAGAGAAATCAAACATGACATTCCTTGACAAAAACAAGATTCTCATAATCTCTAACAGGAAGTACTTGATTCTAGTGAGATTTCCTACCCAGAGGAGCCCTGCTTAATTCGGTGCCTTGTACCACTGTCTCTGTTTATGTTGTGAGAGCTGTATCTCATTTTTAAAAGGAGTGAGATAGCAACTAGAAAATAAGAAAAAGTGTTTTTTTTAAAGTTCAAAGATATTAAGCATTATTTTTAACCCAAATTCTTCACTTACTGCTTCCTTCTAGTCAATATATGCATTCTTTAGTATTTGATAATTAAAGAGTTATCTGATGTATTTTTATTTTCATATTATTATACAATGTTAAATGGCATGACAGGTGATCTTAGATCCTTGTGATATTTTGTAGGAAATGTTTTACTGGACTGTGAAATGTACAAGGAACATCTATGATCTTTTTATTATTTATTGTCAAAATTATAGTGACCTAAAGAAAAGTCCCCGTGGCTCTCTACACCCCCCTCCCCCCATGATTTTAAACACCTTGAGAACCACAGTTTTGATTCTGAGAGAGAGGTGGAGACATTCAGAGGGATAGACGTGATCAGGAAAAGGGTGGTATGGGATGGTGCTTTCCAGAGAGATGGTGTTATGTATTATTTAAACAGTGAAGACAGATGTTGCTCCTGGAAGCCAAAGTAGCACTGAATTAAGAGTCTGTTTCCTGAGGCATTTTTTGAGTCTGAAAGATTCAGAAGGAAAAGACAGAGAATATAGAATGAAAGCTGAAGGGGCTATTTCAGGGCAAAGGCAAGAGGAGGTGCCAGAGGAATACCGAGCAGTCAGGCAGGCTTTACCAGGCAGGTTTATGAACAGGTTTGGGAGAGGCACAGAGAGGGAACTAGGAAGAGAGAGTAGGGATTGTATAACAGGATTGCCTAATTTATATGGTTCTGTGCTGTGGAGTAACTCACTTTTTATTTCATCTTTGACTATCTCAGAAGATGCAACATTTACAATGAAAAACATCCTCTTAGGAACTTAAGATCCAGGAAAGACCAAGAGAGGCATAGTAATTGAGGGGAGAAAGACTCTGAAGACCCACCTCCATGCACAGTATGGTAACCTTAAGTGTGCTGAGGTCTGATCACTGGCCAGTATTGTCTCCTTAGGTTACTGGCTCAGGAATTGTTAGCCTTTTGCCTTGGGTGGGACCAGGAACCAGAAATGAATGAATGACTGGGTGTGGCCCCAGCTAGAGCTATGGGTCGAAGAATGAGGGGCGAGATAGAGCAGGCGGTCTTCTACTTGCCCCCTAGGTTAACAGCAGCGCGCCACTGATCCACGGTCATTGATTGAACCAGAACATCAGCTGTGTACTTGTGCAGAAAGTCTCTCAGGATCAAAGTTTGACTTTATTATTCTTGCAAAGCTTAGAATTTGGGGGCTAGGAAGTTCACTGATGACATAGTGGTTAGGATTCTGGGCTTTCACTACTGTAGCCTGGGTTCAGTCCCTGTTTGGGGAACTGAGATCCTGCACTGTATGGTACAGGCCAAAGGGAGGGGGGCAGGATTTGAGGGCTAAACAAACATGGGTTCATTTGCCCAACTGAAAAATGGGCCAAAGAATAAACAGATATTTCTGCAAAGAAGACACAGAGATGGCTAACACATGCATGAAAAGATGCTCAACATCACTCATTATCAGAGAAATGCAAATCAGCACCACAGTGAGGCACCATCTCACACCGGTCAGAATGGCTGCGATCCAAAAGTCTACAAACAATAAATGCTGGAGAGGGTTTGGAGAAAAGGAAACTCTCTTACACTGTTGGTAGGAATGCAAACTAGTACAGCCACTATGGAGAGCAGTGTGGAGATTCCTTAAAAAACTGGAATTAGAGCTGCCATATGACGCAGCAATCCCACTGCTGGGCATACACACCGAGGAAACAAGAATTGAAAGAGACACGTTTATAGGGGGCGTTCAGGATGGGGACACGTGTACACCTGTGGCTGATTCATGTCAATGTATGGCAGAAACCACTACAATATTGTAACTAGCCTCCAATTAAAATAAATTAATTAAAAAAAATAAAAATAAAAACAAAAGTTAGGTTCTTTGGAATTGGAACCTAGTTTGAGTCGTGAAACCATGTGACATCAGTCTCTTGTATTGTCTGGACCAGGCAGAGACAGAGTAAAATAAGCAGGGAGCTCAAAAGCTGGAAAAGCCTATTTCCGCACTGTAAGCTGTTTCACACTTTCCCTGTCCCCAGGCAGCCTTCTTTAAAAACTGCCTGTAACTTTGAAGGAACACTTGTTTCAAAACTTCTGTCCCAAGGTAAACCATGGGAACCTCAAGCAACAGCTTTTCTTCCTTTTGGGTTTGGTTGTAATTCCTCCCTGTGGGCAGTGTCAGGCTTTCTTTGGGAGGCAATACAAAGTAGCACCTAGCATAAGGTTCAGTTCAGTTCAATTGCTGAGTTGTGTCCGACTCTTTGTGACCCCATGAACTGCACATGCCAGGACTCCCTGTCCATCACCAACTCCCTGAGTTTACTCAAACTCATGCCCATTGAGTCAGTAATGCCATCCAACAATCTCATCCTCTATCGTCTCCTTCTCCTCCCACCTTCAATCTTTTCCAACATCAGGGTCTTTTCAAATGAGTCAGTTATTCATATCAGGTGGCCAAAGTACTGGAGTTTCAGCTTCAGCATCAGTCCTTCCAATGAACACTCAGGACTGATCTCCATTAGGATGGACTAGTTGGATCTCCTTGTTGTCCAAGGGACTCTCAAGAGTCTTCTCCAACACCACAGTTCAAAAGCACCAATTCTTGGGCACTCAGCTTTCTTTATAGTCCAACTCTCACATCCATACATGACCACTGGGAACAACCATAGCCTTGACTAGACAGACCTTTGGTGGCAAAGTAATGTCTCTGCTTTTTAATATTCTGTCTAGGTTGGTCGTAACTTTCCTTCCAAGGAGTAAGCGGCTTTTAATTTCATGGTTGCAATCACCATGTGCAGTGATTTTGGAGCCCCCCAAAATAAAATTCTGCCACTGTTTCCCCATCTATTTCCCATGAAGTGATGGGGCCAGATGCCAGAATCTTTGTTTTCTGAATGTTGAGCTTTAAGCCAACTTTTTCACTCCTCTTTCACTTTCATCATTAGGCTCTTTAGTTCACCTTCACTTTTTGCCATTAGGGCGGTGTCATCTGCATATCTGAGGTTATTGATATTTCTCCCGGCAATCTTGATTCCAGCTTGTGCTTCTCCCAGCCCAGCGTTTCTCATGATGTACTCTGCATACAAGTTAAATAAGCAGGGTGACAATATACAGCCTTGACGTACTCCTTTTCCTATTTGGAACCAGTCTGTTGTTCCACGTCCAGTTCTAACTGTTGCTTCCTGACGTGCATACAGGTTTCTCAAGAGGCAGGTCAGATGGTCTGGTATTCCCATCTTTTGAAGAATTTTCCACAGTTTATTGTGATCCACACAGTCAAAGGCTTTGGCATAGTCCATAAAGCAGAAATAGATGTTTTTCTGGAACTCTCTTGCTTTTTTTATGATCCAGAGCATGTTGGCAATTTGATCTCTGGTTCCTCTGCCTTTTCTAAAACCAGCTTGAACATCTGGAAGTTCATGGTTCACTTACTGTTGAAGCCTGGCTTGGAGAATTTTGAACATTACTTTACTAGCGTGTGAGATGAGTGCAATTGTGCAGTAGTTTGAGCATTCTTTGGCAATACCTTTCTTTGGCATTGGAATGAGAACTGACCTTTCCCAGTCCTGTGGCCACTGCTGAGTTTTCCAAATTTGCTGGCATATTGAGTGCAGCACTTTCACAGCATCATCTTTGAGGATTTGAATTAGCTCAACTGGTATTCCATCACCTCCACTAGCTTTGTTTGTAGTGATGCTTCCTAAGGCCCGCTTGACTTCACATTCCAGTATGTCTGGCTCTAGGTGAGTGATCACTCCATTGTGATATCTGGGTAGTGACACTCTCTTTTGTACAGTTCTTTTGTGTATTCTTGCCACCTCTTCTTAATATCTTCTGCTTCTGTTAGGTCCGTACCATTTCTGTCCTTTATTGAACCCATCTTTGCATGAAATGTTCCCTTGGTATCTCTAATTTTCTTGAAGAGATCTCTAGTCTTTCCCATTCTATTGCTTTCCTCTGTTTCTTTTCACTGATCATGGAGGAAGGCTTTCTTATCTCTCCTTGCTATTCTTTGGAACTGTGTGTTCAGATGGGTATATCTTTCCTTTTCTTCTTTGTTTTTCTCTTCCCTTCTTTTCACAGCTATTTGTAAGGCCTCCTCAGACAATCATTTTGCCTTTTTGCATTTCTTTTTCTTGGGGATGGTCTTGATCCCTGTCTCCTCTACAGTGTCATGAACCTCTGTCCATGGTTCATCAGGCACTCTATCAGTCTAGGCCCTTAAATCTATTTCTTACTTCCACTGTATAATCGTAAGGCATTTGATTTAGGTCATACCTGAATGGTCTAGTGATTTTCCCTACTTTCAGTTTGAGTCTGAATTTGGTAATAAGGAGTTTATGATCGAGCCACAGTCAGCTCCTGGTCTTGTTTTTGTTGACTGTATAGAGCTTCTCCATCTTTGGCTGCAAAGAATATAATCAGTCTGATTTCGGTGTTGACCATCTGGTGATGTCCATATGAGAGTCTTCTCTTGTATTGTTGGAAGAGGGTGTTTGCTATGACCAGTGTGTTCTCTTGGCAGAACTCTATTAGTCTTTGCCCTGCTTCATTCTGTACTCCAAGGCCAAATTTGCCTATTACTCCAGGTGTTTCTTGACTTCCTACTTTTGCATTCCAGTCCCCTATAATGAAAAAGACATCTTTTTTGGGTGTTAGTTCTAAAAGGTCTTGTAGGTATTCATAGAACTGTTCAACTTCAGCTTCATCAGCATTACTGGTTGGGGCATAGACTTTGATTATCGTGATATTGAATGGTTTGCCTTGGAAATGAACAGAGATCATTCTGTCGCATTTGAGACTGCATCCAAGTACTGCATTTTGGACTCTTAGTTTATGATGGCTATGCCATTTCTTCTAAGGGATTCCTGCCCGCAGTAGTAGATATAATGGTCATCTGAGTTAAATTCACACATTCCAGTCATTTTAGTTCACTGATTCCTAAAATGCCACGGCGAGTGCCTGAGAGGAGATACTCCATGTCCAAGGTCAGAAGCGGTGGCCATGAGGAGATACCACGTGTCCAAGGTCAGAGAAACCCCAGTAAGACAGTAGGCACTGAGAGGACATCAGAGGGCAGACAGACTGAAACCACAACCACAGAAAACTAACTAATCACATGGACCACAGCCTTGTCTAACTCAGTGAAACTGTGAATCATGCCGGGTAGGGCCATCCAGGACCGATGGGTCATGGTGGGGAGTTCCGACAAAACGTCGTCCGCTGGAGAAGGAAATGGCAAACCACTTCACTATTCTTGCCTTGGGAACACCATGAACATTATGAAAAGGCAAAAAGATAGGACACTGAAAGATGAACTCCCCAGGTCGGTAGGTGCCCAGTATGCTGCTGGAGAAGAGTGGAGAAATAACTCTGGAAAGAATGAAGGGATGGAGCCAAAGCAAAAACAACACCCAGTTGTGGATGTGACTGGTGATGGAAGCAAGGTCTGATGCTGTAAAGAGCAATATTGTTTAGGAACCTGGACCAATATTGTTTTGGACCTGGAATGTTAGGTCCATGAATCAAGGCAAATTGGAAGTGATCAAACAGGAGATGGCAAGAGTGAACATTGACATTTTAGGAATCAGCAAACTAAACTGGACTGGAATGGGTGAATTTAACTCAGCTGAGCATTGAGTTATCCTTGTCCAAATGAATATTTAATAAATATTGCTTGAGCAGGTAAATGAGATGGGAGGGAAAATCTCTCAGCCATCGGCACCACTGAAAGCATTTGTTAAACTCTTTACCTCCATGGGGCACCGAGCCAGGGATAGTACAAAATACATTAACAGATGTAACTTCTGCCCTTGGAGACCAAGAGCACCATTTGTGAGCTTATTCATGTGTGAAATTTACCTCTTTTGTCATTCTCAGCTGATAAACGAGTAAACAGCAGTTGGGGGAAGGAATTAATAGTAGCGGCCAGTAGGAGGCCAGCACTGAGGCCGACTGCACCCCAGGGCTTCACCTTTGTTCTTGCCCTGCTTCTTTCTCATTGAGCTGCTGGAAGAGCTTTTTAAATACTGTGCTTGGTTCAGTTGCTCCTTGTGTTTTGTGGAGGTATAAATACATTTAAAGAGATTTTTTTTTCCCCTCCCTCCTTTACCTCTCAGTCTTGACATATTGTGATCTGGATTGGAACTCAGTTTGGTCAAGGACTGATTCATCTTCCTCTTGGGGGCAGGTGCCTTTTAGGAAGCCTAAATGTTTTTCTTATAACTGACAGTATGAAAGTGTGGCTGGTCCTGGACAAGGTTGGGAAGTGGAAGGAGAGGTTTCCTTTGCTGTGGTCTGCACCCCTCCTGCTTCCTTAGCTGCCCCCTCAACATGTTGCAATCCACTCCCCACCCTGTTAACATTTTATTTACTTTGAAATAATTTTAGATTTACAGAAAAGCTGTAGAAGTAATATGGAGTATTTTCATATACCCTTCAGCCAGCTTCCCCTAGTGTTAATGACTTACTTACTTAACCCATCAGCTCATTGACATGTGATTTCTATGGAGCATGTTTTTTTAATCTCTCCTGTCACATGGCCTAATTTCTTTCTCTTACAGTGGAGAATCTGGCAATCTATGAATGGGTTTTAGTGATTTAAACTTTTTTTTTTAAGATTTTTAAAAAATAAAAAATTATTTTATTTTTAAATTGAAGGATAATTGCTTTACAGTTTTGTATTGGTTTCTATTGTACAACAATGTGACTGATTTAAAATTTTATCTTCTTATAAGAATTTTTACATTCTAAGACATTTTTTTTCTTGTAACAGTAGTAGTGAATCCAACGGTAATAGTTTCTAGTGACTTGTTCACATTTCAGAGTCAGTAGAATCTCGGTGAAGGAGTCTTTCTGAATTGAGAGACTCTTGAAACTGCTGTTTGTTCATTTATTGATTCTTCCATTCAGTTAGCATTTATTGGCTGTCCCATATGTGCTAAATACTGTCCTAATCTCTGGAGATACTTGAACTTCAAGATGTAGCTCTTGCCTTTAAGGAATTTATGGTCTAGTGGAAAAATACACAGTTGTAAAGAATTTGCCTGCAACACAGGAGACCCTGGTTCAATCCCTGGATCAGGAAGATCCTTGGAAGGAAATGGCAACCCACTCCAGTATTCTTGCCTGGAGAATCCCATGGACAGAGGAGCCTGGCAGGCTATGGTCCATAGTATTGTGAGAATCGGACGCGATACATCTCTGTGGCAGAGATACATTCAGGGTGCTTGGAAACACATGGAAAGAGACCCAGAAAGCTAGCTTGATCTGACAGATCCTCACTGGCTGCCACATCTGGAAGGAGCACTTCATTCACTGTGAAATACATATGTGCTGTTCAGCTCAGCATTGTAAATAAGGCAGCCTGGGTGAATCTGGGGGACGCCAGCGCTTTGTTACCTTACACGTGGAGAATACATCGCCTCTCTGCGAAGTAGACTTAGAATACAGTTACCAGACGCGCCAACCTGCAAATTGTGGCTATCTTTCCAGCCCTTTTTCTGTGCATATGTTTACCTTAAAAAAAACTAGAATACAGTAATTTTATAGATGCTGTTTTATATCTTACTGTTTATGTTTAACAATATGTGTGTGTGTATACACACAATCTTTCCATGTCAATAAATATACTTTTGGAAAATCGCTGTGAGAAGTTGTTATAAATCACAGGGAGCCTAGCCTGGTGCTTTACAATAACCGAGAAGGGTGGGAAGGGGGATGGGAGGGAGATGCAAGAGGGAGGTGATAAAATGTATAATTATGACTGATTTGTTTTGTTGTATGACAAAAACCAACACAACATTGTAAAGCAATTTCCTCCCAACTAAAAATAAAAGCAAAAAACTAAACTTGTAATATCATGTTTTTCAATATTATATTATGAAGAATTTTATCATGAAAAATAGCATAGCTGAAGTAATTTAACAGTTAGAATCTATGCATATTATTTAGGTTCTACTGTTAACTGATAGAGTGCCTGATGGACTATGGACAGAGGTTCATGACATTGTACAGGAGACAGGGATCAAGACCATCCCCAAGAAAAAGAAATGCAAAAAGGCAAAATGGCTGTCTGGGGAGGCCTTACAAATAGCTGTGAAAAGAAGAGAAGCAAAAAGAAAAGGAGAGAAGGAAAGATATGCCCATTTGAATGCAGAGTTCCAAAGAATAGCAAGGAGAGATAAGAAAGCCTTCCTCGGTGATCAGTGCAAAAAAAATAGAGGAAAACAATAGAATAGGAAAGACTAGAGATCTCCTCAAGAAAATTAGAGATACCAAGGGAACATTTCACGCAAAGATGGGCTCAATAAAGGACAGAAATGGTATGGACCTAACAGAAGCAGAAGATATTAAGGAGAGGTTGCAAGAATACACAGAAGAACTGTACAAAAAAGAGTGTCGCGACCCAGATAATCATGATGGTGTGATCACCAGCTTAGAGCCAGACATCCTGGAATGTGAAGTCAAGCGGGCCTTAGGAAGCATCACTACAAACAAAGCTAGTGAAGGTGATGGAATTCCAGTTGAGCTATTTCAAATCCTGAAACATGATGCTGTGAAAGTGCTGCCCTCAGTATGCCAGCAAATTTGGAAAACTCAGCAGTGGCCACAGGACTGGGAAAGGTCAATTTTCATTCCAATCCCAAAGGCAATGCCAAAGAATGTTCAAACTGGGGCACAATTGCACTCATCTCACACGTGAGTAAAGTAATACTCAAAATTCTCCAAGCCAGGCTTCAGCAATACGTGAACCATGAATTTTTCATATGTTCAAGCTGGTTTTAGAAAAGGCAGAGGAACCAGAGATCAAACTGCTGCAACATCCCTTGGATCATCGAAAAAGCAAGAAAGTTCCAGAAAACATCTATTTCTGCTTTATGGACTATGCCAAAGCCTTTGACTGTGTGGATCACAACAAACTGTGGAAAATTATTCAAGAGTGGGGAATACCAGACCACCTGACTGGCCTCTTGAGAAACCTGTATGCAGGTCAGGAAGCAACAGTTAGAACTGGACATGGAACAACAGACTGATTCCAAATAGGAAAAGGAGTACGTCAAGGCTGTATATTGTCACCCTGCTTATTTAACTTGTATGCAGAGTACATCATGAGAAATGCTGGGCTGGAGGAAGTACAAGCTGGAATCAAGATTGCTGGGAGAAATATCAATAACCTTAGATATACAGGTGACACCACCCTGATGGCAGAAAGTGAGGAAAAACTAAATGGCCTCTTGATGAAAGTGAAAGAGGAGAGTGAAAAAGTTGGCTTAAAACTCAACATTAAAAAAAAAACTAAAGATCACGGCATCTGGTCCCATTGCTGCATAGCAAATAGATGGGGAAACAATACAAACAGTGACAGACTTTATTTTGTTGGGCTCCAAAATCGCTGGAGATGGTGACTACAGCCATGAAATTAAAAGACACTTCTTCCTTGGTAGGAAAACTATGAAAAATCTAGATAGTGTATTAAAAAGCAGAGAGATCACTTTTCTAACCAAGGTCCATATAGTCAAAGCTATGGTTTTTCCAGTAGTCATTTTTGGATGTGAGAGTTGGACCATAAAGAAGTCTGTGTGCCAAAGAATTGATGCTTTGAATTGTGCTGGAGAAGACTCTTGAGAGTCCCTTGGACTGCACGGAAATCAAAGTGTTAGATCGTAAAGGAGTTCAACCCTGAATATTCATTGGGAGGACTGATGCTGAAGCTGAAGCTCCAATATTTTGGCCACTTGATACAAAAAGCTGACTCACTGGAAAAGATTGAAGTTAGGAGGAGAAGGGAGTGGCAGATGATGATGGTTGGATCGCATCACTGACTCAATGGACATGAATCTGAGCAAATTGTGGGAGACAGGGAAGAAAAAGGGAGCCTGTTGTGCTGTAGTTCACGGAGTCCCAGAGTGGGACATGACTGAACAATTGGATTGCCTTGACGCGTTTGTTGACAATCTTGACTGTATTCGTGAGGGTGTGCTTCTCGGACCCTCTGTTCTGTTCCATTAATCTACTTTGATTCTTCTTGTCTTGTACCACTTTTCATAGTCGTATACTGTATGAATGTCTATAATTATATAGAATCAGTTTGCTTTTGTTGGGCATTTTGAAGTTTATAATGTTTTGCTATTTAAAATCATTTTCTTGCTGAGTGAAAGAAGTCAGAGAAAGACAAATACTATATGATATTCCTTATATGTTGAATCTAAAAAAATAAAACAAGCTAGTAAATATAACAGAAAAGAAAAGGACCCACAGAACAAAACAGTAGTTATTAGTGGGGAGAGAGAAGGGTGAGGGGCTATCTAGGGTAGTGGGGTAAGATGTACAAACTATTACATGTAAAGTGAGCTACAAAGATATACAACACAGGGAATATAGACAGTATTTTAAATAACTATAACTAGAGTATAACCTTTAAAAATTATGACTCATTATATACCTGTAACTTATGTAATATTGTATATCAGCTAAACTTCAATTAAAAATGTGATGCATATTCTGTTGTTTAATCTTTGATTATTTAAGTTGCAAGTGGCAGAAACAATTTATAAACAAAACTGAAAGCAAATGTGCACAAGTTCAACATTTTGTTAGCTTTCCATAGTGTATTCTGATTTTTCATTCTGTGACAAGTGAGAGTATCTGCTGTTGGCAAGAAGGTAGAGTGCTTACTGTGACCGACAGCTGTGAAGTCCTCATAGCTGTGTGAAGAATGTCCACTTTGCTTCTAAATGTCATTTATGGGTCATCTCTCTTATATTGTCAACCAAAATTATTAGAGTAGAAAGACTAAAAGCTTAAAAAGGACTTTTTTAGAATGTACTGTTCTCTATGGGTCCCATAATATGTTGTAAACATGAATTTGCATGCATGTCAGGTTGCTGAAAATGAGAGGCAGATATTTGATCAGTTGTCTAAAGGCATTCACTCAATTACAGAGACGGAACAGTGGTCATAACTCATGTCCTGTGTGCTGTCAGATGTGAGAGGTTATCCACCTTAAGCTTTTTCATATGGTAAGCAGAAAGACATTTAGTTGTGTAAATAATCCTCAAGGCATGTGTTCTTATTTTATGTAGATATATAAATTGGACCACTGTGTAAAGTGTCTAAACTCTTTGCTCCTTTACTTGATAATTTATTCACTTACAGGAGCAATTTGTGGGGAATAGGCCACTCTAGACATCATTTTCAGTATTTGTGATGCTTTTCTTGGGGAAGATAGATTTTAAAGGGAAAAATGGTTATTTGGGGGTGAATATTTGATTTTTTTCCCATGTTTTCAAAATTTTAGTTTTTTTCCGCAAGTGGACAGAGAAGTAATTGTACATCAGAATGTTTTAAGAGGTTTTCTTGTGTTTACAATAATAAAGGTTAATATCTGTGGTGGAAAGACTAATGTAATAGAAAACTAGAGTCTTCATAAATTATTAAGTCATTTCTGTAGTCTAGAATAAAAGTTTGCTCGCTGCAGCTCTTGGCAAGCTAGATATTGGCAAAACAGAAAAATAACGGACTCTGTCTAGGAGAGCATCATAGGAACTCTCTGTATGAATGGGTTCTTCACACTTTTATGTACGCTTTCTCATCTGTCAGTTATCATAGATTTCCTTGCTGAGTCATGTCAGTTATTTTTAGCCAAATGTGAACTCTTGTTTGTGTGAAATTTTCATTATCAGAAAGTGAAGCTTCCCTGATAGCTCAGTTGGTAAAGAATCTGCTTGCAAAGCAGGAGACCCCGGTTTGATTTATGGGTCAGGAAGATCCGCTGGAGAAGGAAAAGGCTACCCACACTCTAGTATTCTGGCCTGGAGAATTCCATGGACTGTATTGTTCACGGGGTTGCAAAGTGTTGGACACGACTGAGCGACTTTCACTTCATTATCAGACTGTGGTTTAATATAAATATGTTAGAATCTTCCCTCTTTCCTCTTCTTTCCAAGAGGTGACAAGAAAGACCATAACATAGTCAGCCAAAGCCATTTATCCTCCATTCCAGCTGCAATGTGAATTCTAGTTTTCAAGGACAACCTTGTTCCCAGGGCATTGTGAACAGGGGCACAGGGGCCACCCTAACCCAGCCCCTGTCTGGGTGAAACCCACCGGATTGTATAAGGTAGATTGTTAGGTGTGGTTGTATTGGCCTTGAGATTTTGGCATGTGAGTTGCAGGATTCCTGCATGAACTTAATCTCTGGTTATTCTTGATGAGAGACACATTCCTTTCCCACCGAGCCAGGTGGATGTGCTCAGTTTTCTGTTCAGGAATCTCCCTGGGGGCGGTTAGTAGAGGTTTCCCCAGGCTGGGTGAGAGGACGGTCCCAGCTGGCTTCCGGCTGCTGTGTACACCCTCCTTCAGTATCCAATTTTCCAGTCCCCTCCTGTTTTCCTAACAAGAGATGAGCCAGAACCTGGGACAGAACAAAACCCAAAGCCAGAACCATACAAGATAAATCTCATCCTTTGGCTCTCTGATCTTCTCATCTCATCATCCTGTTTTCAGCAGCTTTTGATAGCATTGCTATAGTCATTTTATTTATAAAGTCATTTTATGCCTTTCTCTTTTTTAAGGAAAAAAAAAAAGAACTGGGGGATTTGGGTGCTCATACCTTTCTAAAGTGGAAGCTGAAATTTAAGAGCATTTAGTTCTCCCTCTTCCCTTTGCACTGTGATCTCTGGCATCACCGTCAAGGTGGGCTTGTGTGTGTGTGCGTGTGTTTGGTTTGTGACCAGTTTAGCTGTCTGATGTTTGTGGTTTTCCTCAGAGCTGACTCTTGCTGCTAATGAGCACGATCGTTTTATACAGTGTCACTGTAGTGCGGGGATGTTAAACAATTGATCGGGTGTGGCAGGTAGAGAATGGCAAATGTGGTCCCTTTGTTGCTATGGTAATCCATTTGGTTTAAGGGAACTGTTTGTCATTTGGACTGCACGGATCTTGCCCGTGACAGTTGCCTATAGTTGAGGCAGTTGGAGAGGAAAATCAGCTTAAGAGGATGTGGCACTTTGAGACAAATGAGTATATACAGTTGTCCCTCGGTATCATGAGGGACTGGCTCCATGACCCCCTGCTGATACCAGAACCCACAGACGCTTCAGTCATTTTAATAAAATGGCCATTGTATAGTCCACCCTCCGAACCAGGGTTCCAGCATCCACAGATTCGACCAACTGCAAACTGATGATGCGAAGGGCCGCCTGTGTATCAGGAGATTTGGGCTTCCCACTGTGGAGGGACTTATTCTTTTTTATTAAAAGGCTCATCCTTGGCTAATACATCAGCGTAGACAATGAGACAAGTGACAGATTTGCTTACTTGTTAACATGGTGGGATTTGACCATCTATTGTATAAAATGGTTATTGTGTGAGGTTTACATTCGTTTCTCTGTTATCCCTAGGAGGACTGTCTTTAAGTGACTTTGATTCCATGTTTGTTAGAAATCTTGGGGAAGAAGGAGAACACAGTCTCTTTCTTTTATTCGCTGTTAAAAAAACCATAAGTCCTTAAAGGTATGGGGTATATTTGTGTATTCTCTCGAGAAGTGTTTGTTGAGTGTTCAGCAAGGGGCCCTTAGGGTTTGGGAATGCAGTGTGAGCAAAGCAGCTGTGGCCTCTGGTCTCAGAGGTTAGACGCCGTGGACTGCCTCCGCTCACTTCTGGGTTCCGCCTTTAACACTATCTTTTGCCTTTTAGACACCTTTCTCAATAAGTGTTTGATAGATTTTTAGAATAGTTCCTTTCTTCCTCATTCCCAGTACACTTTCTTCATATGAGTTTTTCTTAAAGGTTAACACCATTTGTTAACACCATTTGTCAACAACTGACACAGATGTAAGTGAAAGCTTAAGTGATGTAAGCACACAGCCTTCTCTTGGTCCGTGACCTTCCTCACCTCATGGCTTAGCTCATGTCCTACCTCTGCCGTGGTGCCAGCCGAGCCAGTAGCAATCTCTTTCTGGATATTCTATTCAGTTAGTATGACACAGGTTATCTTGTTTTCATACGTTATAATGTAAATTTTTTTTGTTTTCTTGCCACATATCTTATATGAGTTAAAGCAGAAAAAAAACCTAAAAGCCAGTGGTCAAGTCCCAGCCTCCTTATTATATAGAGAAGGAATCCAACCTATAGAAATTAAAAGATGACTGGTATAAAGTGTTGAGACAAGTGACAGATTTGCTTACTTGTTAACATGGTGGGATTTGATCATCTATTGTATAAAATGGTCAAGAGGAGGCACTAGCAAGTGCCACGCTTTCAACTTGGAGTGACCATGGGATGGTGAACACGAGGGCTGACTCTAGGGCCGGCTGGGAGCTGAGGCGTAATGGGTTATGACAGTGGTTGGATAACGCAAAACTCATGGGTACAGCAGTTTATTGGGTGTTTTAATTTGACACGTC
This sequence comes from Cephalophus harveyi, assembly GCA_006410635.1. Taxonomy (NCBI): domain Eukaryota; kingdom Metazoa; phylum Chordata; class Mammalia; order Artiodactyla; family Bovidae; genus Cephalophus; species Cephalophus harveyi. The sequence continues at coordinate 482,904 of SJYT01017512.1, forward strand.
AAGCACTTGGAAGCCACTGCAGGCTTTTGAGAAAAAGCTTAACGTGAGCAAATTAACACCCAAGGGGAGACGCAAGAGATGCCGGCCGCTGCTGCGTGTCAGTGCGGCTGGGGACAGGGAGGACAGCGAGGATTGACCTTGGAAGGGAGGGGTTTCCCACCTGACACATGCAAACTTGAGGCTCTTCGATTTTGAACCCAGACGCTATAATAAATACATGACAGAAGTCAGTTCAGTCAGTCAGTTCAGTCGCTCAGTCGTGTCCAACTCCTTTTCCTATTTGGAACCAGTCTGTTGTTCCATGTCCAGTCCTAACTGTTGCTTCCTGACCTGCATACAGATTTCTCAAGAGGCAGGTTAGGTGGTCTGGTATTCCCATCTCTTTCAGAATTTTCCACAGTTTATTGTGATCCACACAGTCAAAGGCTTTGGCATAGTCGATAAAGCAGAAGTAGATGTTTTTCTGGAACTCTCTTGCTTTTTCCATGATCCAGCGGATGTTGGCAATTTGATCTCTGGTTCCTCTGCCTTTTCTAAAGCCAGCTTGAACATCAGGGAGTTCACGGTTCACGTATTGCTGAAGCCTGGCTTGGAGGATTTTGAGCATTACTTTACTAGCATGTGAGATGAGTGCAATTGTGTGGTAATTGGAGCATTCTTTTGCATTGCCTTTCTTTGGAATTGGAATGAAAACTGACCTTTTCCAGTCCTGTGGCCACTGCTGAGTTTTCCAAATTTGCTGGCATATTGAGTGCAGCACTTTCACAGCATCATTGACTTGTCAGGCTCCATCTTTTTTGATCAGAGTCGGTTTTCGGACTCTGAATTTTGATGATTATCTTATTCTATTTTCACTTGCTGAAGGATGACTCTAGTATTACTTATCCTGTGCTTATGCTGCTGTAGCTCTAGCCCCGATTGAAATAGTTCACAATCAAGAGAAACCTCTGCGTGCTAAGTTGCTTCAGTCGTGTCCGACTATTTACAGCCCTGTGGACTGTAACCCACCAAGCTCTTCTGTCCGTGGAAATTCTCAGGCAAGAATACTGGAGTGGGTTGTCATTTCCTTCTCCAGGGGATCTTCCCAGCCCAGGGATTGAACCTGGGTCTCTTATGTCTCCTGCAGGAGGCAGGTTATTTACCACTTGTGCCACTTGGGAAGCCAGAGTAAATAAAAGGGAAAATTTATCTAAAGGTGTCTGGTACCTTAAGGAACTTCAGCTGAGCTTGCCCTCAGACCAGGAACAGGAATGCCTGCTCAGCACTTTCTTTCTCTTCCTGAACTGGCTTTTGTTCCTTGTAGCTAAACTGGGCTGCTTTATACCTCCTGAGTTTGTGTCCCAGTGATGGAAGCAACTAGAGAAACTCATTTAGCATTTTCTAGTCCTGATTTAAATTCCTAGAGGAGAAAATGTGATGGGCTCAACCCAGTCAGCAAAGGTGAGCAGGGCAGCCAGGCTCATCTAAACACCAACTTGGCTGCAGGTCTCACCCTTGAACTGGAGGATTTGGGGTCAGAGGAGAGGGCCTAGGCAGATACTCCCAACAAATTGATAACCCCTGCTTAAAGTGAACCAGATCCCTGAAATATTATGTACCATTTGTTGTGTAAATGTTTTGAAGTTTCTTTATGGCATAATGAGGAATTAGATCTCTTCAATCCACTTTATCCACTTAATCATTTAAAAATAATTCAGAACCCAAGCTTTTCCTTGCAGGTGCGGTTTTGTTGCTCACTTCTGTTACTTTCCAAACCCTGCTGGAAAAAGGAACTTCGGGAGGGTAACATAGGGAGTAAAACATTGAAGGTCTATCGTACTTGAGTATATTGTCCCTGAGAATTAAAATGGGAATTTTTAGGCATTAAGAAATTTTGTTCATCATAAACCACCTGTCTTTTTTGACTGTGTGTTTATCCTTCCCAGAGTGGTTTAGAAATGAATAACCTTGAGATGTTCAGACCTCAGAGATTCTGATTTTATTTATAGGCTGCAAGAAAACACTCAGTGACGTTTGTTGTGATTCACTGCTCATCACCTTGAGCTGTTGCCTTTCAGTGCCAGGAAGGCACTGAATCTTGTGTGCTGAGAGAATAGGCTGAAATCCATGGACCTCGAAACAGAGGCCTGAGTGTTATCCCAGGGATTTCTTATAAGATATCAGATGGACCCTCGCCAGTGGCTTCAGAGCTGGGTTTTTCTGTTCATTCCCACCCATGAGAAGTGAATACTTTATCAAATCAGCAGCTGCTTTGAACCTTGGTCTTTTGGTGGCTGAAAGAAAAGCTCTCAGGAACAACAGGCTTCAAGCTCAGCTGAGTAGTGGTCTGAGGAAAAGTGTGCTAGTTGCTCAGTCGTGTCCAGCTCTTTGTGACCCCATAGACAAAGAGGGTATGTAGCCCGCCAGCCTCCTCTGTCCATGGGGTTTCTCAGGCAAGAACACTGGCGTGGGTAGCCATTCCTTTCTCCAGGGGTTCTTCCCGACCCAAGGATTGAACCTGGGTCTCCCGCATTACAGGCAGATGCTTTAGCATCTGACCCACCAGGGACCGAGGAAAAGTAAATCTGGATAAATTGCACGTTGACCTGCTGGTGTGCCCCTGTCTCCCTCCTCAGAAGTGCTTGATTTGTCAGAAGTGCTTGTCTGCTGCCTCTCTTAAATATGCAGCAGACACCTCTGCTCTGTTACATGTGGATTGGAGAGAGGCCCTGTAGTGAGTTGCTGTGAAATGTACATCAGGGTGTCTGCTGCAGCCCCTTGTCCATGCTGTTGAAATCTACAACTCACATATTTAAAACAGAAACATGAAATGGAACAGATTGACTTGCAAGCCAGATAATAAAATAAATGATAAATGGAAAGAGACCCCGGTTGGAGGCCAGGCTGGAGGAGGTAGGTGTCGGGAAAGGCTTCGTGCAGAGGCTCCTGTGTGATCGATGCGGCAAGTTATTTGGAATGTCATTTTCTAAGTTATGTATTTGGGTGGAGAGAGGAGGGAGGCTTTGCTTTGAGACTTTTCAGTCTTGTTTTGGTTTGTGTCTTGAGGGGGCTTACGTGGTCTGCTTTGTGTTTTTCAATGCCATAATAAAAATTTATCCCAAACAGAAAACCAGCGACCTTGCTCCTCATTTCAACCCTAAGAAGCATTGAAAGTATTATCCTCCCCCTCAGTGGTGGCAGAGGCGTGAGGGCTTTGGAACGTGACTTGGTGTTTCACTTCACGGACCTTCTTGAAGGCATCTTATACCTATCTTAACGGGGGCGCCCTCACTGGGGTTGTTTCCTTGCCTGGCCTGGGTCTCCAAAAGGCATCTGAAACCTTTCTTTGTTAGATGAATTATGTCCTTTCTCCCAGTCTGCTCAGCGAGGCCCTATGAAGCTGTCTGGTGAATGGTTCTCTGCCTCTCTCTCAGATGGATACAGGCTCCTAACCTGTTACCTCTGCTCACAAGGAACTTCAGGTCATAGAAAGTTTGTTGTTAGATCCAAAGGAAAAAGGGAACAGCCCGCTGCAGGAAGGGCAGAGAACTGGGCAGCTGGAGGCTGGAATTAGACGGTGTTTGGATCCCCACTGGCTCTGGAAGCCTCTGCTGAGGGGCTGTGGAGTGCCATCCTGGATGTCCGCCCTCACCATTAACCCCACTACTCTCCAACTTCCTCCTCTGACTTGGGGTCTGTCTGCTTCACTCCCTGCTGGCAGCAAGCTCTACTTCCAAGTTCAACTCTTCAAGAGAATTGGAGTGGCGAACTAATTAACCATCATCTCTGAGATTAAACCATGGTTGAAGACCAGCATGGGGATTAGTTGCATTTCGATCAAGTTCCCACTCCTGGTCCCGTCAGGTTCTCAGATTTTGGTGGACAGAGCGTGTGTGTGTGTGTGTGCGCGCTCGTGTGCACCCATGTGTGTGCATGCGTGCAGAAAATCATTGCCAAGGGCTGTCCCCAAACATTGGTTGGGAATATTACCACTTTGCTTTAGAAGGAGCTTTAGGCAGGGCAAGCACCCCAATGGGGTAAAAAGTCTGCTCTCACCTAACACCCACAAGATTCTGATAAGATGGAGTTTATTATCCCTGTTTTGCAACTGAGGAAATTGGGGCCAAAAGAGGTTAAGTACTATGCTTAAAGTTATCGACTTAGTAGGTGGCAGAGCTGGGATTTGAAGCTAGATTTATAAGACTCCACTAGGCCATGATGTGTATTTTTTACTTCTAAGTTCTTCAAAGATGAGGCAAGGCCCTGTTGAAACTCGATGACTTGTGTCGGCCCTTTCTTGTTCTTGGGGGTACAGGGGCCATGAGTTTTTTTTCCTCTCAAGGAAAAGAGCTGCTAAGAAAGATTGTGAGTTTTCTGTGTTGGGAAGAAATATTCAAATTCAGTGTTTTGAAGCTGGTACTGTTCCCACCGTACCAGGCAGGAGGAGAAGAGCGTGACAGAGGATGAGATGGCTGGATGGCATCACTGACTCAATGGACATGAGTTTGAAGAAACTCTGGGAGACAGTGAAGGACAGGGAAGCCTGACGTGCTGCCGTCCATGGGTTTGCAAAGAGTTGGACACGACTGAGCTAGCCAAGAGTCAGACATGGCTGAGTGAGCAGAGTCAGCTGTGACCGAGCAGTGAACAGCAATAACTGTTCCCACTGTAATCCAGCTGAGCCAGGGGCCGGGTTGGGAGGGCTCTCACATGGAGCAGTCTTTACTGAGTTGAGGAACCCTGGAGGCAGATGTTCCTGGAGAAGATCCTGTGAGTCCTGCTCGTTTTCCCTTCACAGTGTGCAGGTTCTTGTCCTTGATTAGGGGTTTGCCACTTATCTCTAGCACGTGGAGGAACCTGGAGCCTGTGAGCAGGGCAGTAGCTTGGTGAAAGCACACAGCAGGCACACAGTCCGTGTTCACTGGACAGCTCATGGCTCCACCTCAGGGAGACACCTCCTCTTATGTCTGTGTGTGTGTGTGTGTGTGTACACAAGCCTTGTTCACTGGACAGCTCATGCCTCCACCTCAGGGAGACACCGCCTCTTATGTGTGTGTGTGTGTGTATGTACACAGTCCGTGTTCACTGGACAGCTCATGGCTCCACCTCAGGGAGACACCTCCTCATGTGTGTGTGTGTGTGTACACAGTCCTTGTTCACTGGACAACTCATGGCTCTACTTCAGGGAGACATCTTCTTGTGTGTGTGTGTGTGTGTGTTTATTTGGCTGCATCGGGTCTTAGTTGGGGCACACAGGTCTCTAGTTGTGGTTCCTGGACACCTTCTCGTGTGTGTGTGTGTGTCTTTATTTGGCTGCATTGGGTCTTAGTTGGGGCACACAGGTCTCTTGTTGACCTTCTCGTGTGTGTGTGTGTGTCTGTGTGTGTGTTTATTTGGCTGCATCGGGTCTTAGTTGGGGCACACAGGTCTCTAGTTGTGGTTCCTGGACACCTTCTCGTGTGTGTGTGTCTTTATTTGGCTGCATTGGGTCTTAGTTGGGGCACACAGGTCTCTTGTTGACCTTCTCGTGTGTGTGTGTGTGTCTGTGTGTGTGTTTATTTGGCTGCATCGGGTCTTAGTTGGGGCACACAGGTCTCTTGTTGTGGTTCCTGGACACCTTCTCGTGTGTGTATGTGTGTGTGTGTGTGTGTCTGTGTGTGTGTTTATTTGGCAGCATCAGGTCTTAGTTGGGGCATACAGGTCTCTTTTTGTGGTTCCTGGACATCTTCTTGTGTGTGTGTCTGTGTGTGTCTTTATTTGGCTGCATCGGGTCTTAATTGGGGCACATAGGTCTCTTCTGGTTCCTGGGCTCCAGGGTGCACAGGCTCATAGTTGCAGTGCAGGCTTAGAGGCCCTGAAAGTTGTGGCGTGTTAGTTTCCTGACCAGGGACCAAACTTGCATCCGCTGCATTGCACGGTGGATTCTTAACCACTGGACCACCAGGGAAGTCCCTCGGAGACACCTTTTGATGAATCACTTTTTCCCTCATGCCGTTTCACTTTGTTCATATTTTACCAGCCTTGGGTGAGAAGGCAGCTTTTCTGATACTTGTTTGGGGAATTGTTTGGAATTCTGCTTGGGCTTCTGTAGTGGTTGAGCCTTCAACTTCTGTAGCTCCAATGATGTTTAATCTCGTAAACTGTGCTTTGGAAAAAGAAAGCTGTTTGCAGTTGCCAGCTCCTTCTCTTTCCTGTCCCTGTCCCTTCCTTCAACATTACTCTTTAGTGGCAGTGTAGTGATGAATGGTATGAATTTTGGAGCCGGGAAGGCTGGAGTTTGGTCCCATACTCTGACACATCCTGTCTGGGTGACCTTTGGCAAGTTATGCAGTCTCTCTGAGCTCGGGTCATGTAACAAAGCACTTAGTACAGGCGTGGCACATAGTAATGACTCATAAAAAATTAGGTGTCCTTGCAAATGGTGACTGCAGCCATGAAATTAAAAGACGCTTACTCCTTGGAACAAAAGTTATGACCAACCTAGAGAGCATATTGAAAAGCAGAGATATTACTTTGCCAACAAAGGTCCGTCTAGTCAAGGCTGTGGTTTTTCCTGTGATCATGTATGGATGTGAGAGTTGAACTGTGAAGAAAGCTGAGCGCCGAAGAATTGATGCTTTTGAACTGTGGTGTTGGAGAAGACTCTTGAGAGTCCCTTGGACTGCAAGGAGATCCAACCAGTCCATTCTAAAGGAGATCAGTCCTGGGTGTTCATTGGAAGGACTGATGCTGAGGCTGAAACTCCAGTACTTTGGCCACTTCATGCAAAAAGCTGACTCATTGGAAAAGACTGTGATGCTGGGAGGAATTGGGGGCAGAAGGAGAAGGGGATGACAGAGGATGAGATGGCTGGATGGCATCACCGACTCGATGGATGTGAGTCTGAGTGAGCTCCGGGAGTTGGTGATGGACAGGGAGGCCTGGCGTGCTGCGATTCCTGGGGTCGCAAAGAGTCGGACACGACAGCGACTGAGCTGACTGAACTGAATATTATTGTAATGATAACCATGGGTTTTCTTCTGGGGACTGTTGATGCTCCCTGTGTCCAAAGGGGGGAGCTCTTAACTCTGAGCTGCATCAGCAGAGCCACGGACAGAGAAGCCTTATTATTAATCTCTGGTCTTTTTGTTTATATTCTCTTGTCATCCTAGGATTTGAAGCATTTCAAGTGTTATGAAGCACATTTCACATGGGGGTAATTACCCTGTTTCTAATGTGGGTGGGAATTGAGGTGTTTTAATTACTAGTGTGCCAGGAACCCTTTCAGTGAGGTGAAGTGTGCTTTTTTTTTTAAGGCCTTCATCTGCTTGGTCATAATTAGGGACATTTGTAATGCTCAGGCATAATATCTGCTGATGTGTACACTTTCATTAAGCAATCAGGATTGAATGACCAGACTTTCGGGGGTCAGGTTCCGTCTGTGAGGGGCAGGAGCTTCTCACTGCATCTCTGCTCTTTGTCCCTGCCCCCCAGCCCGCCCGTAACCTTTACTCAGATCCTGGGTTCATCTAAGACAGAGCTGGAGGCGCTACCATCTTTTTGAGTCCTTGATTTTTATAGAATCCCTCTGCTGCATTTTCCTCCTCCTTGCCTTGTGAACCCATCTGGCTAAATCTCTGTGTCAGAAAATAAATTTTTCAAGTGGCAGTGACTGTTGTGGGGGCCATTAAAGGTCATGAATAATGGTAATGAAAAACTTGAAGTTAGTGCCTTGGGAATCAGAAGAAAGAGTCAAAAGTGTGTGACAGCTTAAAGGGACTGTTGGTTTCATGTCTAAGCCTCATCTTTAAAGACTCCACACAGCTTAGGAACAGGGCCCATGCTTGACTTGTTCTGTATGGTGTACCTTGTACTTAGCATTGAACCTGGTGCAGAGTAGAACTTGTTGAGTATGTTGAATTGATGCTTTCAAACTGTGATGCTGGAGAAGACTCTTGAGAGTCACTTGGACTGTAAGGAGATCAAACCAATCAGTCCTAATGGAATCAATCCTGAATATTCATTGGAAGGACTGATGCTGAAGTTGAAGCTCCAATACTTTGGCCACCTGATATGAAGAACTGACTCATTGGAAAAGACCCTGATGCTGGGAAGGATTCAAGGCAGGAGGAGAAGGGGATGACAGAGGATGAGATGGTTGGATGACATCACTGGCTCAATGGACATGAGTTTGAGCAAGCTTCAGGAGATGGTGAAGGACAGGGAAGCCTGGCATGCTTCAGTCCATGGGGTCACAAAGAATCGGACATGACTTAGCGACTAAAAACAACAGTGGGAAAACAGAGGTCCACTGATACTTATGTAAATTACACTGATATCTACAGGGACCGAGCTTGGGACTGAATCTGGATCTCCAGGGCCCAGTGAGAGATGTGTAAAGAAGCAAATGAAGTAAAACAGGCAGGAATTAAAAAAAAAATCAACATAGGAATATATTTAGGAATATAGGAGGGCTTCCCTGGTGGCTCAGAGGTTAAAGTGTCTGCCTCTAATGCGAGAGACCTGGGTTCGATCCCTGGGTTGGGAAGATCCCCTGGAGAAGGAAATGGCAACCCACTCCAGGATTCCTGCCTGGAGAATCCCATGGACAGAGGAGCCTGATGGGCTACAGTCCAAGGGGTTGCAAAGAGTCGGACACGACTGAGCAACTTAACTAACTAACTAACTATGAGGAAGTTACAAAATAGAAAATGTGAATCTCACTTGCTGGTGTTTCATGTGGAAGGAGCACAGAGTACACGGATGTGTGCCATTGGGTTCTTCAGTGCTGACTTTTGTTTGTTTTTCAAGAAGCAGAGGTTGAGCAGCTGCATAGTAATCTTGGTACTGTTCGGTCTGTATCTTGGTTTTGTTCTTTTATTGCTTAACCTAGGATGACTTTGCAAGCTCAGAGTCTCATTATTTATTCCCTTTTCCACCCTAGGTTTATGGTTGCTGTGTTGAATTACCATTAATTTCAAGTCTTTTCCTTGCTATTAACGCAGATTATATCATTTTAAGCCCATTTTCCTTTTTCCAGTTTGTTGTACATCAAGCAGATGAAAAGCTACTATGACAAATATCTTCATCCAACAGGATTTTGGATTTTAAGCCAGTTCTCCACACATGCTCTCCTTTGTGCAGGTTCCATAGACCAGGTTCCGTTCCTTCTTGTCTCCCCTGGCTGCCCCCACTGCAGACGTGCAGAGGTGACCAGGGGCCTCCTGGAGGAAGATGGGTGAATGCTCCTTAAGTGCTTGGGTGTGTTTAGGTAGCATAATGGGTGGATTCTTGTACCCTCACATCCTGGAGCTTGGTAAGGATTCTAGCTCCTGAATCAGGTCAGAGAGGCAACTGGTGGTGGTGGCTTTCCTAGACAGGGTCGGGGGAGAGCGAGAGTGTGTGGGTGTGTGGGTGCGTGTCTGCGCTTGCGTGCAGTGGTGTAGGGGATGCTTGCTGAGCAGGCGGAGAGGGCAGGTTGGCCATCAGCCTCCTTCTTTCCTTCCCTTTTCAGCTCAGGGGCGTGATTGGCATGTGTGATGTGTCGTGAGTGGAGGTTTCCTTCTAGGACAGAACCAGCCACTTTGCCTTGGTATTAGAAAGCATCTGTTAGTGCTCCACCTCGGTGATGTTTCTCTGGTTGACTACAGCGCTGCTGACTGTCAGATGATAACTGTGGCCCTGACAGGCTGGGGAGAGACTAGTCCAAGCCCCTCACTGTAGGGCCGGAGAGCATGTAAGAGGGGACCAGGGTCTGGAATGCACAGAAAGGCTGTTTTTCGTGGCATATAGGATGCATTTCCTTTAGCTCACTGGAGCACACACTGTGACTTCCAATTATGTAGGCGTCTAGGAAAATTAGTTTTGAAAATCCCTAAAGTATGCCCATAGACCTGTTTACCAATCTATCTGTAATTATTTATTGATCGTGTGCCACGTGATTAGACTTGTCCAGCCCCTGCTCCAGATAGAATAGTAAAATTTGGTCCAGGGATTTCAGACTCATTCTGTTTGTGATTTAGGTTTTTAGGGAAAGCCCATTTACCCTGAAATTGAGACAGATAGCCTCTGGGAGTTCTGAGTGGAAATTCATCTGTTTCCTCTGTCATCTTAGAGAAGGCAGCACGCTCCTACATCCAGCCATGGATTATGCGTAATCAGTGGTGATGAATGCAGGAGCATTTTTAATTAGTCTTCATACCCTCTGTCTAATGCAATCAGAAACCCTCGATCAGACTAGAGATTTATAATCAGTCATTCAGCATTTTCCGAGGTGGGTATAAACCTATTTGCTTTTAGCCTGTAACTTAAAATACCTGCTTTAGAGAATTATTATTTAACTGGGCAGATATCTGTAAGCTGAGTATATTTTGAGCCTGTAGACTTAAATCTCAAATTGCTGATTGCTCTGATTAAGGGTAACTGTGAATTAAGGTATCTCTAACCTTCACTGGAGAAAACCTGCCAACAGACAAAATAGTTTCAGAGAAAAATATCAGATTGGCATCCCGGAGGCCTGAGTTCTAAGTCTAGCTTTGTGAACTCCAGTTTCTTCATTTATAAAAGTAAGGATGAAAATAGTTGGAATTTAAATCTTCATTATGTTGAGTTGAGTTGAGTTCAATCGCTCAGTCGTGTCCGACTCTTGGCGACCCCATGAATCACAGCACGCCAGGCCTCCCTGTCCATCACCAACTCCCGGAGTTCACTCAAACTCATGTCCATTGAGTCGCTGATGCCATCCAGCCATCTCATCCTCTGTCGTCCCCTTCTCCTCCTGCCCCCAATCCCTCCCAGCATCAGAGTTGAGTTACTTATGATAGAATCCTAATAGTAAACATATTTGGACCATTTAATATGTCATGGGCACTGGGCTACAGCCTTGTGCCTTAAGCAGGTGCATGAACTCTGCCTGATCTCGTTTATTCCCACATTATCCCTTGAGGTAGTTAGTATGAAATGACCACCTTTGTCTTAGTCTGTGAGTTCCTGGTGGGGAGGCTGATCTCTGTAGGGTATAGACTTGGGAATGTCAGATAAGAATTCACAATGGTAAATAAAGATTATTGAATTGAATACAGAGCCCTACAAAAATGATCTTACATTTGCCTTAGTGGGTCTAACAAAATTCTGCAATTAAAGTGAAATTGACAAAGTAAAATTTCTAATTTAACTGACAGTCAGGTAATTCCTCTGTTTTGATCTTCTGTTAAAATGATATTCTTCCCCCAAAGTGAAAGTCTAGAGAAGTCCAAAAATGAGTGGATCTTCCTTGTTGGGCCACAGCATTAGAGAGCTCGTGCATGCGTGCTCAGTAACGGTGACCCCTCGTGTCTCCTTGGACTGTACTGCCCCAGACTCCCATGTCCATGCGATTTTGCAGACAAGAGTACTGGGATGGGTTGCCATTTCCTCCTCCAGGGGATCTTCCGGAACCAGGAATCAGATCTGTGTCTCTTCCATCTCCTGGGTTGGCCACTGCACCACCTGGGAAGCCCCATTAGTGAACACATGAACTAGCAAGTATGCATATAAATATATTAGTTTAAAGTAGTATATCTAGGGCTTAAAGTGGTTAGTTTTGTCTGGTTGAATGATACATTTTTTTACACATCTGTATTTAAAATATTTTTCTGAAGGAACCTGTATTATTTTATTATAAGAAAAAGAAATGAGCAAAAGGAAACAGTACAACCTTCCTGAAATAGAATCAAAGGGCTCGAAACTGCTTACAAATCTGAATGTATGAGGAAATGTAATTGTTACAAACAAACACAATTTTTATCCTGAGGTGGTCTAGTTTGGTTAACTTGCCTTTATTCACATTGATAATTGAAGAGGAGAGGTCTTTGAGTTCTTTGAATCAGGTTTTAGAAAAATTTCACTCCAATTATACCTTATTAGAAATCAAAAGAAACCAAAAAAAGCACTCTGGGAACCAGCCTTTTTCCTCCTAGTAGTTAAAATTAATACCAGTGAAACTTCTTAATTGTAGAATTTTAGAATACATAAAGGTTCAGTTCAGTTCAGTCACTCAGTCGTGTCCAACTCTTTGCGACTCCATGAATCGCAGCACGCCAGGTCTCCCTGTCCATCACCAACTCCCGGAGTCCACCTAAACCCATGTCCATTGAGGTGGTGATGCCATCCAACCATCTCATCCTCTGTCATCCCCTTCTCCTCCTGCCCTCAATCCTTCCCAGCATCAGGGTCTTTTCAAATGAGTCAGCTCTTCGCATGAGGTGGCCAAAGTACTGTAGTTTCAGCTTTAGCATTATTCCTTCCAAAGAACACCCAGGACTGATCTCCATTAGAATGGACTGGTTGGATCTCCTTGCAGTCCAAGGGACTCTCAAGAGTCTTCTCCAACACCACAGTTCAAAAGCATCAATTCTTCGGCGCTCAGCTTTCATCACAGTCCAACTCTCACATCCATATGTGACCACAGGAAAAACCATAGCCTTGACTAGATGGACCTTTGTTGGCAAAGTAATGTCTCTGCTTTTTAATATGCTGTCTAGGCTGGTCATAACTTTCCTTCCAAGGAGTAAGTGTCTTTTAATTTCATGGCTGCAATCACCATCTGCAGCAATCTTGGAGCACAGAAAAATAAAGTCACTCACTGTTTCCAGTGTTTCCCCATCTGTTTGCCATGAAGTGATCGGACCGGATACCATGATCTTAGTTTTCTGAATGTTGAGCTTTGAGCCAACTTTTTTACTCTCCTCTTTCACTTTCATCAAGAGGCTCTTTAGTTCTTCTTCATTTTCTGCCATAAGAGTGGTGTCTGCATATCTGAGGTTATTGATATTTCTCCCAGCAATCTTGATTCCAGCTTGTGTTTCTTCCAGCCCAGCGTTTCTGACGATGTACTTTGCATTTAAGTTAAATAAGGAGGGTGACAACATACAGGCTTGACATACTCCTTTTCCTATTTGGAACCAGTCTGTTGTTCCATGTCCAGTTCTAACTGTTGCTTCCTGACCTGCATACAGGTTTCTCAAGAGGCAGGTCAGGTGGTCTGGTATTACCATGTCTTTCAGAATTTTCCACAGTTTATTGTGATCCACACAGTCAAAGATTTGGGCATAGTCAATAAAACAGAAGTAGATGTTTTTCTGGAACTCTCTTGCTTTTTCGATGATCCAGCGGATGTTGGTAATTTGATCTCTGATTCCTCTGCCTTTTTAAAACCAGCTTGAACATCTGGAAGTTCATGGTCATGTATTGCTGAAGCCTGGCTTGGAGAATTTTGAGCATTACTTTACTAGCATGTGAGATGAGTGCAATTGTGTGGTAGTTTGAGCATTCTTTAGCATTGTCTTTCATAAACAAATAAAATTAAATAAAACATACACACACAATCCCACTTGCCAGAAATAACCACTATTGACATTTTAGGTTGTATCCTTGCAGAATTTATATTATAGATACATGTATGTGCGTGCATATGTTCATGTGTGTGTATTTGTAATCACCCAGAGAGATATATGTATCAGGCTTTGTCACCTGCTTCCTTGCAGTAGAGGGCAGGCCTTCGGACCATATAGTTTAATGAATACAGGGGCCGTGCCACTGGGCATGTCTGCTTTCCCAGTGCAACAGCAATGCCTGACGCAGAACAGGAATTGAATAAATATTCACAGAGCATCATCTATTTTGCCTGTCTTTCCAGGTCAGCTGTTTTACTCCCAAGGATTATATTGTTGACTTGATAGAATTTCATGGTATGGACATACCGCATTTACTTGTTTCTAATCTTTAACTATTAAAAATACATTGCTGAAATGAAGTGTTCTTGTAGCCAAATGTTGACGTGTCATAAATTATTTATTACAGTTAATAACCTAAAAACTGAATTATTGAACCAAAGGATATGTATGCATTTCGCACTTTTGATAGCATTTCCCAATGTCCCCCCAGAGAGGTGGTGCCATTTTGTATTCTTAGTGGAAGAATTCAGTGCCTGATTTCACCTAACACTTGGGAGCATGGCCTGGACCCTTTCTTTGTTTAATTGAAAATTTTATTGAGAGCATTGTAAATTCTTACGCTGTTGGAAGAAATAATAGAGTCATTCCTTGTACATTTTATCCACTTTCCCCTATTGGAAATATTCTTGCAAAAGTGTACTATAACATCATAACCAGAATGTTGACATTGACACAATCCTCAGATCCTCCCTGGTTTACTTATACTCATTCGTGTGTCCCTGTAACTACTGTATTGAGTTTTGTTCAGGTTTACCACCAGTATGGGTTTGTGGGTCCAGCACCACAGTCAAGACACTGAACAGTTCCAACACCACAAGTGCCCTTTTATAACCATGCCACCTCCTGTTGCCCTCCCAGCCCCCGTCTTCCCATACCTAACTTCTGGCAACTAATTAATCTTCCATTCATAAATATTGTAATTTTATTGTCACCATCAAGGGCTTAATTTCAAAATACACAAACAGTTCATAAAACTCAATAACAAAAAAAAAAACCCAATCAAAAAATGGGCAGAAGACCTAAAAAATATTTCTCCGAAGAAGATATATAGATGTCCAGCAGGCACATGAAAAAATGTTCAATGTCTCTAATTATTAGAGAAATGCAAATCAAAAGTACAATGAGGTACCACCTCACTCCAGTCAAAATGGCCATCTTCAAAAAGTCTACAAATAACAAATGCTGAAGAGGGTGTGGAGAAAAGGGTGTGGCACACTGTTGTGGGAATGTAAGTTGATGTAGTCACTATGGAAAACAGTATGAAGGTTTCTCAAAGAACTAAAATCAAAGTTGCCATGATCCAGCACTCCTATTCCTGGGCATATATCTGGAGTAAAATATAATTCAAAAAGATACATGGACCCCAGTGTTCACTGCAGTGCTATTCCCAAGAGCCAAGACAGGGAAGCAACCGAAAGGTCCATCAGCAGTTGAATGGATAAAGAAGGTGTGGTACATATCTTAATGGAATACTACTTGCCATAAAAAGAATGAAATAATGCCATTTGCAGTGACATGGAAATGCAGTGAAAATTCTTAGAGATATACCAGAGTACCTCACCTGCCTCCTGAGAAATTTGTATGCAGGTCAAGAAGCAACAGTTAGAACCAGACATGAAACAACGGACTGGTTCATATTTGGAAAAGGAGTACATCAAGGCTGAATATCGTCACCCTGCTTATTTAACTTATATGCAGAGTACATCTTGGCAAATGCTGGGCTGGATGAAGTGCAAGCTGGAATCAAGATTGCTGGGAAAAATATCAATAACCTCAGATATGCAGATGACACCGCCCTTATGGCAGAAAGTGAAGAGGAACTAAAAAGCCTCTTGATGAAAGTGAAAGAGGAAATGCTTGCTCCTTGAAAGAAAAACTATGACAAACCTTGACAGTGTATTAAAAAGCAGAGACATTACTTTGCCGACTAAGGTCCGTCTAGTCAAGGCTATGGTTTTTCCTGTGGTCATGTATGGATGTGAGAGTTGGACTGTGAAGAAGGCTGAGCGCTGAAGAATTGATGCTTTTGAACTGTGGTGTTGAAGAAGACTCTTGAGAGTCCCTTGGACTGCAAGGACATCCAACCAGTCCAATCTGAAGGAGATCAGCCCTGGGATTTCTTTGGAAGGAATGATGCTAAAGCTGAAACTCCAGTACTTTGGCCACCTCATGTGAAGAGTTGACTCATTGGAAAAGACTCTGATGCTGGGAGGGATTGGGGGCAGGAAGAGAAGGGGACGACAGATGAAATGGCTGGATGGCATCACAGACTCGATGGACGTGAGTCTGAGTGAACTCCGGGAGATGGTGATGGACAGGGAGGCCTGGCGTGCTGTGATTCATGGGGTTGCAAAGAGTCGGACACGACTGAGCGACTGAACTGAACTGAACTGAATACTCTATGGTGTGGATGGACCACAGCTTTTTTAACCATTTGCCTATTGAAGGAAATTTTAAGCCAAAATTCCAGTTTTTGGCTTTTACAGATAAAGCTGCTGTGAGCATTTGTGTATGAGTTTTTGTGTGAAAGTAAGTTTCATTTTTCTGAGACCAGTCCCTAATAGGTCACTTGCTGGACTGTGTGGCAATTTCAGTGTGTAGTCTTTAAAGAACCTGCTAAACTATTCTCCATAGAGGCGGTACCATTTTACATTCTCACAGCAGTGGATGGATGAGCCAATTTCTTTCTGTATTCCATCACCATTTAGCCTTGTTACTGTTTTATTTTAGTTTATTCTGATAGGTGTGTGGTAATGTGTCATTGTAGTTTTCATTTATATTTCCGTAATAACTAATGATGTTGAACATCTTTCCATGTGCTTGTTTGCCTTTCGTGTTTCCTTTTTGGTGACATCTCTGCTTGTGTCTTTTACCATTTTCTAATTGAATTCTTTGATTTTGTTACTGTTGAGTTTCTGAGTGTTAGGGCTTCCGTTGTAGCTCAACTGGTAAAGAATCTGCCTGCAATGTGGGAGACCTGGGTTCGATCCCTGGGTTGGGAAGATCCCCTGGAGAAGGGAAAGGCTACCCACTCCAGTATTCTGGCCTGGAGAATTCCATGGACTGTGTAGTGCATGCGATTGCAAAGACTCGGACACGACTGAGCAACTTTCACTTTCACTTTAATAGTCTAGATCAGATATGTAGTTTGCAAATACTATGGAGGCCGTCTTTAATTTTTGTCTTTTCATCTTCTCCATGTGGTCCTCTATAGAGCAAAAGTTTTTAAAATTTTGATGAGGTTCAGTTTGCCTGTTTTTCCTTGTATGGACTGTTCCTTTGGCACCAAGTCTCAGGTCCCTTTTGCCTCGCTGCCATGGACGTGTTCCTCAGAGACCTTCTCATCCTGATTCTTCCCCGTACTAGCTGAGTAAGCAGACACATGTTTCTTCATCCCTCTCTTCTTCAGTTTTCTCATTCATGAAATGGAGACAAGAATAGTATGTACCTCATATGGTTGTTTCCAGGATTAAGCTGTTATATGTAAGGTGCTTGGAGTAGGGCCTGGTTGGTATTAATATTTTCATTATCACACCTCTTGCATCGTATCACCTTGGGTGCTTGCTGGGGTTAGGACTCTCTGAGTCTGCAGGTCAGCATGAGTCCCACCTGGTTCTTAAGGACATTTCTGTTTCCTGTGGGAAGTGGACTCGCTGGTCTTTCTTTGGTAGTGTGGTTGGGTACTTCTGCCAGTGCCTTTTCTCTAAGATGCCTTTTCCAAGAAAGCGCCTTTCTCTAAGAGCACGCCGAGTGTTGCCAGATACTAACCAGTAGTTTCTGTAGAGTCGGGTTTTGATGGAACTCTATAGCCGGGTTAATTCCGTGGCACCACCGGGCTGAGGCAGGTGTGAGGCCACAGGAAGGGTGGGGGTCTGTGGTAACCTGGAGACCTAAAGGCCACTGAATGAAAACGGTAGGAGTAAGGAGAGTCAGCCTGTGGCCGGGATTCAGCATTCTGCAGCTCGGTCTCTTACAGGAACAGTGTCTCCTGTGGAGGTGGGGGCCGTGTGAGAGGCTTTGTTTGCTCATGTGTGTGTCAGTTTTCTTGTAAATGGGCTGCTCAAGGCCAGCAGATTTTCTACCAGCTTGTCTATTACGGATTATCATCCAGTGTAAATACTGGAAATTAAACTTGGGAGATAACCTCAGGCTATAGAGACAGCCGTATGTACTTCTTTCTCACAAAGGATGACTCTATAGGATTTTTCCCATAAGGGATGTTGCAGAAAGTCCAGAAGTTCTTCCCGGGGAGACTTCACTGACATTTCCTCTAAACAAGACATAATGTTGCCTGGAGATACTGTTTTAAGGCAGAAGCCAGCTCTTGACAATGCAACTGGCTTCTTACTGTAATACAACGGGCATTCTCTCCAGCAGTCAGAGGAATGCTGTGGATTGTGGGTTCTTTCCCCTCTCTCTGATTTCTGCAGGCACCCTGCTGAGTGCTCTGTCTGGCTGGCTAATTCCAGGATGTTTGGAGGGCCAGACTTCTCCGCCCACTGCTCAGTGTGTGCGCTGTTATAGTAATTATATACTTGCATCAAGTAACATGTAGTCTGATGAAAATGTGCCTGTGAAAAGAAAGCTGTTTGTTTACACCAAGTTGAATTCTTTGCAAAGACTACATAAAGGCAAGTTGTTACCAGACATTGCTGTCAAATTACATGTGGAAGAGGTAACTAGAAGATTGGGAAGATGTTTAAAATAGGGCATGATTCTACACAGAGATTGATTCACACTGAGATGCTTCTCAGCTTCAAGTAGACAAACTGGAAATTGTATACTATACATCATGAGTGGTTTGAGCAGCAAAGGCAGCTCCGAGCTTCAGTCAGTAGACTTGTACTTGAAGTAGCTTTGGCCTGTGTGAAAATGTTGGCAAATGAATTTGCTTTTTTATGGTTCGTGATGAAATAAGGTATTTAAAATGTATGTACCTGTCATTTTTAGTGATTCCCTGCCTTCAGTGACATTTTCTATTAATCTACCAACCACTGCCTCGTTGCAACCAGGATTTCTGCAGTCACTGGTCCCACAGGGCTATATTCTGACTACTGAGTAGCTGAAAATGACTGGGACTAGTCTATAGTCAAGGGGTGGGGGAGGTTCTCTTTTCAGAGAAAACAGTGCTCCAAAAGCAACGTATTTATAAAATACTTAAAAAAAATTCTTACTGAAATTTAGAGTTTGAGTCTTTTTTATTTTATACTGTAGCTCTGTCTAGCTTTCGTTTTTAGAATCTAATCCGTAATTATACATTTGGTAAAAATCAACATTTTGTTTTCTTTTCCGGTGAAAAATTTCTCATATAAAGGATGCTCATGATTTAATACAAGGTGATACAAAGTGATTCATTTGTCAAGTTCAAGGGTGTTTGAGATACTTTATGGCAGTGAAATTGGGTATAATTAATTATCTTTACTTCAGGCATGAGCTGATTCATTGTTTTCTATAAGATCTTAGTGATAAAAATGAGAAGTCTACGAAGTAAAGAGTATCCCTCATCTGCCCATGCAGGGACCCAGTTCTGCTCCCCGGCCCCCTCTGGCTGTGTCCTCCTGTCCCATGCCAGGCCAGCCGCTCAGCTACTCGAGTCAGCTCACCCGACCCACAGGTCTAGGGGCGGCGCCTGTGGTGGCTTTCTGGGCCAGGGATCCTTCTAAGCAGTGCTTTTGAGGGAAAAGAGGCAACACAAGTTGGATAAACAACTACTTAAATTTTTCCTCGTACAGACTGACTTTGGTCTGAGTCCATGAGAGAGAGAGACTATTGTATTGAACATCACCCTTCTTGAAGAAGAAGGTTTGCTTTTTGGATATCTACGTAGCCCCTAATGGGAACCAGTGAGGCAGCTGCCCTGGTGATCTGCAGACCATTCGACGAAGCGAGTGTTATCATCTTTCTTTTCTCTAGGCTGTTCCTTTCTAACCTCTAAGGGGTTTTTAGGTCACCAAACTGGTATTTAGACTCTTTCTTGCCTTAGCAGCAAAAGACTGGACAGGGATAATCACATATTAACCTGCACACGGTGCGGGCTCAAGAATATTTGTTGAATGGATGGATGACTTTGCTGGTCTCAACAGACATGGCTTGTACTTGCTAATCACCCCAAGTGAAGACGGGCATTGTCAGTCCGGCTGTTACAGCATTAAGCTGAGAGTGGGAATGTTAATGCAGGCATAATGTGGTCCGGTTGCCCAGCCTGAGCTGCTAATTGGACTTTCGCCACAGCGCATACATTTTCGCAGTCCTTTATGATCCTTCCTCTTTTCCAACACGAGAGCTCATTCTTTTGAGGCTCATGTCTGTATCATCACCATCCAATAACATTCATTAAGCTCCTCCACGCTGAGTACTGCCAGGTTCGTCCCTGTTAATGAGCATGAGTGTTTAAGTTGAAGGATAGGATTTTATGCGACATGGCTTTGCCCTGGGAGGGCTAATCTGCGAGTACATATGATTTTGGCATGCTGTTTCCTCAGTTCAGCAAGCTAATTAGATTAATCACATATTTTTGTTGACACACTCTGGCTGCCACTTTAAAACAAGGGGGTAAATCAGCTTGTCTTCGTGCCGGGAGATGTTATCAGTCCTGGGCTCCTTGTCAGTATTAGGTATTAGCGGGCTCTTTATCTTGAGTTTCTAAACAGCCACTTTCATTACACAAAAGATGTTCACGCTCTGTGATTTCTTGCTAAGCACTTCTGTCATTTGCTGCAGTAGACCCTTCCAGTCAGCGTTGCTTGTAGAGAGTATAGTGTTGTATGATGCTTTATTTTGTGCTACTGTTGGTTAGGCTTTTTAAAAAAATGCGTTATAAATATGTAACTACCCTAAACATTTTGTGATCAAAATAAAAGGAAACCTTTCTGGCCTGGCCTTCAACAGGTTGTGAGATCATCGTTTCTCCCTTGTTTGCTTCCAGTATTCGGTGTTTCTGAGTCCTCTCTTGATTCTCACTTCAGACCATTCCTTCGGCTTCTAGCTCTCCTGTACCGGCGAGCTGTCCCCTGGCCCAGCCCTCCGGCACCACACCGCCTGCTCTGTCTGCAGCCTCTCTTCTCCCTGTGTTTGTCAACAGCCTCCTTGTGCCCCATTCTCTGTTTAGCTGCTGCACAAAATGCCTCGCATCCCTCTTCTGTGCTCTAACTAGTTTGCTCTTTTCACAGTTGCCCAGGGCACTGGAGCTTGACTCCTTGCCTGGCCTCATTATGGGGTTCCATACCCGCTTTCAGGGGCCGTTCCTGTGCTTTTGCGGTACTTCCCTGGTAGCTCAGCTGGTAAAGAATCCACCTGCAATGCAGGAGACCTCGGTTTGATTCCTGGGTAGGGAAGATCTGCTGGAGAAGGGAACGGCTACCCACTCCAGTATTCTGGCCTGGAGGATTCCATGAACTGTACAGTTCATGGTGTTGCAAAGAGTCAGATGCAAAACTTTCCTGTGCTTTTTGGAAGTAGTCATCTGTCCGTCCAGGGTAAGCTTATTTTCCCTGCAGGATGGTGCCATGGTTAAGAGCTTGAGCACTGGGGTCAGATTAGTCTGGGATTACAGGCTGGTTCCACCACTTGCCTTGGGCTATCAACCTCTCTGCCCCAGATTTCTCATCTATAAACTGGGCATAATGATGTTCCTTTCTTCATAGAGGTGTGAAGTGTGACTTGTGTGTGTGTGATATGTAATAAGGATTCAGCAAAAGCGTGAACTATTGGGACTTCTGTGGTGGTTCAGTGGTTAGGACTTCGAGCTTCCAAAGGAGAGGGAGTCCCTGTATTGGATCCTTCGTCAAGGAACCAAGATCTCACATGCCACAAAGTATGGCCAAAATTTAAAAAAAAAAAAAAGGAAGAAAAGATAAAGGGTGAACTATTAATGGATTATGCTCACGTAGTCTAAAATGCCCTTCTAAAAATTATGCTAGTTCTTGTATAGTGCTTGCTATGTGTCAGGCACTGTCCTAAAGCGCTTGCTTACATGAATTTGTTTAATCCTCGCTAGGCGTCTGTGAGGAAAGAACTGGTATCCGTCCCATCTTATAGATGAGAAAAATGAGGCTGAGAGTTTTGAGTGACTTTCCTAAACTCACACAGTTGGCTAGGATTTGAACTTGAGAAAACCAGCTCTAGAATCAGTGCTATTAAGCACTGTTCTGTAAATTTAAATTCTCCTTGTGAGTCCCCTCCAGGAATCTCTTCAGCCTTGCAGCCTATAGTGATGCCTCTCTGCTGAATTCCTAATGCATGTATTCAGCAGAATAAGTTTGTAATTGCTTAAGTTCTCACTGTTTTATATTTTTCAGTCCTGTATATATTCTAGAAAATTCCTTTGATTGCAAAGTTACTACATGTTAAAATGGGGAATCTTGAATACGGAAGCGTCAAAGAAAAAAATAAACCTGGAGATAACTACTAGTCATATGTTATCTGTCCTTCTAATGTTATTTATAAATATTATACACATGACAATGTAGGATATAAATACACATTATATATTATAATAGCCATGTCATATATATAATTTTATGTCCTGCTTTTCTTGCTTAACATTATAGTGTGACCATTTGCCTGTATCATTAAATATTCTAAGTCATCGGAGTGCGAACAGCTTAATTGTGTAGCTAGTTTTTGTCTGTGGTGGACATACTGTTTACTCTCTGTTTTTCAATGACTAATAAACATTTCTAGTATTAGATGGGTCAGAGGTCATGGCTTTAAAAAAGATTTCTAGTCTGTATGCAAAATTGCCTGTCAGAGATTGTACCAGTTTATTACCTCCACTGTAATAAAACAGTTTTATTAAAACTCCAGGTGTTTCACAGTCCTTGTTGACTACCTGTTCACTGTTCTTATTGACCAATAGTGTTTTGACTCGTCATTGCTGATGTGATAGCTGATTAGGGTGAGGGTTATGATTCAGGTTTCACTGAACACAAAGCACTTTTAGTAACAGGCACTTGGTGTTCCGTGAATACCGACTTGGTTGACTTTTCAGGAGAGATGTGATAGGCTTTGTAGAATTCTAGGATTTAGGAACTGGAGGAGACGGTACAAACCATTTAATATAGCCCTGTGTTTTGAAGATAGAGAAAGTAAGACACAGGTTAAGTAACCTGTCCAAGTTCTTAAAACTGGTTAGGAACAGAATGAGTATTAGCTTTCTGGTTTTCAAGCTCACTGATTTTTCACTGTTTCACACTGTTTTTCATTTACCTTGATTATTCATCTTACATCTTGCCATCTGGCTTCCCTGACAGGCCTGACCAAATGTGAGAGTACTGTGTGTGACCATAGAATGAGGGAATTTATTCTTGCCCCTCTGGGACTGAGGAAAAGGATTCCGATTAACCTCATCAGACTCTCCAGCTTTGCCACCATTTAATTCCTCCTTCCCCGCTTAGAATGCACTTCCCTGGTGGCTCAGATGATAAAGAATCTGTCTGCAGCGTAGGAGACCCAGGTTCGATCCCTGGTTGGGGAAGGTCCCCGGTAGAAGGAAATGGCAACCCACTCCAGTACTCTTGCCTGGAGAATTCCATGGACAGAGGAGCCTGGCGGGTTACAGTCCATGGGGTCGCACAGAGTCGGGCACGACTGAGTGGCTAACACTTTCACTTTTCTTTTCCCCACTTAGAGCTTCTCAGGTGCCAATGTTTAATTCAGATAAAACGGAAAGGGTGTGAAGAAGATCGGGACCAGAAATGTGGCCTGTGACCGGCAGAGGCCTCAGAGTCTGTGGGGTTATTCGAGGGCTTGGTGCTTGGAAACAGCCTTCCTTAGGGCTTATGGACTCTGATGGTGGCTGCAGTGTTTGGCTGTGTGGCCCTTCTCATCTTCTTTCAGGTGTTGAGAAAAGCTGGGTGTACAGCCCACCCACGGAAGCTGGCTCATCCGGACTGGCCCTTGCCTTGGAAACTGGTCCTGGGAGCCTTCATCTTTACGCAGTTTCATTCTGTAGGTTTGGAAGCGTGGACGTCTCTCTCGCCCTCAGTCTTTTTGCATTTCTCGTAAGAGCACTTGGTTCCCCAGGAGGATCTGGGTGACATGGATTACTCTCTGTATATCGATGCTGTGGGATGAAAAATAAATGCAATGAATTTTTGCAGTTCACATCTTTTTTCTTTTCTTTTTTTTAAATTGTGATAATGAAGCTATAAAAAGGTTAGGAATTTCAAGGCTGGAAACACATGTTAAATACTTATCTCACCTTTATTGCTGATTGTATTGACTAAAATTACCAAGGCAAAATGTTTTCTTACTTCCTTAGTCTCAGAACAACCGACCTTTATCACCTTGTTCTTCCCAAAGAACAAAAGACGTTCTTGGTGAATGTCTTAATTCTATTTAATATGCTTGTGGATGAGAAGCACAGAAAAGGAACTTTTAAAAGATGATTCTGTCCCATTATCTTTTAGGAATGTATTTTAATTTTTTAAACATCATTGAAATGATAGTAAATGTGGACTTAAAATTTTGACACAAGAACCCACTTTCCCTTTCTTTTGCTTGTTCATTCACTCATTCATTATTTCATCCAACAATTATTTCTTACAGGCCTACTATGTGACAGGCACTGTGTAAGGCACTGGGGATAAAGCAGTGAACAAAATGTAGACTTTGCTTTCACGGAGTTTATAAAAGTCTTGTGGGCAAACAGTCAGGTCTTTCTGGGAAGACTTCCTAGTAGTGGAGCCGTGTAAGTCGAGACCTGAGGGGTGAGAAGAAATCTGAAGACAGTGCCTACTATGAATAGATCGGGAGGTGCGAGGGGAGGTGGGGCTGCACAGACACTGTGTTGAAGA
This sequence comes from Cephalophus harveyi, assembly GCA_006410635.1. Lineage (NCBI taxonomy): Eukaryota > Metazoa > Chordata > Mammalia > Artiodactyla > Bovidae > Cephalophus > Cephalophus harveyi. Next base: position 507,151 of record SJYT01017512.1, read on the forward strand.
AGGCGGGCCGTGGACGTATTCAGGTTTAATTACAGTCTTCATCTCAGAAACAAAAACCGTTTGCTATTACTGGGGTAATCAAAAAGTTCATTCGGGTTTTTTCGGTAAGATCTTATGGAAAAACCCAAACAAACTTTTTGGCCAACCCAATATTTTAAAACTGAAGCATTGTTTAAAGCTTAAGTTGTGGCCAGACTTCACCAGCCTGGGGGAGTAGATTCCAAGGCTTGGCTTACGGTCACAGAAATATTCCCTTTGGTCCCCTCTTCATCAGCTCTGGCGGCTCCAGCTGCCTTGTGCCTCGCCAGTTGTTCCTTTAGTTTGAAAAGTGCATGGCGATTCTCTAGGTTGGCAGTTCTAATTAGAGTGGGTTATTTCGACTCGAAAACCAGGAGGAAATAACCGAGAGCTGCTTTGTGGCACAGTGCCATAGACTGGCTGTGTCTTCCTCCCAGAGGGCTGTCATGAGCAACTGCAGGCTGCTGATTGCACCCTACGTGGTGTGAGAAGTGGCAGAACTGCCTGCAGATGTGTCGGGAAGAAGGGCTTCTGAAACAGGATGCTCTTCTTTACTGTCCTGTGAAAGTAGCCCTCAGAGAAAAGCCGCCCGCTGGAGCAGGGTGTGGACTCACAGAAAGAAAAGGTAAAGTTCAAGGTCATCTAGTCAGTGTTCTCTGAACTTTCTTAGACACTTTTTTTTTTTTTCCCTCCCAACAAAATCTTCTTTGGAAATCTAGGCTGTAAATCTGATAAAAGCAATGAATTGACATCTTAGAGAGTTTTAATATTCATTACTTTCAAATGCCTGAAGCAGTGCTTTTCCCTAGAGCTCTTGGGTTCTGGACAAGCAGAGCCTGAAGAAGAGCTGATAGTAACAGCTTGCTGTTATTAGTGTTTGCAGCAAGTGCCACTGTGGGTAGGTACCACGTCTCATCTCCCTTGTAGCCCTATGAGGTAGGCATGGTGTTGGTCATCTCTGTCTTACAGATGAGGCATTGGGCTTAATCTCCTGCTCAAGATCACATAGCTAGTAAGTGATAGGAGCTGGACTTGAACCCAGGTCTTCCTGATCTCCTTCAACCAGGTCTTTGTAAACCAGGTAGGTTTAAGCTGGCTTGAAACTCAACATTCAGAAAACGAAGATCATGGCATGAGATCCCATCACCTCAAAGTGACAAAACTTTGTCTTCTTGGGCTGCAAAATCACTCAGATGGTGACTGCAGCCGTGAAACTAAAAGACGTTTGCTCCTTGGAAGAAAAACTATGACAGTGTATTAAAAAGCAGAGACATCACTTTGCCAACAAAGTTCGATATAGTCAAGGCTATGGTGTTAGAGAAAACGAAGATCATGGCATGAGATCCCATCACCTCAAAGTGACAAACTTTGTCTTCTTGGGCTGCAAAATCACTCAGATGGTGACTGCAGCCGTGAAACTAAAAGACGTTTGCTCCTTGAAAGAAAAACTATGACAGTGTATTAAAAAGCAGAGACATCACTTTGCCAACAAAGTTCGATATAGTCAAGGCTATGGTGTTTCCAGTAGTCATGTATGGATGTGAGAGTTGGACCATAAAGAAGGCTGAGTGCCGAAGAATTGATGCTTTTGAACTGTGGTGTTGGAGAAGACTCTTGAGAGTCCCCGAGACAGCAAGGAGATCCAATCAATCAATCCTAAAAGAAATCAATCCTCAATATTCATTGGAAGGACTGGTTCTGGAGCTGAAGCTCCAATATTTTGGCCACCTGATGGACTCGTTGGAAAAGACCCTGATGCTGGGAAGGATTGAGGCAGGTGGAGAAGGGAGTAACAGATGGTTGGATAGCATCATCAACTCAATGGAGATGAGTTTGAGCAAACTCTGGGAGATAGTAAAGGACAGGAAGCCCGGCATACTGCAGTCCACGGGGTCGCAAAGAGTTGGACATGACTGAGCGACTGAACAACAACTCCGTGACTAACCAGCCAAGGCCCTTAGTCACAAATCTAATGGGATTTCAGCAGTCGATGCTACAACATGTAGTCTTAACATTACTAAGATCACATTTGTGGTCAGTGCCCGTGCTGGGCTTGGGACCAGGAATTCTGACCCCTGGCCTGGTGTTCTTGGTGTGTGCCGTCATGACAGCTGCTCTGGAAATACCAGAGTGATAGTTGATGGATGAGTTAGTCTCCTGGAAACACAGTTCCTTTAAAACAAAAGGTAGTAGTTGTAGGACACATGTCCTTCTTTTCACGTGGCTTAATAACAGTGTTTTTGAAAGGGAGATGAGCCTGCATTAAAGCAGAGGGGGGAAATCTCTATTTCTCTCTCCTCCCTTACTCTTTTGCTATAATCAGACAACTCAAAAACTCTTTGAAAAGGGTTTATTTTTAAAGTGAAAAAGTTAGTAGCTAGGTTTATTTGTTTTATTCTGCAGGCTGTTGGTATGTGTGTATGTATATGTATATTTAAAATTACCCAAATTTATTTTTATGTAATATTTTTATATATTAACTTTATGTAATATTTTATATAATTTTAAATATATAATATATAATATTTTAGATAATAAATTACCTAAATTTATTAAGTAGTGTCAAGCTAAACACGTTGATTCACTGGTGGCGCAGTGGTAAAAAAATCCACCTGCCAACACAGGAGACATAAGTTCGATCCCTGGGTTGGGAAGATCCCCTGGAGGAGGGCATGGCAACCCACTCCAGAATTCTTGCCAGGAAATCCCATGGACAGAAGAGCCTGGTGGGCTACAGTCCATGGTATCGCTGAAGGGTCAGACTTAGGGACTAAACAACAACAATCTAAGCACATAAAGTAAAAGTCAGTTTTGTATTAATTCTTTTTTTAAAGATTTTTTTTTTGACATGGACCATTTTAAAAGTCTTTATTGAATCTGTTACAATATTACTTCTGTTTTATGTTTTGTTTTTTTTTTTGGCAGCAAGGCATGTGGGATCTTAACTCCTCCACCCAGAGATCGAACCTATACCCCCTGCTGCATTAGAACATGAAGTCTTAACCACCAGATCACCAGGGATGTCCCTGACTTAATTATCAACATTCATTTGGGAGTCATTTAGAACTATAAAAGACTGAATATTGGAAAATATTGCTTTAAATAATTGAATAATTTTGTTAGTTTGCCTAGCTTACAAAAGTGATGTTCGTTCTCTGTTCGAAGGCTTGTAACATCTTAAATTTTTTTATTTTATAAAAATCTTTTTTTCTAAGTGTCTTTAGTGGCTCAGAGGTTAAAAGCATCTGCCTGCAATGTGGGAGACTTGGATTTGATCCCTGGGTCGGGAAGATCCCCCGGAGAAGGAAATGGTAACCCACTCCAGTATTCTTGCCTGGAGAATCCCATGGATGGAGGAGCCTGGTGGGCTACAGTCCACGGAGTCGCAAAGAGTCGGGCACGACCGAGCGACTTCACTCACTAACTTACCCTAGGTAGGTAGTTAGTAACCCTAGGTATGTAGGTAGTAACCCTAGGTAGGTAGGTAGTAAACCTAGGTAGGTAGTTTGCTGTAGTTGACCGACAGCTGTGGTGTTTGCCGCAGGTCATCTTGGGGTGCATGCTCTGACATGGAGCAGTTTGTCGGGCTGTGCTCTGCACCCTGGGTTGGGGGAGGAGGCAGCGCCAGCAGAGGGAGATGGCAGGAGGAAGGCTGCCGTGACATCTGCACAAAGGCCTGGGCTGACCCTGCAGAGGCCTTGAGCTGTCCTGATTTGGGGGCAAAGGGGTCGCACCCTCTCTAAGTCCAGGCATGAATGTGGGCTGCCTTCAAGGGGAGGGCATAACCTTGGGCAAAGTGTCTTCAGCAGAGAACGACTTCTGGAGAGGGCTGGCAGCCAGCAGCACTCCTAGCAGATGAAAGAACAAATCTTTCAGGCCTGGAGAGACTGGGTGGATGGATGTCGCGGCATCTAGCACCGTGCTGTTAACTGTTCAAATTCACTAAAACGGTAGGGGAGGCAGAGCAAAGCTCATCACAATCTCTGTGTGACGAACATGGATTTAAAGTAGATGGGGAGTTGTATGAGATGTAAACTGTTAGCAAATCCAGTTTTCCCCTCTGTGTTTGTGTGTGTGTGTGAAGAAAGTTTGATACTTAAGCCTGTAAAAATAGAACCACTTTAAAAATACAATTTACCTAATTCATGGTGTGATTTATTCTAGTATTAAATTCTAAATCTGGCTAAGTCACAGATCCTTAAACTGCTCACAGAGGAATGTGCTTTGTATTATAATTATCAGAGGAAAAGTCTGGGAGCACGCTGCATGGGGAAGATGTGCACAGTCTACAAAAATTTTATAAAACTAGGAGCCAAATTGCAGAGTCTAGTCCATAGGGGGATTTCATGTAAAGATTAATGACCTGAGTTTTTCATTTAAAATATTGCATTGTTTTATATTACAGAAAAAAATATGCAATTACATTTTAATTTGCTAATTTAAATTGTGTACAGACTGTAGACAAACTGAATTTATGACCTATTCCTTGCAATATTGATTGGTATACACCATATGAAAAAGTAAACACAAAAAGTATTTGTAATCAGCATTCTTGGTAATGCATCTTTCAGTAAATAACATAGCCCCTTTCTTAGAACTAGTAATGAATTGGGATATTTTGAATGGCTTGTGTTTAGTGGGGTTTTCTTTCTTTTTAAGGGATTCCCTGGTGGCTCAGATGGTAAAAGCGTCTGCCCGCAATGCGGTAGACCCAGGTTCGATCCCTGGATCGGGAAGATCCCCTGGAGAAGGAAATGGCAACCCACTCCAGTACTCTTGCCTAGAAAATTCCATGGATGGAGGAGCCTGGTGGGCTACAGTTCATGGAGTCGCAAAGAGTCAAACATGACTTCACTTTCACTTTTCTTTCTTTTTACAGGTAGGATAATCAGTATTGTTAATCTTTCTAGTATATGTTGGAATTACTAACCAGTTGAACTTCATTGCATAAGCTAGATCTTGTGTCAGCAGGGACGTGTCATAGCGTCTCCAGCGACTGAAACCCCAGGTTTTCTAGGCCCTTGGATGCATTCAGTAGAGCTAGTGGTAAAGATTCTGCCTGCCAGTACAGGAGACGTAAGAGACCTGGGCTTGATCCCTGGGTCGGGAAGATCCCCTGGAGGAGGGCATGGCAACCCACTCCAGCATTCTTGCCTGGAGAATCCCCATGGACAGAGGAGCCTGGCGGGCTGCAGTCCATAGGGTTGCATAGAGTCGGACATGACTGAAGCGACTTAGCGTGCATGCACGCAGCCATGACTTGTGGTTTCAGCTTCTTCAAGCCATCATTTTGCCTAGTCCCAAACTTTACCCTCCCTTAAAGATGGATTTGTGATTGGTACAAGTTCCACGACACTGTTCTGTGGACCTTACGGTAAAACAAGCAAATGGAGAAGTTTCATTAGGGGCTGGAATGCAGGGAATCATGTCCTGTTTGTAATCCACACACACTTCTCATTTGCTCAGGTGACTTGTTTCCCCATGTGACCCTCAGATACATTCCTATGTAACTGTGATATTAGTGAAGGAGCCTGTCCTTGGTGCAGCCCTTCCTGACCATGGTTCCCTCTCTGGACCACAGCTGCAAGTTGACTCCTCCTCTTCCATCCAGTATTTCCAGTCCTGCCAGTCCTCCACACTCTGCCTCTTGTTAATGCCTCTATTGACTTTTCTTTAAGCATCAGTTTCTTCATCAGTAAACTGAGTGTGGCAGTCACTGTCTCATTGGGTGGTTGTGAGAATTACACAGTCTGATGTGGTGCCGGCCCAGATAGGTGCCCAACAGATGACAGGCCTCTGTGGGGTCACAGGGTCTGACACAACTGAGCATGCTGCAGCCCTGCTGGTGGCTGGTACTGCCCTTGCCCTCACAAACATGGCCCTTCACAGTAAGCTGCTCATCCCCCAAGGCTTGGGGCTGGATCTTATCAGATGCTGTACCCTGCACATCTCGGGCAGTGGATAAATGCTTCTTGAATAACCATGAATAACATCAGATGCCATCCCTACCCTCAAGGAGACCAGAGTCTGGTTCTGAAATAACTACAGCACAAGGCAGAAATTGTATCATCACAGGGAGATATAATGAAACGAAGAGGTTCAGAGCAGAAAGATAGGAATCAGAGAGGTTGAAGGCAGGTGCTTAGTAGGCATTCACTGTAATGCTTTTGATCCTGGCAACCAAAGGTTTTGGGGATGCTGAAAGTTTTTGCTCGATTCTTCTGGGCATGTTATATTTCTACTGTGAATTCTACCCTTCGATTTTTAATGACAACTTGTTCTTTGAACTGTGCATGTAACTGGGATGGACAGAGTGCTCTTTTTTTAGCCCAGGCAGATGGAATCAGATCTGAGGGCATCTGTTGGAGCCATCCAAGTCCTTCTGACACTTTTGCAACCGTTTACTACGTGTATCTGTTGTTTACATTGGGTGTGTGGTTATGCTGAGCATATGCTAATTTCATGTGCTTGCTTGTGGTTAGTGGGTAGATAATTTGAACATTTTTGCTTTTTAAAATTTTTCATTATGTAGTTATTCTCCTTAGTGGCTTTGAAAAGATTCTTTCTCCAGAGAGAGAGCCAAATGAGAGTTACTGATTTTTAATCACATTCTGGGGGCTGGCATGTTCCGTGTGGTGGTCCCCCCATGTCCGTCCTATCAGTGGGATTTGGGAGAGGAGTCAGAGGCGCTGTGCTCAGACCGTGGCTTGTTTGATTCCCCCAGAGGCACCGGTTCTTTGATCCTCTTACTGGGGTAGCTCCTCTGATCTCTTATTCTGTGAAGTGTTTGTGTCTCTGTATGATGGATATTTCACTGACCCAAGTAAGTGGAAGAAGATTTTCTCCAGCCTTTAAATGTATTGCTTTCCTTGTTCTTTCAACACACACACACACATACAAGAAAATTTTCTCCAGCCTTTAAATGTATTGCTTTCCTTGTTCTTTCAAAACACGCATACTCACGGTAAGAACATTTCAGAGGCATTTGACCTTTAATGGAATCTGAAGCACTGACAGGTGGTTTCACTGGTGAGAATCCATCTTTGTTTCTCCTTGACTCTACTGCTCTCTCACAAGGAGGGAGCAATCCGCCTCCTCTTCATTTTTTTGAAACGAGTATCTGATTTCAGTGAATTTTACACTCTGGCTCTTCTTGTCACTTTCCTTTTTTCTGTTGAAGGAGAAGAAAAACTCTCGACTGTGTACGGAGTTAATTAAATTATGAGGAAAATAGTCTGTGGAGTTAAACAAGGTGAACGGAGCCTTTGGCCCAGAATCTAAGCATTGCCCTGATGTGGTCTGGGCAGTCTAACCCTGACTCACAAACACGTTAGTCACTTTGATACACTGTTGCTTTGACTCGTTGCCCCAGGGCTGGCTGGTGGACTGAGTTGCTCAAGTCAGCTAGTTCAGTTCAGTTCAGTCGCTCAGTCGTGTCCGACTCTTTGCAACCCCATGAATCGCAGCACGCCAGGCCTCCCTGTCCATCACCATCTCCCGGAGTTCACTCAGACTCACGTCCATCGAGTCCGTGATGCCATCCAACCATCTCATCCTCGGTCATCCCCTTCTCCTCCTGCCCCCAATCCCTCCCAGCATCAGAGTCTTTTCCAGTGAGTCAACTCTTTGCATGAAGTGGCCAAAGTACTGGAGTTTCAGCTTTAGCATCATTCCTTCCAAAGAAATCCCAGGGTTGATCTTCAGAATGGACTGGTTGGATCTCCTTGCAGTCCAAGGGACTCTCAAGAGTCTTCTCCAACACCACAGTTCAAAAGCATCAATTCTTCGGCGCTCAGCCTTCTTCACAGTCCAACTCTCACATCCATACATGACCACAGGAAAAACCATAGCCTTGACTAGACGGACCTTAGTCGGCAAAGTAATGTCTCTGCTTTTGAAAATGTTATATAGGACATAACTTTTCTTCCAAGGAGTAAGCGTCTTTTAATTTCATGGCTGCAGTCACCATCTGCAGTGATTTTGGAGCCCAAAAAAATAAAGTCTGACACTGTTTCCACTGTTTCCCCATCTATTTCCCA
>SJYT01017512.1:515269-607737 GCA_006410635.1 Cephalophus harveyi
AGCCTTGACTAGACGGACCTTAGTCGGCAAAGTGATGTCTCTGCTTTTGAAAATGCTATCTAGGTTGGACATAACTTTTCTTCCAAGGAGTAAGTGTCTTCTAATTTCATGGCTGCAGTCACCATCCGCAGTGATTTTGGATCCCCAAAAAATAAAGTCTGACACTGTTTCCACTGTTTCCCCATCTATTTCCCATGAAGTGATGGGACCAGAATGGAACTCAAGGTCTGGTGAAAGATGGAAGGCGGGAGGAGAAAGGGGCGACAGAGGACGGGATGGCTGGACGGCATCACCAACTCGATGGACATGAGTGTGAGTAAACTCCGGGACATGGTGATGGGCAGGGAGGCCTGGCGTGCTGCAGTCCACGATGTCACAGACAGACACAACTGAGCGACTCGACAACAAGAACGAACAAAAATGCCACAAGGCAGCTCGTCGTCCTGAACAGAGCATTCTGGACTGTTGGCAGAGATCACTGCATCACGGTCTTCACTCTATTTACAAGCACGACTCTCTGGTTTTGGTGGCATTTTCCATCCATTGGTCCACAGGCTTCAACAACTGTCCCCCCCCACCACTCCCGACCCCAGGAACTGTCCATAAAATGCTACTAGATACGCGTTGTGCTCATAAGCTTTCAGCCCCAGCCCTTGGTTCTCAACAGCACAGTCACTGCAGGTGGGTGCGGGGGGGGGCAGGGGGGTCGCCTCCCCAGCAGCGGGTCTGGCAGACCGCCACACCAGGTGGGCGATGTGCCCACGGACATCTCCACCCGTGACTCAGGAGGATGCTGCTCCATAAACCACCCGAAGAAGGCGGTCCATCCGAAAGCCAAGATGAGTTCTTTTCTCCATCAAATGACCTACTTATTTCTCTACGCGTTCACCCGGCAGGAACGTCCTTAAAGTTTCTGCCGCTGCGTAGTCCTGCTATATGGGTGGGATATTTGGCTATGAGGGCAGGTCCCAGGGCTTCAGGGCTGCTCCTTCTAGGAGAAGGCAACTAGACAGAACTGGAGAGTGTGAGAAATCCGAGGAGGAAAAGGAAGCAGAGCGTTGGGTGAGGGAGAGGCTGTGGGGTCCTGACTTTCGTGTTCTCAGGCAGGATCAGTGTGTACTGAGAGCCCCACGGTGAAGAAGCTGGCGGCTACCCAAGGAACGGACGTGGGGCACCCACAGGGAGACACGGGACCTCTGAGGTGTGAGCCTGGGCTTCCTGAGTGACCTCCAGAGTCAGCTATCTTTCCTTCTATTGTTTTCTAATCTCTCTTTGAAAAAAATGATGCGATTTTCCTGACCAAACAAACTCACCCGTTTGTGTTGTGTTTCTTTATAATCAGAAGCGGCTGCATCTAGAGAGACTGTGCTGGTCATTGGCCCAGGAAATTCTCAAACAATGGTGATGGACTCTTTTTTAAAAAATATATATATATGAGCCACACCTAAGAATCTCAACACACAAGATCCGCTGTTGCCTGACTGCGTTTTTGTGAACTTTCTAGAACAGTAAAGTCCATGGAAGTAGAAAACACCTGGGTTAGCTGCCAGGAACTGGAGGGGGACCAGGTGGGAAGTGCTTCATAGGGTCAGCATTCACGTTTGGAAGTGATGACAAGGTTTTGCAACTTTATAGAGGGGATGGTTGTGCGTTTTGAACAGGAACTAAATGTCACTGAATTACACTCTTTAAAATGGTCCAGTTTATCCAACGCAAGCCGTAACTTCACTAGGAAAAACATATAAGCAACACCACGTAATTTCCAAATACAAACACAGGTTACATATCATAACCCAGTGTGAGTACACATACAACTTATTTGCAGAATCAGTTATCCATCTGCCTTTCAAGCTAAAAGCAAGCAGAAATCCCACTGAAGGAATCATGTCCCTGGCCATGATCTTAACCAGGAGGGTGTGCTGGTTCTCAGTCCCACTCCTGGTACCCCGAATCCGGGCCCTGGTGGTGTCCCTCCTGACGGCAGCCCTGCCACTGAGCCCCCTGCACCAGCTGCCTGAGTCACTCTCCACATTGAGGCCTCACCCCCGAGGAACCCCACTTCAACCCCATTGGGTCTTCCGGTCTATGAGGCCACCATTCCCCAGAGCCATTGTCCACGCTGGCCCTGAGCTCCACATGCCGGCAGCTGCATTGCCCCGCTGTGTGGTCTCCACCCTCCATGCTTCCAGCCACTCCCGCCAAGATCAGAGGGACTGTGCACTCAGCTCAGAGGTGACTGTGGGCGCAGAGCTCAGGCCCAAGACATTCAGCTGATGTCTCTCAGAAACCCCACAGGCCACAAGGTGGGGCGGGAGGCTGTGGACGGCGGGCGGCAAGATCTATTCACAGTCCTGAGAAAGGGAAAACGTCTGCAATCTAGGATAGTCTACCCAGCAAGACTATCATTCAGAATGGGAGAGAGAGAAAAGAATTTCCCAGTAGAGCAAAAAAAAAAAAAACTCCAAGAAGACAGCAATACTCAGCCTATCCTAAAAGGAAAACAAATTGAAAGTTTTTCTCTACATAGAAAAAGGAAGCAAGAATCCATAGGAAAGAAAAAAATCAAAGCAAACACAGGAGAAAAGCATGACGGTCACCGAACGACGCCACTGCATAGAGTATACGAAGGAGAAAAGACAGTGTCTTCAGCCAGTGCTGCTGGGAAAGCCAGACAGATGCATGTAAATCAAAGAAGTTAGAACACTTGCTCACATCACGTGCTGTGTGCCAAGTCGCTTCAGTCGTGTTTGACTCTTTGCGACCCCATGGATTATAGCCTGCCAGGAGCAAAAAAAAAAAAAAAAAAAAACCTCCAAGAAGACAGCAATACTCAGCCTATCCTAAAAGGAAAACAAACTGAAAGTTATTCTCTACATAGAAAAAGGAAGCAAGAATCCATAGGAAAGAAAAAAATCGAAGCAAACACAGGAGAAAAGCATGACGGTCACCGAACGACGCCACTGCATAGAGTATACGAAGGAGAAAAGACAGTCTTTTCAGCCAGTGGTGCTGGGAAAGCCAGACAGATGCATGTAAATCAAAGAAGTTAGAACACTTGCTCACATCACGTGCTGTGTGCCAAGTCGCTTCAGTCGTGTTTGACTCTTTGCGACCCCATGGATTATAGCCTGCCAGGCTCCTCTGTCCATGGAATTTCTCCAGGCAAGATTACTGGAGTGGGTTGCCATTTCCTCCTCCAGAGGATCTTCCAGATCCAGGAATCGAACGTGAGGCTCCTGCATTGCAGGTCGATTATTTACCACCAGCACCACCTGGGAAGCCGTCCTCACGTCATACACAAAGATAAACTCAAAACGCTTTAAAGACCTAAATATAAACAGCATAGGCCAAACGTTCTCATACATAAGACATAGCAGTACGTTCTTAGGTCAGTCTTCCAAGGTAAAAGAAATAAAAGCCATAATACACAAATGGGACCTAATCAAATCAAATTTTGCACAGCTGAGGAAACCACAAGCAAAATGAAAAGACAACCTACACAACAGGAGGAAATATCTGTAAACAATGAGGCTGACGAGGGATTAATCTCCAAAATACACAAACAGTCACGATTCAACAAGAAACAAAAATACCCAATTAAAAAAATGGGTAAAACATCTGAACAGATGTTTCTCCAAAGTGTCCGTTGGCCATACAGATGGCCACGCAAGAGGCATGTAAAAAGATGCTCGGCATCACTATTTATTCAGTTCAGTTCAGTTCAGTCGCTCAGTCGTGTCCGACTCTTTGCGACCCCATGAATCGCAGCACGCCAGGCCTCCCTGTCCATCACCAACTCCCGGAGCTCACTCAGACTCACGTCTATCGAGAATTGCAAATAATACTTACAATGAGGGACCACCTCACCCTGGTGAGAATGGCCAGCATTAAAAAGTCTACAAATAGCAAATACTGGAGAGGATGTGGAGAAAAGGGAGCCCTTATTCACTGTGGTGGGAATATAAGTTGGTCTAACCATTACGGAGAACAGTATGGAGGTTCCTTAAAAAAATAAAAATAGAGCTACCATAGGATCCAGCAATCATACTGCTGGGCAAGTGTGTGGAAAGAAATGGAACCTCTAAATCAAAAAGATACATGGATCTCAATGTTCACAGCACCACTGTTTACAACAGTCAAGACACGGAAATAACCCAAGTGCCCATCTGCAGACAAATGATCTAAGATGTGTTACATGTCAATATATGTGTGTTCAGTTCAGTTCAGTCGCTCAGTCGTGTCTGACTCTTTGCAACCCCATGGACTGCAGCACACCAGGCCTCCCTGTCCATCACCAACTCCCAGAGTTCACTCAAACTCATGTCCATTGAGTCGGTGGTGCCATCCAACCATCTCATCCTCTGTCGTCCCCTTCTCCTCCTGCCCTCAATCTTTCCCAGCCTCAGGGTCTTTTCAAATGAGTCAGCACTTCGCATCAGGTGACCAAATTATTGGAGTTTCAGCATCAGTACTTTCAATGAATACCCAGAGTTGATTTCCTTTAGGATGGACCGGTTGGATCTCCTTGCAGTCCAAGGGACTCTCAAGAGCCTTCTCTAGCACCACAGTTCAAAAGCATCAATTCTTCAGCACTCAGCTTTCTTTACCGTCCTGTCACATCCATACATGACTACTGGAAAAAGCACAGCTTTGCCTAGACGGACCTTTGTTAGCAAAGTAGTATCTCTGCTTTTCAATATGCTATCTAGGTTGGTCATAACTTTCCGTCCAAGGAGTAAGCGTCTTTTAATTTCATAGTTGCCACACCATCTGCAGTGATTTTGGAGCCCAGAAAAATAAAGTCTGACACTGTTTCCACTGTTTCCCCATCTATCTGCCATGAAGTGATGGGACCAGATGCCATGATCTTCGTTTTCTGAATGTTGAGCTTTAAGCCAACTTTTTCACTCTCCTCTTTCACTTTCATCAACAGGCTCTTTAGCTCTTCTTCACTTTCTGCCATAAGGGTGGTGTCATCTGCATATCTGAGGCTACGGATATTTCTCCCAGCAATCTTGATTCCAGCTTGTGCTTCCTTCAGCCCAGAGTTTCTCATGATGTATTTGGCATATAAGTTAAATAAGCAGGGTGACAATATGCAGCCTTAAGTACTCCTTTTCCTATTTGGAACCAGTCTGTTGTTCCATGTCCAGTTTTAACTGTTGCTTTCTGACCTGCATACAGGTTTCTCAAGAGGCAGGTCAAGTGGTCTGGTATTCCCATCTCTTTCAGAATTTTCCACAGTTTATTGTGATCCACACAGTCAAAGGCTTTAACAGATACCTTTTCCCTTTGGTAAGTACAGTATATAAAATAGACAAGCAGCAAGGGGCTACTGTATAGCACACTTGGGCAAACTCCAGGAAATAACGAAGGACAGAGAGGTCTGAGATGCTGCAGTCCATGAGGTCACAAAGAGTCGGACACGACTGACCCAACAACAGCAACAGAGAATGATAATTTGTTGGAATCACCTGCAATGCTAATAAATCTGAAACAATATATGTACATAGATCATGAAATTACTTTGATGTACCCCTGAAACGAACACAATATTGCAAATCGACTACAGTTCAACAGTAAGAACAAATAGTCAAAGCAGATCACTGCCCGAAAACCTCATCCGGGTTTCCCCCCAGCGGTAACGTTGTTCAAAAAACTACAGGACAGAGTCATAATCAGAAACCTGCCATCGACACCACCCAGAGAAGTTACTCAGATGATTCAGACGTCCCTGGATTTACATGCACATGCGTGTCTATTTACTTCTACATGATTTTACTACATGTACATACATGCCACTGTTTCTTTTTATCTTTGCATACTGTGCATGGGGTTGCTCCTTGCAAAAAAAACTATGACACACCTAGACAGCATCATTAAAAAGCAGAGATATCACTTTGCTGACAAAGGTCCATATACTCAAAACTATGGTTTTTTCCAGTAGCTGGGTATAGTTCTGAGAGTCGGACCATAAAGAAGGCTGAGTGACAAAGAACTGATGTTTTGGAACTGTGGTGCTGGAGAAGACTTGAGCGTCCCTTGGACAACGAGGAGATCAAACCAGTCCATCCTGAAGGAAATCAGTCCTGAATATTCATTGGAAGGATTGATGCTGAAGCTGAAACTCCAATCCTTTGGCCAGCTGATGCAAAGAACCGACTTCATTGGAAAAGACCCTGATGCTGGGAAAGATTGAAGGCAGGAGGAGAAGGGGACGACAGAGGATGAGATGGTTGGATGGCATCAGTGACGTGAGTTTAAGCAAGCTGTGGAAGATGGTGATGGACGGGGAAGGCCGGCATGCTGCAGTCCATGGGGTCGCAAAGAGCTGGACACGATTAGCGACTGAAATGCACTGTTTGTTAAGCTAAAGAACATCTAAACCACAATTAGTTACATTCACTTTAAGGAAGTATTGTGCATTTTTGCAATTTCCCTCAAGCTGGATGCCATTTGTTTCAGGGCAATGTTAACTTCAATGCTATCAAAACCATCAGCTCATTACGCATTTGACAGTGTCTTGAATTTCAGGCTATGACTTGTTTTCCTAAAGCTGCATGCCTACCACCAGTTCTGCCTATAAAGCTCTGTCTTGTCCAATGTAACTAAACCTATGTGTAAATAAAATCCACAGAGCTGAAAACTCATTTCACGGATTGAGAAGAATGTATGTGCATATTTACGGTCGAGATATGGGTTTTAGGGAGAGTTAAAAAAAAAAAAAAAAAGAAAGAAAACAGTGATATTCGTTCCTGTTTAGAAAGGCAGACCTTGCCCAAAGTAGTAAGCATACTGTTGTTTCAGATTAACATAACCTGAGAGATGAGTTTTGAACAACAGTCTCCAGTTTATATCAAGCTCAGTTCAGTCCAGATGCTGTCAAAACTCGCTGCCAGTTAGATCTTGGGGGAGACCTCGCTAGAGTCCTCCAGCACCTTCAGGGCTAGAGTGAAAGCGTAGACATCAGAGCTGTGTTCAAGGGTCCCCGGGGGCCTTGCCTGGGGGTCCAGTGGTTAAGACTCCAGGCTTTTACTGCAGGGAGCACGGGTTTGGTCCCTGGTCAGGGAACTAAGATCCCTCCCCGCCTTCCACACAAGATGTAAGTGAAGTCGCTCAGTCGTGTCCGACTCTTTGCAACCCCATGGGCTGTAGTCTACCAGGCTCCTCTGCCCATGGGATTTTCCAGGCAATAGTACTGGAGTGGATTGCCATTTCCTTCTCCAGGGGATCTTCCCGACTCAGGGATCGAACCCAGGTCTCCCACATTGTAGACAGATGCTTTACCGTCTGGAGCCACCAGGGAAGTCCAAATGTAAACAAATGAATAAGTACATTAAGGGTCCCCGAATAATTCTAAGATGGACCCACAGTGAGAACCTATCCTGCAGACCCTGTTACCTGTTACAGACATCCTGCTCGTGGAGCTGAAGAAATTAAAAGTCTCAGGAAAAGGCACTATAGTAGGACTGCACCAGAGTTGCTTTTTTGCCCCACTTTTATGCCAGAGTAAATTATGCAGAAAGACACAGCTGCCCACTCAGCGTGGCTGCAGCTATATAGCTGCGTACATGGATGTGGGCATTCCTATACGCAGACATCTCCCATTCTGTGTTTGGGGCGTCATTGCGAATTTACTGTGGGAAACACTAGTTAAATACAGGGTAGTCAGATACAGTCTGGGATATTCTAGGGTGAAGTGACTTAGCAGCAGCAGCAGCAGGGTGTATGGGTTTCCCAAGTGGCTCAGTGGTAAAGAGCCAACCTGCCATGTGGGAGAGCTGGGTTCCAACCCTGGGTTGGGAAGATCCCCTGGAGGAGGAAATGGCAATCCACTCCAGTATTCTGGCCTGCAGAAATCCCATGGACAGAGGAGCCTGGCGCGCTACATACAGCTCACGGGGTCTCAAGAGTCCGACACAACTTAGCAGCTAAACAGCAACACGGTGTGTGTCAGGAGAAACTGCATGTTTTCCCTAGCTGCTGAGAAAGAGCTTTCAGACAGGCAGCTTGGAGTGATTTAAATGCAATCTCAGGAGCCAATTAGGATGGAGCGGGGGGCCTGCCTACAGCACCAGCTCGTGTGTGACCCTGACTCGACGCTGACTGACCTTTTCAACCCCGGTATCGCCCTCCCCATCTCACACAACATCCCATCACAGGCAATTAGGTTCATTATGTATAATGGAAACCATGCTTCATTCCTGTGTTGATTCAGCCTGCCTGGAATTGCCCTGGCGTGATCCGAAGACCACCCCCTCCCCAGCCCCGCTTTGTATTTCAGTGTGCGGGGTAAGTCGCTTCAGTCGTGTCTGACTCTTTTGCAACCCCAGGGACTACAGCTCACCAGGCTCCCCTGTCCATGAGGATTGTCCAGGCAAGAATACTGGAGTGGGTTACCACGCCCTCCTCCGGGAGATCGTCCTGAACTAGGGATCGAACCCGTGTCTCATTGTCTCCTGCCCTGGCATATAGGTTCTTGACCACTAGCGCCACCTGGGAAGCCCTTGCATTTTAGAGACACAGCTCATGGAATCAACCCCAGAGCTAAGACAGCGCTAAGGATACTGTGTTTGGCTAAAGGTGCTGTTTGCATGAACGCATTCATTTCTGCCAGCATCCCTGGGGGTGGGGGCAAGGGGACCAGGGAGCATCTCACAGCTCAGAAGTACAAGTGAGAAACCAAGTCAGTGGCTCAGATCAGGTAGTGGGGGAATCCCGGAGTCTGAAAATGAAGTCACGCCTCCACCATCAAGGCAGTCTCCTCGCCTCGCCGGGCAGCACAGATGCTCAGAGTTAGCCGCTGCAAGACGCCCCGGGAACCGCTGAGCAGTGACAGGAAGCATACCTGTGCCCGCTCAATCATCAGATTCGCCCCCTCTGCCTCTCTCCTAACTGTCAAGGCGTGACTCTGGATCTTGCTGTGTCAGGAGGTGATCACACACTGTCCCCCGAACCCCGCCACAGCCCCATCTATCAGCCTGTACCTCAGCCTTCTCAGGGATTCCGGGAACTGTTTTAGACCCACGCCCTGGCCCGGTTCTGTTCCCACGGCAGGAAAGGTGCATTTTGGCCCCCTGCAGAGCCACCAGGGACCTTTGTCTCCGTGTGTTCACGGGTGCTGGACTGTCCTCTGGAGCCAAACATGGGTGTTCACCCAGTTGCTGACAAGCCAGCACCTGTAAAAAGCAAGCCCTGAAGGCTGGGGGCAGACAGGGCGTGTGGGAGACACACAGGGTGCAGGGTCTCTGTTCTGCCCATGGACTAGGCAGCGTGAACTGGGCAACTGCAGCCCCTTTGTGACATGAGGTCAGCTGAAATCTGCATGGACTCCACAGCAGCTGGCACAAAATCCCAAGGAACCCTCAGGACATCTCACATACCTGGGCCAGGGCACACCCCATCTTCTTGGCACTCAGTGAGGGCTCAATACAAGGCTGAATGTTATGAATCAATACACCATTTATGTGTGCATGTGTGTGTACAGTTCTGCTTTATTCTCTGGTGTAGAGTTACTCAGCTGTCTTTAGGTTCTTTTTCAGATTCTTTTCCCTTCAGTACAGTTCAGTTCAGTTCAGTCGCTCAGTCGTGTCTGACTCTGTGACCCCATGAATCGCAGCACGCCAGGCCTCCCCTGTCCATCACCAACTCCCGGAGTTCACTCACACTCACATCCATTGAGTCAGTGATGCCATCCAGCCATCTCATCCTCGGTCGTCCCCTTCTCCTCCTGCCCCCAATCCCTCCCAGCTTCAGGGTCTTTTCCAATGAGTCAACTCTTTCCATGAGGTGGCCAAAGGACTGGAGTTTCAGCTTTAGCATCATTCCTTCCAAAGAACACCCAGGGCTGATCTCCTTTCCCTTACAGGTTATTACAAATTACTGAGCATAGTTTGTTTTCTACGTCTGTGAGTCTCATCTCTTTTGTAAATAAGCTCATTTGCATCTTGATTCTGCAATCCCACTCCTGGGTGTGTGTCTGGAGAAAAGCATAACTTGAAAAGATCCATGTACCCCCACAGTACACTAAACACCCAGGGCTGATCTCCTTTCCCTTACAGGTTATTACAAATTACTGAGCATAGTTTGTTTTCTACGTCTGTGAGTCTCATCTCTTTTGTAAATAAGCTCATTTGCATCTTGATTCTGCAATCCCACTCCTGGGTGTGTGTCTGGAGAAAAGCATAACTTGAAAAGATCCATGTACCCCCACAGTACACTGCAGCGGTATTTACAATAGTCAGAACACGGGAGAAAACTTTGTCCGTTGACAGATGAATGGTAAAGAAATCACACAGACAATTCTTGGGGTACAGAGAAGGGAAGTGCCTGAGGGTGACATCACCGTTTCCACAGACTATACCAGCTCTGGCATGAGGACACGAATGCTGTCCAGGGCTGCCCACGTTCTGCTTACCCAATCCTCGAGCCCTTTCTCCAAGGAAATTTAGCATTTTAAGAAACGTTTGTGGGGACTTCCCTGGTGGTCTGGTGGTGAAGAACGTGCCTGCCAATGCAGGGGACATGGATTTGACCCCTCGTATGGGAATATCGCACATGCCGTGGAGCAACCAAGCCTGCATGTCAGAACTACCCAGCCTACGAGCTGCAAGTACTGAAGGGCAAGCACCTAGGGCCTGTGTCCTGCAACAAGAGAAGCCACCGCAATGAGAAGTCCATGCCTTGCAACCAAGAGGAGAGCGGCCCCCGCCCACTGCAACTGGAGAAAGCCCACACACAGCAACCAAGACGTAGCACAGCCATTAATTAAGAAAGAAAGAGCGATACAATTGCATAATGAATGAATGAATGAAAAGAATGAACCAATGACTCCCGAACAGATAAAAAGTGTCACCTGAATTCTTCCAGAATCTGAACAAGGCATTCCAGGTTTCAAGATGGTGGCCACCCACATTTGCCCTTGTCTGGTGATCATGGGCAAATTTATGTGTCTCCCTGATCATCCTAAGGGAGATCAGTCCTGGGTGTTCATTGGAAGGACTGATGCTGAAGCTGAAACTCCAATACTTTGGCCACCTGATGCGAAGAGCTGACTCACTGGAAAAGAGCCTGATGCTGGGAAAGATTGAGGGCAGGAGGAGAAGGGGACGACAGAGGATGAGAAGGCTGGATGGCATCACCGACTCAATGGACATGGGTTTGGGTCGACTCCAGGAGTTGGTGATGGACAGGGAGGCCTGGCGTGCCGCAGTCCCTGGGGTCACAAAGAGTCAGACATGACTGAGCGACTGAACTGAACTGATCTGACAGTCAAACACATGTGATGGTAGCCAAAAACACTGTTAGGTTCAGAAAGCCTCGTTTCCTCCCTCATCTTTATCTCTCTCTCTTTTTTAAACCTATATACTGAACTACTATGGAGTCTTTGTTAAAGATAAATACATCTTAGTGATAATTTAAGGAGACCAAGTAGAGAATGACTTTAAAAGCTGGCTTCAAACTGAACATTCCAACAACTAAGATCATGGCATCCGGTCCCATCACTTCATGGCAAATAGATGGAGGAAAAAATGGAAACGGTGACAAACCTTATTTTCTTGGGCTCCAAAATCACTGCAGATGGTGACTGCAGCCATGAAATTAAAAGACACTTGCTCCTTGGAAGAAAAGCTATGACCAACCTAGACAACATATTGTAAAGCAGAGATATTGCTTTGTCCACAAAGGCCCATCTAGTCAAAGCTATGGTTTTTGCAGTAGTCAGGTGTGGACGTCAGAGTTGGACTCTAAAGAAAGCTGAGCACTGAAGAATGGGTGCTTTTGAACTGTAGTGTTGGAGAAGACTCTTGAGAGTCCCTTGGACTGCAAGGAGATCCAACCAGTCCATCCTAAAGGAACTCAGTCCTGAATATTCATTGGAAGGACTGATGCTGAAGCAGAAACTCCAATACTCTGGCCACCTGATGGGAAGAACTGACTCATTGGAAAAGACCCTGATGCTGGGAAAGATTAAAGGCAGGAAGAGAAGGGGGCGACAGAGGATGAGATGGTTGGATGGCATCACCGACTCAATGGATGTGAATTTGAGCAAGCTTCGGGAGACGGTGATGGACAGGGAGGCCTGGCGTGCTGCAGTCCCGGGGGTCGCAAAGAGACAGGATTGAGTGACTAAAGAACAACAATCAGAAACTGAAAGATGAGAGGGGGACTTCCCTGGCAGTCCAGGGGTTGAGACTTTGCCTTTGACGCAGGGGGCACGGCTTTGATCCCTGGTTGGGAGACTGTGCTCCCATATTCCTTGGCGTGCAGGCAAAATGTAAAAAATACATTAAAAAAAAAAAAAAAAAAGAAGGATGGGAACCAACACTGACCTGGCCAGGGTGGAACTGGTACCAAGTGTATTAAGTGTCCTAAGCAACAGCTGCAGGATTGTAATTCTCACCGGAACCCAGGAACGCCACAGGAACCATGGACAAAAGTCACGCTACCTTGGAGGGGCATAAAACGTGTTTGCGAGGTCCAGCCAAAGATCAAGAGAGACACACCGCGGGGAAAACCGAAGGAAGCTGACTCTGAACCCCAGAGGATGACTTCCTTTTTTCCCATTGTTCATAAAGGACCAGAGAAAGACCACATTTTTTTTTTTTTAACACAATTAAATTTGGCAGGGGAAGGTTTTGACCAATGCTGGATAAAAACGGAGGGAAGGAAAATGTTGGTTCTTCGGAAAAATGTGCCCTTCTCCATCAAGGGCATGTTTATTCAAGTGTTATCTGTTTATCCCAGTAAGTTTTTGCATCCACTGTTGAGCAAAAAATAGAAGCAATGTTGATACCTGTTTTGAATGAAGGACTCCATGTTTTCCATTTAGCGCTGGAAACCCAAGGACAGTTTCAAAATGTCTTTAAACATGGTTGTTACTTTTCTTAAGCAGGAATAAATTCTAGTTGCTTTTCCCCTGAAAGTGCTTTAGGGCTTAACTATAGATATTTTTGAAGCAACAACAGAGCTGGTTGTGAACTATCAACAAATCTCAAAGCTTGGAATTTCATGCCAAGTCAATTTACAGCCGAAAACAAACCTCCCAAACAACAATGCTCTTCCTCCAGCTTTTAAGAAAGGAGAATGCTGATGACTTACTCTAGGCTCCTGCCAAGTTCAGTTGAATTTCTCACAGCAGCATCCCTAACCAATGCAAGCTGACACAACCCATATGCATCTCACCTCTCAGCTCTTAACTTCTGCACGGGGACAACGTCTACAGCGCTTTGCAGGTAGTCGATGGCGTCAGACGAGACAGAGATAGCCGGGGTGTGGAAACAATCCCAGCCTGCTGGGAGATGGACCCACGAGGCTGCCGTCCGAGGTGCATTGCAAGGCCTCGCCTTGGAAAGAAGTCGGCTGCCGCAGCGTTTCTTCCGTTTTAAGCAATGCACCTCGATTCAACCATAACTAGAAGTCCTTCTAGCAGTAACTGTAAGTCCTGATGCCCACCCCAATGCTCTCTGGGCGGAAGCCCAGTGATNTGGACCCACGAGGCTGCCGTCCAAGGTGCACTGCAAGGCCTTGCCTTGGAAAGAAGTCGGCTGCCGCAGCGTTTCTTTCGTTTTAAGCAATGCACCTCGATTCAACCATAACTAGAAGTCCTTCTAGCAGTAACCGTAAGTCCTGATGCCCACCCCAATGCTCTCTGGGCGGAAGCCCAGTGATGAGGATGTTACCTCTCATCTTTCTGCGAAATCTTCAGGGGACCGGTAATTTACAACCTTCAGGTAATTGCA
This sequence comes from Cephalophus harveyi, assembly GCA_006410635.1. Lineage (NCBI taxonomy): Eukaryota > Metazoa > Chordata > Mammalia > Artiodactyla > Bovidae > Cephalophus > Cephalophus harveyi. The sequence goes on from SJYT01017512.1 coordinate 529,012, forward strand.
ATGGGAACAATCAAAGGGACTTACCTGGTGGTCCGGCAATTAAGAATCTTGCCTTGTGACGTGGGGGACATGGGTTCGATTCCAATATGCCTTGGAGCAACTTAAGCCTGCCTGCCACAACTACCGAAGTTGTGATTTAGAGCCTCGGAGCCACAACCTCTGAGCGTGAGTACCGAAATGACTGAAAGAAACCCACACGCCCTTAGGGTCCATGCTCCAGCACAAGAGAAGCCAGTGAAGTGAGAAGCCCACACCATCCCAACGAAGAGTAGCCCCCGCTCTTGGCAACTAGAGAAATAAAACGATAAAGACCCAGTGCAGCCATTAAAAAGAAAATTGATTAATTAATGATCAGAGGAAAACTCTGGCTACATGTGGCAGAGTCAGATGTCTTCCTTGCAGGGGTAGATCTTTCCCATCCTAATTTTGGCAGGTGTTTCAACTGTCCCCTCTTCTAGGTCGTGAACACATTTCTTTTTCCTGCTTAGAACATAGGACTAGTCAATCCTCACGAGTTCTGACGCAACACAGCCTCACACAGTATTCTGATGCTGTTCAGCGAGTTGACGTGGACCTATGCTAGATGTCAGCCAAAACTGTCCCTTATGCCCACGCATTCTTAAGTCCCTAAGAACATGTCTGTTACACAGATTGTATGGTTTCGATCCAAGAGAGCAACACAGAACCATCATTTAGCAAATGAAGATCTGGTACATTTCTGTGTTAACTGTATATTCCAATGGTGACCACCATTCCAAATGGTGGTCATTTGTAACATTTTTTAAGAAACAGAATTATAAATGTCATTCTATGTGGGAAAAATACAATATGAGAAGTCATTTGCACATCTTGGTTTTCATACAGAACAAAGCCACTTTTAACACTGTGCATTACAGAGGAGTCAGAATTTGCATTTGTATTCCATTTCTTTTGAAGCTATGCTAATTATTTCCTTTAAAGCATAATGATAAAAACCATAACATGCCTCTGGAATCTTTGAGGTAAGTTTCAGAGGAAAACAAATATACCGAGTTGCCAAATGAAATTTCTACCAGATTTCAGTGAGTTGTTTGAGAAAACGTGAGGGGAAGGCTGAAGACAGCATCGGTCAGCTCTCTCACTCGGCAACGATCTCTGTTACTAAGACAGCTGAACATTCACAGAGCTTTGATTCATATTTCAGTAGGTGTCACTTGAAATCTGTCAGAGACCTGGTATTCGCTCGCAAGTCTTTCTGTCGTATCTGCAGTCTTTGGGACTTCACTGATGCACTTTTAAAACACGGCATTAAAAAATCAATTTACAGCAAGTGCTGCATGGGGTAGTTAAATGTCTGCCGTAGAACCATGATGGTTTTCATCATTAGCAATCTAGTCTTCCTCACGTAAAACCATCCTGCGATGTTCTCTGCTGCCACAGAAATGGCACTGGACCCAACTGGACTTCTCAGGGTGACACCATATCTAGGTGATACCTCTGGCAGAAAGAAGGACTGCTGGGCTACTTAAAAATGTAGCAGTTTAAAAACATTTTTAAAATTCATTCCTTTCATATTAGTTCAAGCTAAAGTTATTAAAATACCCGATCAGAACTTCAAATATATTCTTTTTATTTAAGATTATTTTTTTGTGGACCATTTTCTAAAAGTCTTTATTGAATCGGTTAAAATATTGCTTCTGTTTTTTCACGTTTTTGCCACAAAGCATGTGAGACCTTAGTTCTCTGATTAAGGCTTCCCTGTCCATCATCAGATCCCGAAGTTTGCTCAAACTCATGTTCATCCCATTGGTGATGCCATCCAACCATCCCATCCTCTGTCGCCCCCTCCTCCACCTGCCTTCAATCTTTCCCAGCATCAGGGTCTTTTCCAATGAGTCAGTTCTTTGCATCAGGTGGCCAAGGTATTGGAGTTTCAGCTTCAACATCAGTCCTTCCAATGAACATCCAGGGCTGATCTCCTTTAGGATGGACTGGTTGGATCTCCTTGCAGTCCAGGGTACTCTCAAGAGTCTCCTCCAACACCACAGTTCAAAAGCATCAGTTCTTTTGCAAGATGGTGAAGAATAAAAGCAGCAGAGCGAGTAAAGAACATCTTCAATGCCACCAGGCAGTCTGCAGGGTTGCCCTCTCTGAACTGTGCCAATCAGCTGCCGTGGTTACCGTGACATTACATGCTCGTTCATTGTTTTCCTGGAAGTCTGTTGAATCCAGATCTTTGGGTCCCGGTGCGCTGATTTAGGGCAAGCAGACAAAACAGGTCCTCAGGAGCATCTCCTCCTCGCGTGGGGGTGTCCGTTTACTCAACGTGCAAGTGGGCTGAGCTGCAGGAGAGCTAGCATCTGACAGAGCTGTCCACTCCAGCATGGCCCCGAGAGCTGAAAGCACCCATCTACTACCTCTTTGGTGTCTTCCTTCCTGTTTGGTTCAAAACCAAAAAAAAAAAAAAAAACCTTGCAACACGATGCTGCTTGCAACTGTATCAGATCCATATACTGATTTTGAAGCAGTGTATTTTTTTCATCCTCTCAACCAAAAGTATTTTTTCCTTCAATATGCACAAAAAACTCCTGAATTTATCTATTATATATAGTTAATATATATAAGGCAGGGCTCTGCAAAGAGGGGGCTTCCCTGGTGGCTCAGACGGTAAAGAATCTGCCTGCAATGCAGGAGATGAGGGTTGATCCCTGGTTCAGGAAGATTCCCCTGGAGGAGGGCATGACAACCCACTTCAGTATTTTTGCCAGGAGAATCCCAAGGACAGAGGAGCCTGGTGGGCTACAGTCCATGGGGTCGCAAAGAGTCGGATACGACTTGAGTGACTAAGCATACACAGGACATATATGTTCATAAATATATGATATACTGAGTCCTTACATAAAAATATATTAGAAAAATACCTTATATAAGATGTACATTATATGCATACAGGATGTAGAGAGAGATAATGACGAAGAAAATGAAGCCATGTTTGTATATAATAAATTTATTATAATGTTTTTCTTAGGCTTTCTATCATTTTGGCTGATATTATGAATACAGTGTAGATTTTCCTCACTTCCTCTTGGATATGGTTAGAATAGAAAGCTTTATATGTGAGTTGCACAGTTTATTCTAATAGCTTATCTTACAAATTGTTAAATACTTTCAATTAAAAAAAATTAGATATACAGCATCAGTGTCTGCATACTAAACTTTTCTGTAACTTAAAATATGTAAAACAATTGATCTTTTTCTGGCTTTTGTGATTTAATGCTTCAAAGCAATGTTGGCTAAGAATGGCGATATCACATCAGTTCAGTTCAGTCGCTCAGTCGTGTCTGACTCTTTGTGACCCCATGGACTGCAGCACGCCAGGCCTCCCTGTCCATCACCAACTCCCAGAGCTTACTCAAACTCATGTCCATCGAGTCAGTGATGCCATCCAACCATATCATCCTCTGTCTTCCCCTTCTCCTCCTGCCTTCAATTTTTCCCAGCATCACGGTCTTTTCCAATGAGTCAGCTCTTTGCATCTGGTGGCCAAAGGACTGGAATCTCAGCTTCAGCATCAGTCCTTCCAATGAACACCCAGGACTGATCTCCTTTAATCATATATCCCTGGATGGCACATACATACCCCTGTTTTTGTTTTTCCGATTTTTAATAGAACTAGTTTATTTCTTCTTTCTTATGATAAGTGGTGGTAAATAGTCTTCTTCATGACTAGGCTGTTTTCCTCTAGTCCTATCTCAGACTTTACTCAGGAGCAGCTACTGAATATATCTCACACCTTGGGTCATGAGCTACCACGGATATGAACGCATGGTTTACCCTTTAGTTTGTTACAAAGGAAGACCCTCAATCACTGTTGCATCCTGGACTGAAAATGTCAGGCATCTTCTTGAATATCTTAGGCTCTGATGCTAAGTCACTTCAGTCATGTCCAACTCTGTGCGACCCCATAGACGGCTGCCCACCAGGCTCCCCTGTCCCTGGGATTCTCCAGGTAAGAGTACTGGAGTGGGTTGCCATTGCCTTCTCTACTGACTAATAATCCATAAGTTTTGCATCAAACCATACACAATCATCATATATATTCTAGAATTTGTTCAACGATTTTGTACTTTAGCAGGTTTCAGCATTAAAATTACACCCACACCTTGAAACTGGACTGTTTCCCAGTTTTCTTTTCTACAGACTAGAAAAGTTTTCATTACATAGAAATGACTTGTACTTTAAAGCTCAAATAGATGCCGGCTGTAATACCATCTGGGTCTGATGAGTATTATTTTTTTAAAACCTGCGTCTCTTTAAGTTGCTTTTTCAACACCCTCCTTGATTACCTGTGGATTCAGTTTTCTGCCTCATTGGCATATTTTTTTCAAGAAATCAGCCATTCTCTTCAGAATTCTCAAGTGGATTGCAATAGCAGTGTGCAAAATATGTTCTCATAATTCTTTCCATCTCTTTAATATATGATTACATGGCTATTTTTATTGATCATCTCATTCATTTTTGCTTCATCTAATTTTCTCATCTAACTTTCTGGAAAAAAATTAACTTCAATGGAATAGCATCTGGATATATTTATGACAGTAATTATTGCTATTACCCTATTTTAGCAATTTTCAGTCTTTAATCATTTATTTTGCTTTATTATGAATACTTTTTATCAAGTTGAAGTTCATCTCCACTGCTAGTTTCCTGAGAGCTTTTATCATGAATATGTGTTGGGTTTTGTTAAATGTTTTCTGTGCATCCACTGATGGAACCACGTGTTTGTATGTGTTTCCCAAAGTGTTAATGTCATGAACTACATTAATGTTTGAATACTGAACCCACATTGCATTCACTGCAGGAAAACTCCCACTTGCTCACGGAGTATAATTCTTCTGATACTTTTTTATATTTGCGTCACGAACGTTGTCCTAACGATTTTGCGTCTGAGTTCACGGGAGAGAGATTTATCTCCAGTTTTCCTGTGATGTCTCTCGTCCTCACAGAATGAGTGAGAACATAATCCTTCTGCTTCTGTCTTCTGACAGAGGCTATACGTATAGCCTTTACGTATTTGGTAAAGTTCACCAGGAAACCTACTTGTGCCTGCTGCTTTCTGCTCTGGAAAGTTACTGTTATTAATTATTGATTCAATTTATTTAGGAGAGCTAGGCCCATTCACTTCATCTCTTTCTTCTTTATGTGAATTTTGGAAGACTGTATCTTTCAAGGGATTGGTTCATTTCCTCTAGGTCACCAAACGTGTGGACGCAGAGTCATTCACAGAATTCCCTTATTATCCTTTTAGGTTTAATAATTGCTTTCCTATTTTCATTGATTTCTGCTGATTCTATTTCTTTTCTTCAGCTAAAAACTCGGATTGCTGAGTTTAGATTTCTCCTTGCTCCTAATGTATGCATTCTGTGCTCTAATATCTCCTTTAAGCACTGGGTGCATCGCATCGGACAAATTTTGACAAGCGGGGTTTTCATTTCCAGCTAGTTCAAAATACTTTAAACTTTCTCTTGAGGTTTCTGTTACCTCTGTGTGATTGAGAGGTGTGCTCATTTCCGTGTATTTGGGCTTTTCCGCCTCTCTTTCTGTTAGCGATGTCTAGCTTAATTCTGCTGTGTCCTGAGAGCAGATAGTATCTGATTTCAATCCCTGTAAGTTTGTGCTTATAGCTCAGAATAGGGTCTGTCTTGGGGAGTGATTGCTTGTGATCTTGAGAAGCACGTGTCCTCTGCTGCTGCACGAAGCAGCCAACAGATGTGACTTACACACTACTGATTCCTGCTATCTGAGTTCCGCTTCCTCTTGCTGGAATCCTTCTCCGGTATTTACCGTATAAAACCTAATTGAGTTCCGTGCAGTAAGTGCACAGAAAATTGCACCCCCACCCCCCACCCCCCTGGAATTTTCAACTCTCCGACTTGTCCACGTGAGCCCCCGGCAATTCATCAACGCTGGGGACAGTGGTGTCTTCCTCTTTGTCATGGATTTGAGAAGAGCTGTTCTCTGGTTCCCCTTTCTTGTGGAACCAGAAACCAGATGTCTTCTTTTGCTTTTCCAATTATGTTTTCTAGTTTCTTATACTGAAGATGTAGTTCATTTATATTCAGTCTTTTTCACGGTAATAAGGAAAGTTTATGTGGATATAAATAGGCCTGTCACAGGCTTTTTGCCATATGGAATTCACCTTTTCATTACGTGGTAGACAAGTGACGGTCAGTTCTGCTACAATTTTCCCTTTGATCTGGGTTTCATTTTACACAATCCTGTTTTTTCCATCAGTGTACACATGAGTCAACTTATAAATGATTGGGGGGGGCGTTCAATCTGTACTGCTGTTATGCAGGTTCGTGTATGAAAGTGTTTTGTAACACTGGACATTTTCTGTTTTCTTAGGATTTTTTTTAAGCCAAGTCATAATTGATATGTGGATTCATATATGCAGACATATCTGTGTATAAATATATAAATGTACAGATATATACATATATATGCTTACAGATATAGATACAGGTACAGTTACAGATAAATATAGTTATAGACTTTGTTATAGAGACAATTACAGATGCTGATATAGATACAATTACATATATAGATATAGGTACAGTTACAAACATAGACTGTGGCTCAGATCATGAACTCCTTATTGCCAAATTCAGACTGAAATTGAAGAAAGTGGAGAAAACCACTAGACTGTTGAGGTATGACCTTAATCAAATCCTTTATGACTATACAGTGGAAGTGAGAAATAGATTTAAGGGACTAGATCTGATAGACAGAGTGTTTGATGAATTATGGATGGAGGTTCATGACATTGTACAGGAGACAGGAATCAACACCATCCCCAAGAAAAAGAAATGCAAAAAAGCAAAATGGCTATCTGAGGAGGCCTTACAAATAGCTGTGAAAAGACAGGAAGTGAAAAGCAAAAGAGAAAAGGAAAGATATACCCATTTGAATGCAGAGTTCCAAAGAATAGCAAGGAGAGAGAAGAAAGCCTTCCTCAGTGATCAGTGCAAAGAAATAGAGGAAAACAACAGAATGGGAAAGACTAGAGAGCTCTTCAAGAAAATTAAAGATACCAAAGGAACATTTCATGCAAAGATGGGCTCAAAAAAGGACAGAAATGGAATGGGCTTAACAGAAACAGAAGATATTAAGAAGAGCTAGCAAGGAGACACAGAAGAACTGTACAAAACAGAGCTTCATGACCCAGATAATCAGGATGGTTTGATCACTAATCTAGAGCCAGATATCCTGGAATGTGAAGTCAAGTGGGCCTTATGAAGCATCACCATGAACAAAGCTAGTGGAGGTGATGGAATTCCAGTTGAGCTATTTCAAATCCTGAAAGATGATGCTGTGAAAATGCTGCACTCAAATTCTGAAAGAGAATGGGAATACCAGACCACTTGACCCACCTCTTGAGAAACCTATATGCAGGTCAGGAAGCAACAGTTAGGACTGGACATGAAACAACAGACTGGTTCCAAATAGGAAAAGGAGTACGTCAAGGCTGTATATTGTCACCCTGCTTATTTAACTTATATGCATGATGCTGGGAAAGATTGAAGGCAGGAGGAGAAGGGGACGACAGAGGATGAGATGGTTGGATGGCATCACTGACTCAATGGACATGAGTGTGAGCAAGCTCTGGGAGTTGGTGATGGACAGGGAGGCCTGGTGTGCTGCAGTCCATGGGGTCACAAAGAGTCAGACACGACTGAGTGACGGAATGGCCTCCCAGGGTCCTCACTGCTGCCTGCAAGAGGCCCTCAGTGGAATTATGCTCCAGTTTCATACAGCAGAAACTTGCTGGAAAAACCACCTTTATTTAGCATCTTCCCTTGTCTTACTTCCCTTTTCTCTCGCTGATATTTCTTAAGCTCACATCCTAAATAAAATGCTGACACGCAAAGCACTGTCTCCCCATCCATTCTCAACACACACACACGTGCACACATGCCATACACTGGAAAATAAAAGTTTTTTGTCCCACTATATTAAACAGGACAAACCTAGTCTGCGTATCAAAAAGCAGAGATATCACTTTGCCAACAAAGGTCTATCTAGTCAAAGCTACAGTTTTTCCAGCAGTCATGTATGGATGTGAGTGTTGGACCACAAAGAAGGCTGAGCGCTGAAGTATTGATGCTTTTGAACTGTGGTGTTCGAGAAGACTCTTGAGAGTCCCTTGGACTGCAAGGAGATCCAACCAGTCCATCCTCAAGGAGATCAGTCCTGAATATTCACTGGAAGGACTGATGCTGGTGCTTCAATCCTTTGGCCACCTGATGGGAAGACCCTGATGCTGGGAAAGAGTGAAGGCAGGGGGAGAAGCGAGTGACAGAGGATGAGATGGCTGGACTGCATCACCGACTCAATGCACGTGAGTTTGAACAAACTCCGTGAGTTAGTGATGGACAGGGAGGCCCGGTATGCTGCAGTCCATGGGATCGCAAAGAGTGGGACCCAACTGAGTGACTGAACAATACTAATCAGTACAGGTCATTCCAGACTTAATTTGACCAGAATCGTGTATACTACAGAAGTTAAAAATCTCCATTCTAATTCAGATCACAACCTGTTATCTTGAATAAAGTCACATGTCATCAAAGTGGGCATATTAGCGGGGGTTGTAGCTCAGTGGTAGAGCACGTGCTTAGCATGCTCGAGGCCATGGGTTCAATCCCCAGCACCTCCAGCTGGAACTTCTTGTGCCACTGAGCACCTGAACATGCAGACACTGATGAGAGCTCATTTTGGTAACTTCTTCTTCAACAACAATAACAGACATGCAAGCTGGGACAATCCAATACTTGAGACTTTGAGGAGAAAAAAAACAGCGTTAACATTTTGGCATACAACATGATTTGTGGTACAATAGCCTACATCTATGCATACTGGCCTGATTAAGAAAAAACCCAATGAACTAACAACAACAACAAAAAAAAAACACACAAGTAAATATACTACATATTGCTGAAATACATTTCAGCAATCATGTCAAACTAGATACAGCTAAAGTCAAAAAATGCCCATCAGTGTTTCTTATCTCTATGGCACCCAAACTGGTATAAACTGGAGGAGTCCTGGCATGTAACCCTTGTAAAGCTCTTAACTAATGTTTTGGGGCTCACACAGTAATATGCCAGAGGCAGTTTAACAGAGGACAGATAAATTTCCCCGACGTTCTCTGAATCATGTCTTCACACAGATCGAACGTCCTGTACTTTCGTGAAATGCTGCCAGAGATTAGATGCTTAGAGAAGACATGGATACAAATTGAGATGAAACCTGCCCTCTGCTATGTGGCATTTCTTCAAGGGGTATTTAAAAGAATAACAAGAGGCTTTCTACTGTAAATCATCAAAGACTCTTTCAGGCTTCTCCAGCCTTCCAACGTGCATGAGGCTGTTCAGACATTCTTCATCACGATCATTGTGAGCGCCAGGAGTTCATTTGCATGTCAAAGTACACTAAGACCAAGTTATTCATCGGATTCACCTCATTCCACGAAAACCCAGTGGAAATTATTAATCAGCCTACTCTTTCGGGTCGTATGGATATGATGTTTAAATACTGAAAGCATTTTGCTTATTAAACAGAACAATTCCCTATTCAACGTGTAGTTAGGCAAAGTAAACACTTGGTGTTTAGACAGTCCAGATAACATTATATTTTATGTCACCCAAAATTTTTCAGCACACTCGCATCAGGTATATGTGGGTATAAGCAATTATTATAGTTCAGTTCAGTTCAGTTGCTCAGTCATGTCTGACTCTTTGAAACTCCATGAATCGCAGCACGCCAGGCCTCCCTGTCCATCACCAACTCCCGGAGTTCACTCAGACTCACGTCCATCGAGTCCGTGATGCCATCCAGCTGTCTCATCCTCTGTCGTCCCCTTCTCCTCCTGCCCCCAATCCCTCCCAGCATCAGAGTCTTTTCCAATGAGTCAACTCTTTGCATGAGGTGGCCAAAGTACTGGAGTTTCAGCTTCAGCATCATTCCTTCCAAAGAAATCCCGGGGCTGATCTCCTTCAGAATGGACTGGTTGGATCTCCTTGCAGTCCCAGGGAGTCTCAAGAGTCTTCGTAACAAAAAATCTCTCTCAATAAAGCCGGAGAACATTTTGATTTTTCTCTAATACAATCTAGTTTAACTCCCAAATTGCTGTCTGATTTTTTTTTTTTTTTTAATATACTTTTCATGGATCACAGCCTTGTCATGGCGAAGGGGCTTGTGTAACTCAGTGAAGCTGTTACCATGCCGCACAGGGCCACCCAAGAGGGATGGGTCATAGTGAAGAGTTCTGACAAAATGTGGTCCCTCGGAGGAGAAAATAGCAATCCGTGCCAGGATTCTCGCTGTGAGAACCTCATAGATGTATGAAAAGGCAAAAAGATACTCCCAGACGATGAGCTCCCCAGGTTGGAAGCTGTCCAAATACACAATTGGGGAAGAGCAGACGGCAATTACCAACAACCCCAGAAAGGATGAATTGGCTAGGAGACAGGGATCAAGACCATCCCCATGGAAAAGAAATGCAAAAAAGCAAAATGGCTGTCTGGGGAGGCCTTACAAATAGCTGTGAAAAGAAGAGAAGCAAAAAGCAAAGGAGAAAAGGAAAGATATAAGCATCTGATGCAGAGTTCCAAAGAATAATAGCAAGGAAAGATAAAAAAGCCTTCCTTAGTGATCAGTGAAAAGAAATAGAGGAAAACAATAGAATGGGAAAGACTAGGCAGCTCTTCCTGAAAAGTGGAGATACCAAGGGAACATTTCATGCAAAGATGGGCTCAATAAAGGACAGAAATGGTATGGACCTAACAGAAGCAAAAGATATTAAGAAGAGGTGGCAAGAATACCCATAAGAACTGTACAAAAAACATCTTCACAACCCAGATAATCACGGTGTGATCACTTAGCTGAAGCTAGACATTCTGGAATATGAAGTCAAGTGGGCCTTAGGAAGCATCACTATGAACAAAGCTAGTGGAGGCGATGGAATCCAGTGGAGCTATTTCAAATCCTAAAAGATGATGCTGTGAAAGTGCTGCACGCAATTAGTTAGCAAATTTGCAAAACTCAGCAGTGGTCACAGATCTGGAAAAGGTCAGTTTTCATCCCAATCCCAAAGAAGGGAAATGAAAAATATTGTTCAAATTACGGTACCTTACCTTAAAAGTTGCTCAGTCCGACTGTTTGTAATCCCATGGACTATACCATCTGAATGCAGAGTTCCAAGGAATAGCAAGGAAAGATAAGAAAGCCTTCCTCAGTGATCAGTGAAAAGAAATAGAGGAAAACAATATGGAATTCTCCAGGCCAGAATACTGGAGTGGGTAGCAATTCCCTTCTCCAGGGGATCTTCCCAACCCAGGGATCGAACCCAGGTCTCCTGCATTACAGGTGAATTCTTCACCAGCCACAAGAAAAGTCCAAATTACCATACAATTGTGCTCATTCACACACTAGCAAGGTAATGCTCAAAATCCTTCCAGTTAGGCTTCGGCAGAATGTGAACTGAGACATTTCTGATGCATAAGCTGGGTTTCTAAGAGGCAGAGAGGAACAAGAGATCAAATTGCCAATATTCACTGGATCATGGAAAAAGCAAGGGAATTCCAGAAAAACATCTACTTCTTCTTCATTGACTACCCTAGAGCCTTTGACTGTGTGGGTCACAACAAACTGTGGAAAATTCTTAAAGAGATGGGAATGAATACCAGGCCACCTGACCTGCCTCTTGAGAAATCTGTATGCAGGTCAGGAAGCAACAGTTAGAACTGGACATGGAACAATAGACTGCTTCAAAATTAGGAAAGGAGTTTGTCAAAGCTGTATATTGTCACCCTGCTTATTTAACTTATATGCAGAGTACATCATGAGAAACACTGGACTGGATGGATCACAAGGGGGAATCAAGATTGCCGGGAGAAATATCGATAACCTCAGATATGCAGATGACAAGATCCTAGTGGCAGAAAATGAAGAGGAAGTAAAGAGCTTCTTGAAGGTGAAAGAGGAGAGTGATAAAGCTGGCTTAAAACTCAACATTCAAAAAACTAACATCATGGCATCTGGTCCCATCACTCCATGGCAAATAGATGGGGAAACAGTGGCAACAGTGGCTGACTTTATTTTTGGGGGGCTCCAAAATCACGGTCGATGGTGACTGCAACCATGAAATTAAAAGACGCTTGCTCCTTGGAAGAAAAGCTATGACCAACATAGACTGCATATTAAAAAGCAGAGACATCACTTTGCTGAGGAAGGTTCTTATACTAAAAGCTATAGTTTTTCCAGTAGTCATGTATGGATGTGAGAGTTGGACCATACAGAAGGCTGAGCGCCAAAGAATTGATGCTTTTGAAGTGTGGTGTTGGGAGAAGACTCTTGGGAGTCGGACTCTTAAGCCAGTAAGATCAAGCCGGTCAATCCTAAAGGAAACCAATACTGAATATTCATTGGAAGGACGGTTGCTGAGGTTCAAGTTCCAATCCTTTGGCCATCTGATGGGAAGAGCCGACTCACGGGAGAAGACCCTGATGCTGGGACAGATTGAAGGCGGGAGGAGAAAGGACAGCAGAGGATGAGATGGTTAAATGGTATCATCGACTTGATGCACAAGAATTTGAGTAAGCTCTGGGAGTTGCTGATGGACAGGGAAGCCTGGCGTGCTGCAGTCCACGGGGTCACAAAGAGTTGGGCATGACTGAGCGGCTGAACAAGAGCGGCAACAGCAAGAACAACATAATACGCTCTTACTAAAGCCGGGGAAGGTAAAGCAATGGGTAAACGCATCCCAGGACTTCTGGAGACTTATGGAGAAGGATGCTAAAGAATCAGGTTGCTGTTGTTCAGTAGCTCAGTCGTGTCTGACTCTTTGCAACCCTGTGGACCGCAGCATGCCAGGCTCCCCATCCATCAGTATCTTCCTGAGTTTGCTCGAACTCAAGAAGGAAGATTGAGTCACTGCTTTCCATTGTTCCAGCTCTCCTGGTCCTAGAGTTAAACCCCTGACCCACAGAGTGGGAGGTCCAGGGTCCGCCCCTCTTGGTTCTGGGCTTGGAGAGGAGACCTGGTCAGGCCCGCGAGAAACAGATGACATTGGCGTGCTCCAGCTTGCAGCTGAAGCCTGAAGAGGCCCAGCTTGTTGACTGCACTCCCTTGGGGAGACCATGTCCCAAGCAGTCACTGATAAAAAGGAATGGGATGCCTATTCAAACAAATCCCCAAACGCATTCAACTCACACGTACATTGGTTTTTCATTATCTTAGATCTAGGATAATCCACACTAGAGGAGTCTTTTCCAACCCTGCAGAAACAAAATTTAAGAAGATTCCAACTGAATTTGAAAAGCTCTCCCTTAGAAAGACAACATTAGTATTACCAGCATTTAAACTGAGTTAAAATATTAACATTTCCCACTTAAAGTGAAATTTAATCATGTAGAGCAAGGTCATGCATACATTAGTGGTTCACAAGTATAAATGAGAAAAGGGAATGAGGCTCCTGTCTTTGTAACACGACTGAAAAAAACAGAATCTTCTAAATGGATTTTATAAGCCTCGACTCTGTCATTATTAGTGTGTGGCTTCTAGGCTAACTTATTGAGAACCTCAGGGGAACATAATTCAAAGCTTTCCAGTCTAATATGCTCCGTCATTCATAAAAAGTGACTTCTTCTTAGATATGTGGTTACCGAGGAGGTGGGGAAGGGATGGACTGACCGTGTGCTGTTGGCAAATAATTATATACAGGATGGATAAATAATAAGGACCTACTGAAGCGCACAGGGAACTCCATTCAATCTCCTGTGATAGATCATGATGGAAGAGAATCTGGAAAAGTGTGTGTGTGTGTGTGTGCGCATGCACGGGTCTGTGTAGAGTCAAGCCCTTGGTTTTTCCAGCAGTCATTTATAGATGTGAGAAAAGTGAAGTGTTATTTGCTCAGTGGTGTCTGACTCTTTGCAACCTCATGGAGCCCGCCAGGCTCCTCTGTCTGTGGAATTCTCCAGGCCAGAATACTGGAGTGGGTAGCCTTTCCCTTCTCCAGGGGCTCTTCCCAATCCAGGGATTGAACCCAGGTCTCCCGCATTGTAGGCGGGTTCTTTACCACTGAGCCACCAGCAAAGCCCCATTGAGATCTGAATCCAACACAAATGCTCCCAGTCACCAAAGAGCTCTTAATATTATAAGGAAGGCAGAAATGGCTAGGGAGATCTATGTGTTTAATAGATGCAGGCTCCCTGCAATCGGAACACAGGCTCAGAAACTATCATCTGTCCCTGTAAATACTGAGAACACCTTTGGTTGGCTGACTTTGAACAGAGAAAAAGGAAAAATGCATAGGGCTGGGACGTCTCCCACTTACTAAGGCTTCACTAGCTAGCGCTGGACGGGAGACCAGACTTCACAACGACTCACGAGCTTTCCAAATCCAAGCTAGAAGGATGAGAATAACGCAGGTTTGATCGGTAATTCAAACTACAAGCGATGCCCAGCATTTATTTCAAATACACAGACACACACACACATGTTACCACTGAAAGGCTACCCTTAACTCACTGTACAGGAAAGATCCCTGTATGATGCAATGAAGCCTGTATACGCTATAATAAAGCTTAAGAGCCTACAGAGACAAAAGTGAAGTCAAAGTGAAGTCACTCAGTCGTGTCCGACTCTTTGCGACCCCGTGGATGGTAACCTAGCAGGCTCCGCGGTCCATGGGATTTTCCAGGCAAGAATACTGGAGTGGGCTGCCATTTCCTTCTCCAGGGGATCTTCCCAACCCAGGGATCGAACTCAGGTCTCCTGCATTGCAGACAGACACTTTACCGTCTGAGCCACTAGGGAAGCCCAAAGACATTAAAAAAATTTTTTTTTTTTTAATTGAGTAAAATAAAGGAGAAACAGGGATGAAAATTGAGATAAAAGAAACATACACGTACGGCTTCCCTGGCGGTCCAGTGGTAAAGAATCCACCCACCAGTGCAGGGAAACGTGGGTTGGTTCGATCCCTCGTCCAGGAAGATCCCACGTGCTGTGGGGCAACTAAGCGCATGCCTCACAAGCACCAAGTCTGTGCTTTGGAGCCCGGGAGCTGCAAGTACTGAGCCAGGGTGCAAGTACTGAGCTGGGGTGCCCTAGATCCTGTGTGCCCCAACAAGAGAGGGCACTGCAATGAGACCCATACAGCAATAAATAAATAAATAGCAAAAAAAAAAAAAAAATTTTTTTTTAAATGACCTGTAAGAAAGTCCTGTCAGAAATAAAAGTGATGCCACTCATTCTGTGAACGTCTGATATCAAATCTGGGGCAACCAGAGAATGCAGCATAGAGTACGTGACATTAGAGCTCACTGTACATCAGTAAGCACTTTCTACAACGTGCATCGTTGCAAAAGTGAATGTAGACGAGCGTGACGGTTTCCAGCTTTCGCATTTGGAGCTGGGCCTCGCACAAGTTCTGCCGTTTCTGCTGAGCAGCTCAGGCATTCCAGACACTTCTGCAGACACCACGGCACAGCCTGGAAACCTAAATAGTTATCAGGCGTGTTGCTGGCGAGGGGAAGATCACTGGGCTTCATAGTACGAGGTGTCCTGCCGTGTTCCACTTCAACGTTGACCGTCCACCCTGAGGCTTCCTCTCTGCCTCCCTAGAATCTGGCTTTGTATATCAGAAAGCCTAACACCACGGCGTAAACATACTGGAAGGCCAGCTCTATCGCCGCAGTCAATTCCTCCAACGATTCAGTCGGGATGACCTCAAGACACAACTTCTTGCTTACCCAGAGATGTACAGTGAATTATATTTCAGTTCAAGCTTAGCTTGGAGAGGCGGATTCCAAGTTTAATCACATGTATACAGTGTTGCTCATTCCATTCACGGAGTTCAATGTCATGATGGATTTCCGGGAATGCATCCACGCGACACGTATTTGAGGAATGCGGGTCAGAAACCTCACTGCCAAATCTCTTTCTCCATAGGGCAAAAAAAAAAAAAAAAAATCATCTCTTAGTCCCATCGTCTGGGGTGAAGGCTCAGGGAAGGAAGGAAGGACGAGACGCAGAAAGGAGGTCTAAATAAAATAAATGAGCACTGAGTGTCTTGTTCCCATTCGGAATGGGTTTTAAGAATACCCTAAGCAGGTTTAGTCCACTCCACGGATAGATGAGATGGTGATTAAACTGAAGCTCGAAAGCTCCTGAAACCCCAGCGCTGCTGAACCCCCTTGAGAAAACAGCATCTCAGAAGGGCTCACAGCAGCTCCTGCCGGTACAGTGACCTGCAGAGAGAGCTGGAGGGCGACTGTCCACCAAGCGGTCAAACTCCTTGAGATGCTGGAAACGGTTCTTCCTCTGGGCACCAAGGGACGGCCGGACACTGAGACCCAGATGACCGCAGGCTGGCACTGACAAATTTGTCCCGAGAAAACGAGACGTGTGCCTCGCCGAAGCGGGTGGTGCTCCTTGAAGACAGCATGAATGGTCTCTCCAATGGGAGGCTCACGCCCCTCACTGCCTGCCCCAGATCCAGAGACCGGAGACTGTCCAGGCATCAAGCTGACTTTCACAACAAGTCAGCCCCCCACCAGGACCTACTTCCCACATCCCTGGACCAAGCTCTCATTGCTTTCTGTGCACCGGGGCCAAATTCTGCAAAGTGACAGGTCCTGGAATAATTTTTTTTTTTTAGTTGTGAGCCTGATCTGGGGGGGTGTCCCTCATTCAGGCAATATTCCCTCTGAGTAAATCCGTTATCCCATAGATTGACACCCTTTAGACAAGCATTAGAGGACGCTTTCACATAGAGGCCAGCTTCTCACCGGAAATGGATTTAAAACAATGTTTCCCGTCAAGTCTCACAGTGACATCACCAGTGCGTACTATGCTCACTGAAAAACCTCAGAGGCTATATTCATGGCTCTCTCTGCATCCTGGCTCTTTCCCAACTCCCATGGACTGTCTCATCTCAAAATCAAATAATGCTAAGACGGAGAAGCGGAAAACTGCACATTTAGTTCTTCATTTCATCGTGTGTATTTCAGGAGAAGGGCTGAAAGCGTTTTATTCTTCAAGATTATACTCAAGCAACTGACAAAGGATTAATCTCCAAGATAATCAAGCAGCTCATACAGCTTAATATCAGAAAGACAACACAATCAAAAAAAAAAAATGGGCAGAAGACCTCAACAGACAGTTTTCAAAGAAAATACGTATAGATGGCCAAAAAACATATGAAAAGAGGCTCAACATCACTCATTATGAGAGATGTGCAAATCCAAACTATGGTGAGGTATCAGCTCACACTGGTGGAAGGGCCATCATCAAAAAGTGTACGAACAATAGAAGCTGGAGAGGATGTGGAGAAAGGGAACCCTCCTACCCTGTGGGTGGGAGTATAAACTGATACAGGCCGTTATGGGAAATGGTATAGAGATTCCTGAAGAAACTAGGAATAAATCTACCATATGACCCAGTAATCGCACCTGCTAAGCATATAACCTCAGAAAACCACAATTCTGAAAGTCATACACCAGTCTTCATTCCAGTGCTATTCACGATAGCCAGGATGTAGAAGCAACCTAGACGTCCATCAAGGGATGAACGGATAAAGAAGGTATTGTACAGATACATGATGGAATACTACTCAGCCATAAAGAAAGAATAAATCTGAGTCAGTTGTACTGATGCAGATGAACCTAAAGCCTCTTATACAGAGTAAAGTAAGTCAGAAACAGATAAACTAGTATCATCTATTAATGCATATATATGGAATCTGGAAAACCAGTATTGACAAGCCATGTGGAGGCTCAAGAAGGAGGCCACATACACATAATTATGCCTGATTCACACTGCTGTATGGCAAAAACCAACACAACATTGTAAATAAATTTTTCCACCAACTTAAAAAAAAAAAAGGTAATAACCCATGAGGAGACAGAAACCATTGTATAATCCAGAAATATGAGTCCTCTAGGTGAGAAGTAGACATCCCCTGATGTATAAAGCGTTGGAAAATTCCGAGAGGAAGGTACCATATTCCTAAGCCTGTCCATTTAATTTGTGGCACGTTTTCTCCGTGATTCCGTGGGACGCACCGCTAGGAGCTGGTGAAGAATGCAGACTCTTAAGTGATTTTCCATCTTTCCCCCCCGAACGCAATGGTAAGCATTTTAAATGCTCAGAGTGCCACCACCCTTTGGTGCTTGCCTGCAAAGCGGGGTGTTTGCGATCGTCTTACGTTAAGAAATGGGGATAATGAGATTTGTGTTCCTGTCTTTGGATTCAGGAGTCATAAATCTTGAGCGACTCAACAGCGCTTGAGCGGAGATTTCACAAGAGCCTGGGGTGCCTGCGGTCTGTTTGCTCCATCAGACATCTGTAGACAATAGCTCACCAAGATACTCCAGCGGTGTTACAAGTCACACGACACCAGTTTCCTCCGCGATAATTCAGGGAAACGCATGGGCTCGCTGGTCTCACGTGAGACATTGTGCAAACGTGTGTGCCTGACTTCAGCTATGCAGATAATTTTCCTTTCCATTTTTGGCAAAATCTCTCTGTTTTGTATCACTCACAACATTTTGTTTTTTTCTTTTTTTAAAAAAAGTCTTTTGGGGAAAAAAAAATTCCCAATGTTTAGGCTACAAATATAAATTACTTCAGTTTACCTAGCTTGGGGATTATAAGAACATGTAGAAAGACACTTTAGTTCTTAAATATGTAAACTTCCTTTTCAGCAGTAATTCAAAAAGACACGGGGGTGAAGGGAAACAAGGCAGGTTCATTGTAGCTTTGGGAGATTATATGCAAATAAGAAAAGCTTAGTGAAAGAGAATGGAAAAAAAAAAAAACAGAAAACAAACTTTTGGTTTGTTGTATCGATATTTTCAAAGTGTTTCAGGACACTCACTCAGGACTGATGTAAAACTTTGGTGACATTTCTTCTCAGATAAATCTGTTTTCTTTTTGGCTTTCGGTAAACTTACAAAAACCTAAATTAAGTGATGTTTCTTGACTCGACCTGCCCATGTAAGTGAACGTGAAAAGGATATGTCTCAACTTCTTCCTCATTTTCTGGATGATCGCTGTCCAAAAGCATCCTGTTAAGATTTGTACTCTTCCTTCCAAATTCTTATATGAATACACGTTACTGTAATTTTTTGGAAATGATATCTGGCACACGTTTTCTTCTTGGAACTTATTTTATTTTCCACAGATCCTCACCATTAAAATCAGCCTTTGGTCCTGAAGCTCATGGCTCTAGGAAAGGATAAGCATGTAAGAAAGATTAGAGTTGAATTCCTGGCTTTAAAAAGAGGAAGATACGATTCTCTCACTTCATAGCAGAAGTAGAGGTCTTGGGACGTTCCTGGTGGTATCAGTGGGCAAGATTCCAGCTCCCAATGCAGGGGAGCCTGGGTTCAATCCCTGGTCAGGGAACTAAGATCCCTACATGGTGCAACTGAGAGTTTGCATGCCACAACTAAAGATTTTGCATGCTGCAAGTAAGACACAGTTCAATTCAGTCACTCAGTCGTGTCCGACTCCTTGCAACCCCAGAGACTGCAGCATGCCAGGCTTTGCCAAGAAAAGTCCATCTAGTCAAGGCTGTTGGTTTCCCAGTAGTCACGTACAGATGTGAGAGTTAGACCATAAAGAAAGCTGAGTGCTACAGAAATGACGCTTTTGAACTGTGGTGTTGGAGGAGATGCTTGAGAGTCCCTTGGACTGCAAGGCAGATCCAACCAGTCCATCCTCAAGGAGATCAGTCCTGGGTGTTCATTGGAAGGACTGATGTTGAAGCTGAAACTCAAGTACTTTGACCACCTGATTCAAAGAACTGACTCTTTGAAAAGACCCGAATGCTGAGAAAGCTTGAAGGTGGGAGGAGAAGCGGACAACAGAGGATGAGATAGTTGAATGGCATCACCGACTCGATGGACATGAGTTTGAGCAAACTCCAGAAGCTGGTGATGGACAGGGAGGCTTGGTGTGCTGCAGTCCCTGGGGTCGCAAAGAGTCGGACACGACTGAGCCACTGAACTGAATGGAACTTCACTGAAGAGTTTAAAGTTGGTGGATTGTGGCTCTATAAATCTGCTGACCGACTTCCGTACGCGTGGCAGATAGAGTACCCCACTTTCTGTCCTAAGTATCTACAGGGCTGGGTCAGCACCACCTGAGTCTCCCCTGCCTGCACCCCCAGCACTCCCCCAGTCCTCCCCCTACCCACTGGGGCATCATCACACCCAGCATAGGTGGGCGGGGCCTTGATTTCCATAGCAACCACCAATCAGGTTAATCCTGCTCTATCCTGCTCTATCCCCTTCAGGGAACTGCCTGAGGCTCCCGGGACCTTGGACCCCACATGTGTCTTCCCCCCGTCTATATGATTCAGAGATGCTTTTATCCACTCTGAGGTCTGGCTTTATGCTGGAAATTTCTGAGCACTGATTTGAAGTGCTGTTCAGTCACAGGGCCATGTAGTATGCTAGAATAAGGGGAGGAAAGGAGCAAAAACCAGGAAAATTGAAAAAAACAAAACAAAACAGGTCCAAAGCCGCACGTAATCTCTCGGTGAACCAACAAAGAATTTTACGTGACATCAGTCAGGAGTCAACATTCAAGAGAATGGAACACAAATCTTCTGTTATGTCTAGTTCCCCATGCACAACGTGAATGCTTCAACATCATTTAATAAGAACATTGTAAGGTATACATGATTTAAAAAAAAAAGAGCTTAATGATGCCAACATTAATGCATGAAATACCAACTGTGGAATGTCCACCCTGAACTGCGTACAAGGCCTGGTAACCAGTTTGACGGGGATTCCAAGGAAAGAGGAAGACGTGGTTGCTACTCCTCACTGAACAATGCACTGCTGTGAGAGACGGAACTTACTCAGCATGAGAAACACCAAAGTTCTAAGAACGTGTGCAAACTTCATTTACTATCGCCTACTCCAGTGTCACAGAGGAAAAAAAAAACTGCATCTCTGTCACCGAAAGAATGAGATCAGAAAATTTCTCCCAGGAACGGGGTCTTCCGTTGGGCTCCAAATGATGGAATTCCATGGCAAGTGAGTAGAGGACAGAAGGTAATTTTGGACATCACGTGAACGAGGGCGTAGAAGTTAAGTACGCACAGAGCGTGTTTTGAAGAGAGAGGGAAGGCCAGCCTTTTGGAATCAGTTCAGTTTAGTCGCTCAATCATGTCTGACTCCTTGCGACCCCATGGACTGCAACACACCAGGCATCCCGGTCCATCAGCAACTCCCGGAGTCCACCCAAACCAATGTACGTTGAGTTGGTGATGCCATCCAACCATCTCATCCTCTGTCGCCCCCTTCTCCTCCTGCCCCCAATCTTTCCCAGCATCAGAGTCTTCTCCGATACAGAAAGGGCTTGTGATAAAACTCAAGACCCAGTTGAGATTACGGAAGTCTGCTGATGAAAGACCGAAGGCTTTCCGTTCTGACAAGGATAAAAAAGAGAATGTTCACTCTCATCTTTATTCACGGTTGTGTATTAGAGCTCAAGGTGCAATAACACAGTGGATTGTATTAGTTAAAGTAAGAATATTAACAAGGGAGAGGTAAGGGTCTATGAGTGCAGAGACACGCTTTTCCGGGTAGAAAGTGCTGAGATGTACAAACCATTACTCGGCTTCCCTGGTGGCTTGATGGTGAAGAATCCGCCTGCCAAGGTAGGGAACACGGGTTCGATCCCTGAAGTGGGAAGATCCCACCATGCTTAGGGGGCAGCTAAGTCCATGTCTCACAACTGCTGAGTCTGTGCTCGAGAAACCGTGAGCCACAACTTCTAAGCCCGTGTGCTTTGGAGCAACAACAAGAGAAATGGCCACAGCGAAAATACCTGTGCACCTCGAGAGGAGGCCCTGCTTACCGCAAACCCACGTGCATGAACAGAGACCCAGCACAGCCCCCAAATAAACACTTTAAAAAATCTAATTACTCCACGCTCAGGTCAGCACAGCCCCAAATAAACACTGTTTAATATTTTTAATACTTTCATTATTCTATGCTCAGGTCCGTTCAGTCTCTCAGTCACGTCCAACTCTTTGCAACCCCATGGACTGCAGCACACCAGGCTTCCCTGTCCATCACCAACTCCCGGAGTTTGCTGAAACTTATGTCCATCGAGTCGGTGATGCCATCCAACCATCTGATCCTCGCAGCTCATCTATTCTATGCTAGGTTAACAAAAGTAAATAACTAGTAATCCTAACGAGCGAATTCAGCGTGGGTATGGAATCAAAGGTCAATAAACAAAAGGTCAGTCTTTTTACACAACATAGTACTGAACAAATGGAATTTCGAGTACCAAAATGCCATTCACAGTAACGTCATAAAACAGAAAACAATGGAGATAAATTGAACAAAAGTGGAGCAAAACCTCTACCCTGAAATAGCAAAACAGTGCTGCTGCTGCTAAGTTATTTCAGTCGTGTCCGACTCTGTGTGACCCCATAGACGGCAGCCCACCAGGCTCCTCCATCCCTGGGATTCTCCAGGCAAACAGTGCTGAGAGGGAATTAAAAGTCGATGGAGATACATGAAAAGGTAAGTCACAGATAAGGATCAGAAGACTCAGTATCATCAAGCTTGCAATTGTCTGCAGATTATCAAGAGATGGAATGCAATTCTAATTATCCTGCCAGCAAGCTTTGTTGACAAGCAACTCCTGAAATTCATGAAAGGAGTTGTCAAGGACTCAGAAGAGCCAAACAACTTTTAAGAAAGAGAAAAAATCTAGAGGTTCACGTGACTGGCTTTCAGTAGTGACTCTGAAGCTCTACTTTCCAATGGGATCTATCCCTGGTTGGAGAAATAAAAGTCATATGCCACACCCAGCTCAAGATCCTGTATGCCACAACTAAGAAGAGGCACAGCCAAATAAAGAAAGATTTGAAAAAAAAAAAAATGTATGTCCACACATAGACTTGCTCACATAAGCTTTACTCATGAGTGCTCAATGCTGGAGAGCCACCACTGTTCCGTCCACAGGAGGAGAGATCAACACACTGTCTACTGATGCTAGGCATGTCCTCGGTACAAGCGATGAGCCGTTTATACACCGCCTACCACGGGTGCATCTCGAGAACCCTACGCTTGGGTGAAAGGAGCCGATCACCAAAGAGAAGACTCCGTAAGGCGAAATTTACAGGATGTTTGACAACTTGCAAGCGAATCCACCGGGAAGTGGCTGGCAGGGAGGGCTGACTTGGAGCGGGGCTCAGATCAGTGGGCAGGCACATGAGGGAACTTCCTGGGGGCTGCAATGCTCAGCGTTTACACAGGGGGTGTGTTTCCCACGGGGATGTGTATTGCACACTATTCCTCAAACTGTACTGTGTGTAGTCATTCAGTCGTGTCTGTCTCTTGGTGACCCCATGGACTGGAGCCTGCCAGGCTCCTCTGTCCATGGGGATTCTCCAGGCAAGAACATTGGAGTGGCTTGCCATGCCCACCTCCAGGGGATTTTCCCAGCCCAGGAATCAAACCGTGGTCTCCTGCATTACAGGCAGATTGCTTGCTAGCTGAACTACCTGGGGAGCCCATATTCCGCAAACTAGCACTAAGTCAATCATTTTTCAAAATCTCCTAAAATCATTGAAAATTTGACATTACGTTGTTTTATTCTGAGCTTCCCTGGTGGCTCAGATAGTAAGGTATCTGCCTGCAGTGTGGGAGACCCTGGTTCGATCCCTGGGTGGGGAAGACATCCTGGAGAAGGAAACAGCAACCCACTCCAGTATTCTTGCCTGGAAAATTCCATGGACAGAGGAGCCTGGTGGGCTACAGTCCACAGGGTCGCAAAAAGTCTGACACGACTGAGCGACTTCACTTTCACTTCCTTTTATTCTGCACAAGGCAAGAAAAGACAATGGAGGTAAAAATCAAGACACAGATGAGAAAAAGGCTTATACAACTTCCCTTTCCTGACATGGACTGTATCTGGATATATATTTTTGGTCTTCCCCAGTGGCTTAGTGGTAAAGAACCCAGCTGCCAATGCAGGAGATCCAGGAGACCCAGGTTTGATCCCTGGGTTGGAAAGATCTCCTGGAGGAGGAAATGGCAACCCACTCCAGTATTCTGGCCTGGAGAATCCTATGGACAGAGGAGCCTGATGGGCTTCAGCCCATGGGGTCACAAAGAGTCAGACACAGCTGAGCACACACGTACATACATACCTTTTTCTTAAAAAAGTTTTTAATTTAATTGGAGGCTAATTACCTTACAATATTGTCGTGGTTTTTGCCATACACCGACATGAATCAGCCATGGGTGTACCTGTGTCCCCCCGTCCCAAACCCCCCTTCCACCTCCCTCCCCACCTCATCCCTCTGGGTTGTCCCAGAGCACCGCACCCTGCTTCATGCATCCAACTTGCCCTGGCGATCTATTTCACATATGGTAAGGAGCGAAAAAGTTGGCTTAAAGCTCAACATTCAGAAAATGAAGATCATGGCATCCGGTCCCATCACTTCATGGGAAATAGATGGGGAGACAGTGGAAACAGTGTCAGAATTTATTTTGGGGGGCTCCAAAATCACTGCAGATGGTGACTGCAGCCATGAAATTAAAAGACGCTTACTCCTTGGAAGAAAAGTTATGACCCACCTAGACAGCATATTCAAAAGCAGAGACATTACTTTGCTGACTAAGGTCCGTCTAGTCAAGGCTATGGTTTTTCCAGTGGTCGTGTATGGACGTGAGAGTTGGACTGTGAAGAAGGCTGAGCGCCAAAGAATTGATGCTTTTGAACTGTGGTGTTGGAGAAGACTCTTTGAGAGTCCCTTGGACTGCAAGGAGATCCAACCAGTCCATCCTAAAGGAGATCAGCCCTGGGTGTTCTTTGGAAGGAATGATGCTAAGGCTGAAACTCCAGTACTTTGGCCACCTCATGCGAAGAGTTGACTCATTGGAAAAGATTCTGATGCTGGGAGGGATTGGGGGCAGGAGGAAAAGGGGACGACAGAGGATGAGATGGCTGGATGGCATCACTGACTTGATGTACATGAGTTTGGGTGAACTCCGGGAGTTGGTGATGGACAGGGAGGCCTGGCGTGCCGTGATTCATGGGGTCGCAAGGAATCGGACACGACTGAGTGACTGAACTGAACTGAACTGATACTGTATTGGTGTGTCTCTTTTTGACTTACTTCACTCTGTATAATAGGTCCAGCTTCCTCCATCTCATTAAAACTGACTCAAATGCATCTTTTTTATAGCTTAGTAATGTGTTCTTTTTTTAACAGCTAAATAATATTACATTCTGTATATGTACCATCACTTTCACATATGTGTCTTTTTAAATCAGCAAATTACCAAAAAAAAAAAAAAACTTTAAAAATCTTCAAGAGATTTAGAAATAGACAAATTACATGGACAGCTGCAACTTTTTTGCAGAGCAACTCAAGTGGACAACGTCCAGGAAAGAGCTTGACCTCACTGTGAGGGAATTACAATGGTTACAAAGGCATGCACGGTCCACCCCAAAGGAGTGGTGATATTGTAGGTTCACGGGAACATACACGGTCGACGTAATTCCATGGGTGGGCAATTGACCACACTGAGCAGAGTCAGGGTATCCAGATACAAGCACTGGATCCTACCACCAGGACCAGCTGGGAGGCCCACCTCCACATGCATATGCGTGAGCCCTGGTTGCACGTCAGAATCGCGGCTCTAGGATGCGGTACAACACTCTTGGATCTCCTTTCTTCTCCACCAAATGCAAGCATTTCTGTTGAGGGAGGGTGTGTCTCAGTTCTGGGGGCCTGTTTGACTCTCCCAAATGGTTCTTCACAAACAACAAAATCCAGTCATCCGTCATCTGCTGAATTGCATTTTCGTGGTCAGGAGAGGTCTGACCAAGGAATCTGGGTTACCCGGTAGGCTTTCCCGGGGAACTCTTGAAAATCTTGAGACCCAGAATGCAATCCCCAAATCTCGGATTTGGGCTTCATGTACCTTGTACACACAAATGACAGCATTGTGGGGACTTCCGTGGTGGTCCAGTGGTTAAGAATCCGTCTTCCTATGCAAGGGACATGGGTTTGATCCCTGGTAAGGGAGCTAAGATCTCACACACTGCAGATAACTAAGGTTGTGAGCTGCAAGTACTGAGCCCAAACACCACAACTAGAGAGAAGCCAAATAAATAAATGCTTCTTAAAAAATTTTAGTAGTGAAACAGCTGCAAGAAGCTCAGGTGTTCATTGGTAGGATAATGCATCTCTGTGTGTGAGTCACTCACTCGTGTCTGACTCTTTGCAACCCCACGGACGGTAGCCCGCCAGGCTCCTCTGTCCGTGGGATTCTCCAGGCAAGAAGACTGGAGTGGGTTGCCATTCCCTTCTCCAGGGGATCTTCCCAACCCAGGGATCGAACCCAGGTCTCCTGCATTGCAGGCACATTCTTTACTGTCTGAGCCACTACTTTGGGGAGCGCATAATAGGATAATGCCTAAGTATATAATGCACGTGTAAGAAAATCTATCTGGCACTGAAAATTAATGAATTTATACCCTCATCTCACAGCATGACTGAAACTCAAACACAATTTTGCGGGAAAAGGCAAACACGCGAGAACGGGGATACTACGATGTCATTTCCATAACATAAGCACGTTGAACCATACTTGTGTATTGCTTACAGATGCCCACGCAGAATAAAAGCGTAACAGCTCATAAGCGGGTAATAAAGACCACAAAAAGATTGTTAATTATGTGTGGGGAGGGAAGGAGGGGCTGGAGGACGGGGACCAATGCACCTGGTCGATGATTCTGTCTGTAACACTTTAAAAACATCTACAACAAATGAGGTGAGATATGAAAGCTAAGGGCAAGGTGCAAAACTGTTCATCAGAACATTCCTTACACTCTTCGTGTTAAAAATGACTTCATGATTGGAAAGCATTGACAATAAACACGAACGAAAATATAACCAATGAAACAGAGCAGAGCAAACATTCATACCTAAGTCTACCACCAAAGTTGTTATCCTTGTATTATTTTATGAAGGATTTTCTTCTTTCTCCAGGCTTAACTTTATATCCTGACTCTGATTCTTTTTTTAAGTCTTCTATCTAGCTTCCTAAAATTCCTTCCCTTTGCCACTTTCCCTGTTTGTCATGAATGCAATAAACTTAAGAAACGTGCAAACACACACGCTTGTGAACAGCACTGTGTTTTCACTATGGTCTATTCACGTGCAGAGAAAAACGCACACAAGTGGATCTGATTTCACCGCAGAACGGAACGGGCTTAGCGTTGGAGCCTGGTCCACGCGTCATTGCTTCCAGACCCTCACACCCAAGCATGATGAAGTGTGAACTCAGGAGAACTTTCAGTGAAACCAGCGCCACCATCACGGGGTATATTTCCAAGGAGAAGTCGGCCGAGGCACATTCTCAGCTTACCGATCAGGGCTGCCATAACGGCAACCTTTCCCGTGAACTCCACACACTGTTTAGATCATTTACATAAACCTTGCCTTGCTTTCTTTCCTCTGCTGCAGACGTCACTTTGCAGCTGTCAGACTCCTTACCTTAGAACGGAGAAATCCAGGGAAGGTGGGGAGAGAGGTCTGGCGTTGACAATGTTTCAAAACAGTCGCTACTTTTCAAAACTGCAGAATAGTCAGTAACTGCTTTATAGCTGGAGACATCCTGCACCTGAGCACCCATCCCTCTTGGAGGGCTGTCTTGTCCATTGCGACCGCAGGGGAATGACCACTCAGGGCAGGACTCCCCATTCATTTCTTTCTCCAGGGACACACACATTCTTTCCACACATGTGAAAATTGCTACGCACAGTGATTTGGGGGGATATAAACATTTCCTGGTGCAGCACCCTTGGAGGGGAAAGAAACTGACTTTTAAATGCATCCTGTGTGCTGTGTGAGGTCCCCTGATGGCTCACACAGTATAAAGAATCTGCCTGCAATGCAGGAGACCCAGGTTCAGTCCCTGGGTCGGGAAGATCCCCTGGGGAAACGGAGAGGCAACTCACTCCAGTATTCTCGCCTGGGCTATCTCATGGACAGAGGAGCCTGGCGGTGTTACAGTCCACGGGGGTCGCAAAGACTCGGACACGACTGAGCGACTAACTCTTTAACTTTCTGTGTCATCTGCGTGAGACTGTTGCATTTCACTCTCAAGTGGTCAGGAATGGCAATCTGACACTTGCCTCACCCAGGGGTAACATGAGCTCAGAGAGACACACACACACACCGTCACACGTGTGTGCATGTGGCCCTCCGGTTCATGCCTCAGCTCCCCGGTTGCTGTCTCCACTCTCCCCCGTTGCCCCGACCCATCAAAGCCCATCTTTCCCACCCTACCAGCCACTCCTTTCACTCACTGCCTCCTGCCGCCTGCCTGACCCCACTGCCTCTAACCTGGGGACGTGCTGGAATCTCCCTTGACCCCTGGGTTTCCTCTTCTGCATTCTACGCCTTTGCAGCAGACCCACACGTGGTGGGCCGGAGGTCAGTTCTGCAGAAGGCGGGCTTCTGACCCGGATGGAGATGAAATGGAATGCAGGTCCGCTCCCTGCAGCCCTGTGATAGGGAACTAAGGACGCCACCCCCGGGGACACCGTTCCTCCACCCCACCTTTAATAGCAAATCCTTCGCTAGAAGACGCGGTGAGAATGGCACAGTGACACCGATTCCACGGCTGCATTGCGACAGCCACCTGCTAAACATCTGTCTTGTCTTTAAGGGCTTTATAAACTTTCCATAGTCAGCACAGCCTCTTCTCAGCCCTGTTTTGAACCTACACATGAGACTCAGGGTTTCTAAGTGGCGCAGATCGTAAAGAATAATCTGCCTGCAGTGAAGGAGACCTGGGTTCAACCTCTGAGTCAGGAAGATCTCCTGGAGGAGGGCATGGCAACCCACTCCAGTATTCTTGCCTGGAGAATCCCATGGACAGAGGAGCCTGGCGGGATATTGCAAAGAGTTGGACACGACTGAGCAACTAACACTTTGCTTTGTTTATGAGACTCAGAACTCGATAGAAAACAGTAGCCCAGGTAATACTTATTGAATTTAACATTTCAGATAAGCAACAAGGACCTACTATAGAGCTCAGGAAACTCTACACGATACTCTGTATTAGACCATCTGGGAAAAGAACCTAAAAAAGAATAGATACAGTCAGTTGAGTCACTCTGTCATGTCCAACCATTTGCGACCCCATGGACTGCAGCACCCCAGGCCTCCCTGTCCATCAGCAACTCCTGGAGCTTGCTCAAACTCACATCCATCGAGTCGGTGATGCCATCCAACCATCTCATCCTCTGTCGTCCCCTTCTCCTCCCGCCTTCAATCTTTCCCAGCATCAGAGTCTTTTCCAATGAGTCAGTTCTTTGTGTCAGGTGGCCAGAGTATTGGAGCTTCAGCTTCTGTCTGTGTACAACTGAACCACTTTGCTGTACACGACCCTAACATTGTCAATCAACTATGCTCCAGTATAAAATTAAAAAACAATAAATATGAGCTCTAAAAGATAAAAACATATATACATTTCCAATCTCTTCTAAGGATGTTGTCCTCCTCCAGGGGATCTTCCCAACACAGGGACCAAACCCACATCTCCTGCATGTTCTGCTTTGAGGGTGGATTCTTTCGTGCTGAATCACTGAGGAAGGCCTGTAAGGATGGAGCTTTCTTTAAATAAACTTTGAATTTTTGAAAATTCCGGGATATTACATGCCTACCGTGTGGAATCTATAAAAATGGTACCGATGAATGTATTGGCAAAGCAGAAATAGAGGCACAGACATAAAGAACAAACCTATGGATTCCAAGGAGGGAGGAGCAGGTGGGAGGAACTGGGAGATTGGGATGGATGTATCTATGCTTAGTATGTATAAGATGTCATGACCGACTCTTTGCAACCCCATGGACTGCAGCCCACCAAGCTCCTCTGTCCATGGGACTCTCCAGGTAAGAATACTGGAAGTGGGTTGCCATGCCCTCCTCCAGGGGATCTTCCCAACCCAGGGATCGAACTTGGGTCTCCTGCAAATTGCAGGCAGATTCTTTTCCAAGTGAGCCAGCAGGGAAGCCCATGGTGTATAAAATGGAAGAACGAAGGAGAACTTGCTGTATATCACAGGAAACTCTCCTCAAAGTTCTGTGGTGACCTAAATGGGACGGAAATCCAAAAGAGAAGGGGAAATATGTATACGTGGAACTGACTCGGTTTGCTATACAGCAGAAAGTAACACAACATTGCAAAGCCACTCCTAAAACATAGTTAATAATTTTTTTTCTTTTAAGAGAAAATTCCTGGACATACAGCAAAGGTGGGGACGAACTAATAGAGCTGTCTGAGACCCCCTATCCAGTTTCCCGTCACAGCAACATCTTCCGTGACCACAGGGCACTTGCCACAAGTAAGACAGTCACGACTATCATCTGCCCTCCAGAGTACATTTGGTTTCCTAGCGGCTGCACCAGCCTCCTCGGCCTCATCCCAGGTCCCGTTTAGGACCTCACACCGCACTAGCCTTCGAGTTCCACCCTGTTCCTCCCAGCTGAGGCAGTCTTTTGTTTTTTTCACGACCTCAACGACCGTGAGGAGTGCGGCTCAGGAATTCATGCTAAATAGAGTATGTCCCCTCATCTCCGTTTTTCAGACACTTTGGGGAGCATCACGGTGCAGTTACACGTTTGGGGACGGGGTGGGGGGGAGACTACCCCAGTGGGGAAGTCTCCTTCCCCTACACCATTCTGGGGCCATGATAAGAATGCCGTGCAAAGCGCCTGGAAGCAATCATGCGCTAGCAGCCAATGCCTGGCTCTGAAAGAGTCTTCAATGCTTCTGGAATCCCAGTTTTACAGAATGCCTTTGCTCGGGGTGTCCTGTCCGGCGTACACTTCTCAGCGGCGTGTGGATGACAGAGGTCACACGTTCCCAACAGGACCGATGAGCGCTGAGCTCTGGGGCACAGAAATGAACAAACAGAAAAGCGGATGGGCCACGGTCGCTTTGGGAAAACGCCTCCCTGCACCGCTGGCTTGTCCCCTGTCATTACCAGCTGCATCAGGCTCTTGGTTGATGGTGCATACACACATGTTTTCGGGCACACGTGGGTCTGTGTGCGGCACCCCCGGCTCGGCCCAGGAGCTGCGCCTCCGAGAACAGAAGCGTTCTTCCCACTTGGAGAGGGAATCAGTCCTTCTGAAACGTGAGCTTGGTGGAAAGGACACAAGGCACGCAACTTCCTGTCCACCAAGGCTGCCCAGCACAGACCAGGGAGGGCGGTGATTTTAAGTGTGTCAGTGCTGGTCATATTTGAACGGTGGTGTTGGACAAGACTCTTGAAAGTCCCTTGGACCACAGGGAGATCCAACCAGTCCATCCTAAAGGAGATCAGTCCTGAATCTTCATTGGAAGGACTGATGCTAAAGCTGAAACTCCAATACTTTGGGCCACCTGATGCCGACTCATTTGAAAAGATCCTGATGCTGGGAAAGATTGAAGGTGGGAGGAGAAGGGGATGACAGGATGAGATTGTTGGATGGCATCACCGACTCGATGGACATGAGTTTGAGCAAACTCCGGGAGTTGGTGATAGACAGGGAGGCCTGGCGTGCTGTGGTCCATGGGGTCGCAAAGAGTCGGACACAACTGAGTGACTGAACTGATGCTGCTGGCTGGCGTTTGAGATTGTCACAAACTCAAAAGAGATACAAGTATCTCCGTTCTCTCTTTCCATCCCCTCCCCACCCCCTCACTGAAATGTTCTCTCCTTCACAAATGAAACTTGAACTCCAAGTCAGGATGAACCATCTTGACTGTCCCCCCTCAAGGGGGACATGTCCTAACACCTGGGGGACACTTTTTATCATCATGATGGGGGGGGCAGTCCTGGCACCTAGCGGGTGGAGGCCAGGCAAGCTGCTCCTCACTCTGTAGTGGGCAGCACACCCCATGACCAAGAATCACGTGGCCACAAAGGTGAGTGGCACCATGGCTGAGAAATCAGGGGGATAGACGTGCACTGATGCTGCTGGCTGGCGTTTGAGATTGTCACAAACTCAAAAGAGATACAAGTATCTCCGTTCTCTCTTTCCATCCCCTCCCCACCCCCGCACTGAAATGTTCTCTCCTTCACAAATGAAACTTGAACTCCAAGGCAGGATGGACCATCCTAACTGTCCCCCCTCAAGGGGGACATGTCCTAACACCTGGGGGACACTTTTTATCATCATGATGGGGGGGGGCAGTCCTGGCACCTAGCGGGTGGAGGCCAGGCAAGCTGCTCATCACTCTGTAGTGGGCAGCACACCCCATGACCAAGAATCACGTGGCCACAAAGGTGAGTGGCACCATGGCTGAGAAATCAGGGGGATAGACGTGCTGAGTGGTCAGCTTCTGAGGTCTCCATCATAGAGCCCTTAAGGTCTAATATCTGCCTGTCTTTTTCTCTCTCCTTCACGCTCTTTTTAATCTTTTTACTGGGACTCCACCCTCACCATCAGTTTGGAAAACTTTTGGAAATATTAAAAGGCAGAGACATGACTTTGCCAACAAAGGTCCGTCTATTCAAGGCAATGTTTTTTCCAGTAGTCATGTATGGATGGGAGAGTTGGACTAGAAAGAAAGCTGAGCACTGAAGAATTGATGCTGTTGAACTGTGGTGTTGGAGAAGACTCTTGAGAGTCCCTTGGACTGTGACGAGATCCACCCAGTCCATCCTAAAGGAGATCAGTCCTGGGTGTTCACTGGAAGGACTGATGCTGAGGCTGAAACTCCAATCCTTTGGCCACCTGATGTAAAGAAATGACTCATTTGAAAAGACCCTGATGCTGGGAAAGATTGAGGGCTGGAGGAGAAGTGGGGGCGACAAAGGATGAGATGGCTGGATGGCATCACCGACTCTATGGACATGAGTTTGAGCAAACTCCGGGAGTTGGTGATGGATAGGGAGGCCTGGCGTGCTGCAGTTCATGGGGTTGCAAGGAGTCGGACACAACTGAGCGACTGACCTGAACTGAACTGAACGCTCAGCATGCTGTGGAAGCCCCCTGCCTGGCATCTCCACTGTATGCCCCTCTGGGTCACCCTCAAAGCCCATGGGCAACAACAGCGTTGGTGTTGTGGTCTCACCCCTGGCTTGCTCCTTGTCTGTACTGGGGCTAGGGACCCCGAAGAGGCCCCCTCGATTCCTGTGGGCCCTGCTCCTGAGTCTTCCAGAGACCCCGGCTGCCTTCACAGCTCTGTGCTGGTCCACCATCAGTGGACTGGGGACCCCAAAGAGGCTCCCTCGATTCCTGTGGGCCCTGCTCCTGAGTCTCCCCGAGACCCTGGCTGCCTTCACGGCTCTGTGCTGGTTCACCGTCAGTCTCTTTCCCACCCGATCACAGCGTCTGAAGGTTTCCAGCTCAGAGTCCCATGTCGGCTACACCATGCATGCAGCCTGCGGTATTTTGCACCACACCGTCTGATGCTCCTTTCAAGTTGCCTCGCGACGCCATGAGATCACTTCTGCTTGGACGTGGCCCCTCCCTCTGTGTCAGCGTGTGTTCCCACCCGAGTTCCTGCTTCCTTCTGCCCCGTCTCCATCACGGGGACTTCTCCTGCAAACGAGTCTGTGATCGCCCAGGCATCCAGGCTTGGATGTTGACGACTCTGTCGGGTTGAGAGCTCGGTCACTCCCTGCCAATTCTAGCCACCCACATTCCAAAGCACAGAACTCACCAGGTCCTCCTCGGAAATAGCCTTCAAGCAGGCATCTCTTTCCTGCCACCTCACCCAAGAAGATCCCCTTTCCTGCTCATCGTGTCTCCCTGTCGTTAGTTCATCAACCTCCTAACTCCCAGCCTCATCTCCTCCAACACTCCAGGGTTTTCCTGCATTGCGGGTTCACGGTCCAACCTGCAGCCATCCGTCCTCACCTCACTCCCTTCTCTCTCACCCATTCCTCTGTTTTGGAAAAAGAAAACAAAACCTTCTCACTTCAGTTCAGTTCAGTTCAGTCGCTCAGTTGGGTCCAACTCTTTGCGCCCCATGAATTGCAGCACGCCAGGCCTCCCTGTCCATCACCATCTCCCGGAGTTCACTCAGACTCACTTCCATCGAGTTGGTGATGCCATCCGGCCATCTCATCCTCGGTCGTCCCCTTCTCCTCCTGCACCCAATCCCTCCCAGCATCAGAGTCTTTTCCAATGAGTCAACTCTTCGCATGAGGTGGCCAAAGTACTGGAGTTTCAGCTTTAGCATCATTCCTTCCAAAGAAATCCCAGGGCTGATCTCCTTCAGAATGGACTGGTTGGATCTCCTTGCAGTCCAAGGGACTCTCAAGAGTCTTCTCAACACCACAGTTCTCACTGAGGAGCATTTCTGGATTTACAGAAAAGCTGCAAAGACATCACAAACTGTCCTTGGTGCCCACACATCCAGTCTCCCCTTCAGGTCAAGCCTTTGGGCCCCGAGGGCATGTCTGTCAGGCTAAGGAAAACCCAAATCCTTGCACTGCTTTTGACCATAGTAGGTTTTATTGGACTTTTCTGAGTTTTCGTACTTAGGTTCCTTTTTTTTTTTTTTTCCCATTCCAGCCTGCAATCCTGGACGTGCCACTGTCTTTGGGGGACGTGGTCTTCATCCACTCTGGATGGGCACTTGCCTCTTTTTGGGTAACCCTGACAGATCTCAGATGCACTGGTCAGCTTTCCTTCTTTTTTTTTTGCAGAACCCATTTAATCTGGGTTTATAGGATGATTTTGTCATGGGGTGACTGGGGTTCTGCGTTCTGGAGAGGAAAAGCACAGAGGTGAGGTGCCCTGGTCTCTTTGAGGTGACATCAGATCAACAGGGACAAGCTGTCCACGTGGCATTGCCAGGGGACAGAATGCTCGCCTTTCAACTACAATGGCCATTCCCCCTTTCCACGTGCTGTTCTGGAAGCCCTTCACTCACTTCAGTCACACTCAAGAGATCTGGCGATGGAAGCTCGTGGCACTGTGCTTGCAAACTTACTTCTTTCTTTTTTTTTTATTCCACCCATAATACACCGATCCTTTCTCCAGTTCATGGTCTACAAGACAGCCTGAGGGCCTTCCCTGGTGGTTCAGTGGCCAAGACTCTGAGGTCAGAATGCAGGAGACATGAGTTCCATCTCTGATTGGGGAACTAAATCCTACAGGTCACAGCAAGAGATCTCGCGTGCATATACATATATATGTATTTGGAGATTATACACACACATATATTTATATATATGGGGCTTCCCTGCTAGCTCAGCTGGTAAAGAATTTGCCTGCAAAGCAGGAGACCTCAGTTTGATTTGTGGGTCGGGAAGCTCCCCTGGAGAAGGGAGAGGGTACCCTCGCCAGTATTTTCAGGCTTCCCCGGTGGCTCAGACGGTGAAGAATCCACCCGGAATGCAGAAGACCTGGGTTTGATCCCTCAGGTCAGTTCAGTTCAGTTGCTCAGTTGTGTCCAACTCTGCGACCTCATGGACTGCAGCACGCCCTTGGTTGGGAAGATCTCCTGGAGGAGGGCATGACAGCCCACTCCAATATTCTTGCCTGGAGAATTCCTGTGGACAGAGGTGCCTGGTGGGCTACAGTCCGTGGGGTTGCAAAGAGTCAGACACAATTGAGAGACTAAGCACAACACATAAAATGCACACACACACACACACACACACACACACACAGACACACACACAGGAGAAAGAACCCACTCCAGTATTCTTTCCTGGAGGATCCCATGGACAGAGGAGCCTGGCAGGCTACAGTCCATAGACTCACAAGAGATGGACACGATTTAGTGACTAAACAATCACACACACACTTTTACTGGTTCTATTCCTCTGGAGAACCCTAACACATCACAGAAACTAAACCAGACCTGTGTGTGTGAGTATGCATGTATACATACACATACACACATACACACACATATCTGTTGGTTCTAGTCCTGACTAATACAAAACAGAAACTAAACTAGACCTATTGTGAGTGTATGTATACACACACACACATATCTATTGGTTCCAGTCTTGACTAATACAACGTAGAAACTTAAACAGACCTGTGTGTGCATGCATAGGTATGTATGTGTACAAACATACACACACCTGTTGGTTCCAGTCCTGATTAATACAATGCAGAAACTAAACCAGACCTGTGTGTGTGTGTATTAACTCACACATATACACACTTCATTGGTTCCGTGTGTGCTAGGTTGCTTCAGGGTTCTGCATTTCTTTCTTTATTCCCCACCTCTGCTCCAAGACTTCTAGCTCTCCTACAACAGAAATCTTGTCTCATGCAAAACCGTGTCCATCAGAAACACTCTAAAAATAACTTGTTAACAGAAATGAGAGAGCTATTCATGGACATCTTACGATTATGTCCTCGACCACAAAATTGTATGTCTGGCACCACTATGATGCTAATGTGGGTTTAATTAAGACAGTGTTGAAGAATTTTTCCTTGCAAGGCTGACAGCATGCGAGGGCTCTGAAAAGCAGCCCGTTTTAAACAGGGGGCGTATGCACAATAGGTAGGCAGCTTATGTTTTTTAGGGCTTCCCTGGTGGCTCAGACAGTAAAGAATCTGCCTACAATGTAGGAGACCCAGGTTCGATCCTTGGGTTGGGAAGATCCTTTGGAGGAGGGCATGGCAACCCACTCCAGTATTCTTGCCTGGAGAATCCCCATGGACAGAGGAGCCTGGCGGGCTACAGTTCATCAGGATGGAAAGAGCTGGACATGACGGAAGTGACCAGCATGCCAATTCCCAGGATAGAGTGTTACCGTCAAGTCTGTCTGTCAGTGCCTATTTGCTGGTGGATTAATGGATTTCCCACTGTGTCTGACTCCCAGCCGTCCCCTCACTGCAAACACCCGCTCCATTAGGGTCCTGGGCTGCCTTGGGACATGCCACAGATGAAAGCAACATTCAGTAGCAGTCTGCATGCCAGGACACGCCTCCTCCCCAGTCTTCCGTTGGGCATTTTTATTTCAACGGCTCCATACATTCTCAGAACTACCAAAAATACTTCTAGTACTGCTTGTCATAATCAAACACAGAAAATACACCAATGCTGTTTAGATCATGTGCAAATGCTGCTTTCTCCACACCCTGAACTGGATGCTGGACCCTCTGGAGGCAGCGGCTTTGTGCGGTTTTACTCCAAACAAGATCACTCATGCTAAATGATTACATAACGGACTTCATTGTTCAGAAGACCACACGCGTTAAATGCTGACTCTATCTGGAGTGACAGTTCCACTTTATTTATTTATTTTTTTAACCTTGTGCTTTTCCGGGCTTCATCTACCATGCATCATTATTAAGGAAAGCATCGATGAAGTAGTTCTGGGAAATACAGACATGTCTCCAGTGAGATCACAGCCGCTGCCTAAATTCACACTGTCAGCTCTGGGGGGACAATTCTGTCCCGCCCAGACCATACGATGATGCTACATCTCAGGAGATGCCTCGAAGCCTCCTGCCAGATGCATGAGACCTGGCAGTTTTCTCTCGTGATTTGAGCTGACACAGGGCAACACACAAACGTCTGAACGCCTCATCACAACCGATACATCAGCAGAATACAGCCCAGGGCAGAGGGCTCTGATTTTAATTACTGTTGAAATGTGTGCGTTCCTCATGATCTGCCGTTCATGAGCCGCAACGTGAAGGAATGATACACAAAAAAATTCACATCATTCAAAAACCACTGATGTTTATCAGTTATTTGAGGATGTAAGGGAGGGATCTGAAGTAAAAATACATTTGAATCTTTCAGATGGGCAGAGATAAGGGGTAACTTCGAGAGTTAACATACAATTAATTTTTTCATGTTTACGATGTTAACGTTTCATTGAAACATCTTAAATAGGATGAAACCAAAATAGCACAAAAGAAGAAATAACTGTATAAAACCTGCATATGGATCATAAGATGGCAACGTATTAAGGAATGAATGGAAATTCAGATACCTAAAACGTTCCTGAGGTCCCTGAAGGAGCCAAAATGAAGGCTGAACTTTCAGAAGCAGATTCATTCATTTCATACGTATGTTAGTATCAGTACATGACTAATCGTCTAAAGCACCGCTGGATCTTGCAAACAATGCTGCGTACTTAAATTGGAAGTAGAATCCAGAGACTTCCCTGGTGGTCCAACGGTTAAGAATCTGCCCTGCAATGCAGGAGACACGGGTTCGATCCCTGGTTGGGGAACCAGGATCCTACGTGCAACAGAGTAGTTGAGGGCCTTGCACCATGACTAGAGAGCATCTGTGGCCCAAGAAAAAAAAGCCCGTGTGGTATCACAAAGATCCCATGAGCCGCAGCTGACACCCGACTCGGCCAAACCAACAAAATCAAATCAACAAAATATTTTTCTAAAGTAGCAGAGAAAAATAAAAACAGAACACAACCCTTGAGAAACACACAGAGCCTATATCTGTTCAGAGAGTCGCCCATGTCCTTTGTCCTCTGAAAACATTTTCTCCCAATGTTCAGATGTGCATTTCACAGCTTTCAATCAAGAATCAGGCAGACAGTCATGCGTGGGGAGCTGGCCAGTGTCTCTTCCACGCTTTCTGACAACACGCGTCAGAGACCCAACAGGAACCTGCATAACGGATGTAGGTTTCGATCATCTAACGCCAGCATTTAGCGGTTTTAACCACAAAGACATCTCAACCTGCTACTCATCCCGTATGGGGCAGGTTCTCAGCATTTTTGAACAGCGGTGTTTCTCTGCTACACCGAAAGTGAATGGACTGAAGGCTAGTTACCATGTTTCAAAGGGAGGAGGCTGTGTTTGTTTATTGCGTACGCTCTACTCACAAAGGAGTTGAGAGACGGAGCCAAGTTCGGGACATGGAGAGATGTCCCTTCCATCCCCTAATGACTTGCTGTGTCCGTGAATTCCACTCTTTATTAAGTCTCTGGGTTTACGTTTCTTACGGTGGACCCAGGAAGGGGAGGAGGGCTAATTGGACTGGTGCTGCGTGGGAAGCCAGACTCCCAGGCAGCCTGGACAAACAGCCCTGCTGGACACCAGTGCTCAGTAGTGGACTAATGAGGGACCTTGACAATCCCACAGCCCGTAACGAGTCTGAATTCTGCCGATGTAGCAATTCAGATTCTGGTCGGCAGCTTCCTGATGATGCTAGCAAGACCTCAGGTTCCTTCATGGGGTTGCTGCTAAGTCGCTTCAGTCGTGTCCGACTCTGTGAGACCCCATAGATGGCAGCCCCCCAGGCTCCCCCATCCCTGGGATTCTCCAGGCAAGAACACTGGAATGGGTTGCCATTTCCTTCTCCAATGCATGAAAGTGAAGTCACTCAGTCGTGTCCAACTCTTCATGACCCCATGGACTGCAGCCCACCAGGCTCCTCTGCCCATGGGGTTTTCCAGGCAAGTGGACTGGAGTGGAGTGCCATTGCCTTCTCCAATGCATGAAAGTGAAAAGTGAAAGTGAAGTCGCTCAGTCGTGTCTGACTCTTCATGACCCCATGGACTGCAGCCCACCAGGCTCCTCCGTCCATGGGGTTTTCCAGGCAAGAGTACTGGAGTCGGGTGCCATTGCCTTCTCCCTTCATGGGTTGGCATAGCTTTTCCTTCTATTTTTGGTTTTGCTTCCCTACTCATCATTGTACTGTAAAAGCCATTTTTCTTCTGCAGCATCTTGAGTTAACCTATCTTTACCGTCCAAATACTGACACAGACATCGAGAGTACGCTCAGCAACTTTGTGGGTCAAAGTATGCCTTTTACTGAAAGTGTCAGTCCCTCGGTCGTGTCCAACTCTTAGAATCCATGGACTGCAACCCCTCCAGGCTCCTCTGTCCATGGGATTCTCCAGGCCAGAATACTGGGGTGGGTAGCCTTTCCCTTCTCCAGGGGGATCTTCCCCACCCAGGGACTGAACCCAGGTCTCACACATTGCAGGCAGATTCTTTACCAGCTGAAACACCAGGGAAGCCCAAGAACACTGGAGCGGGGGTAGTTTATCCCCGTCTCCAGGGGATCTTCCTGACTCAGGGATCGAACTGAGGTCTCCTGCATTGCAGATAGATTCTTTACTGTCTGAGCCACCAGGCAAACCCAAACCTTAGAGCATGTTCATTAATGCGGCAATATGCAAAGGTCCTGGAATGCACCCTGCGTAAAAATCAAGCCTCTTATTTTACTAACACATATCTGCATGGCTTTGTTTACAAAGTATTGCCACTTAAGCTGACCTCCCCAACCATCAGGAACAACAAGCCTTCTGCTCTGTTTACAAAACTTTATTTCTCGTCGGCTAGGACACATGAAAACTTCCAGATTAACCATTAAGTAATTGTGTGCGTGCGTACGTATTTGCGAACACATGCCAACCAGCAGTGCCTCCAAGAATGACATTTAATTTTAAAGCAGGAAACGTGCGTTTCTGAAATACAATTGGGGCATCACGATGATGGGATCCTGTTAAAAACCTTGGAGCAGCTAGCGGAGACCACAAGTCCACTGAGGACGATAGCAATTAGGGGAAAGTTGGAGCGACGCTGAAACGATTTCGGGTTAATCAAAACAGGGTTTGACCTAATTGCCCTACAGACCTCTGCTGGCTGGTATGACCTGGGTCAGAAATTCCCCTTGGTGCCTCAGCCTGTCAATAAATAAGCCACTGTGCTGGTATCTATATATATTTTTTTTAGAAAACAGACACAAAAGCATGAGACAGGCCTTCCGGGCTTTATAATCAAATTCACATTAACGAGTCCGCAATCAAACGAAAGCCTACGCTCCTATCATCCAACCCAAGCTGCACCACAGAGGACCAATCAAATAAGTATTGAACAATGCTTCAGTTTCCACAGTTGGGTCATTTTACTTCCGAAGCTTTTTATTTTTTTTTTTTCAAAAAGAGAGGAACAAAAGAAAAATCTATACAATCTGTTAATAAATGAAATTAAAAGATGTGTGTACCCTGAAGAAGGATTCAGTATATATTTTCTGGGGGAATCTTTTGAATTCTCATGCATGCTGATCACTGCAAATGCATTTTCGCTATTAACGTGCATTAGTTACATTGTAATAGAAATATCAAACGGTGTAATATAGTGCTTCCACTTTAAGATGGGACAGCCTATGTTTTTTACATGTGAAAAATGCAAACCCCACACACAAAATGAGGTGAGAAAAATGCAATCTGGTTAAAAAAAAAAAAAAAGAAAGAACTGGCTATTAATATTTTAAAACCAGAATTGATTTATCCCATGGGGCTTCCCAGGTGGCACTAGGGGTAAAGAACCTCCCTGCCAATGGAGCAGCTGCAAGAGACGTGGGTTCGATCCCTGGGTGGGGAAGATCCCTTGGGGGAGGGAACCCACTCCATTATTCTGGCTGGGGAAATCCCATGGATAAAGGAACCTGGCGGGCCACAGTCCGTGGGGCCGCAAAGAGTCAGACACGACGGAGCACACACACACCTGCTGCATCAGTTCAGTTCAGTCGCTCAGTCGTGTCCGAGTCTTTGCAACCCCCTGAACTGCAGCCCGCCAGGGCCCCCTGTCCATCACCATCAAAAAGGACGCATATGTGGGCAAGGGGAGATTGCAGTAATTGCCTGAGACGCGAGGAGCAAGGGGATGGCAACAGAATGACACGGGGTTTGCTCTGACAGGGAACCCCAGAGGGTGGCTGCTTGTGTGAGAAAGCAGTGCAACTTATATTTGCAGACGCTTGTGGACAGGGAACAACTTGTCACTGGGAGATGCCCAGGAGACACGAGTGTAGGCTGGAGTGAACATTCTCAGTAATACCAGCAATTCATTACGTTATCACTCTCGACAAAAGGGACGGCTCAGCCTTGGGGTGGGTGAGGGGGTTCCCCAGGATGTCCCCCACGCATTCCCCACCTGGTTTTACGTCTGAGCTTCCACTTCCATTGCCCTTCTTTATAATTTTCGCATTTACTTGGAGGACAATTGCTTTACGATGTTGTCTTGGTTTCTGCCACGCAGAACAGGAATCGGTCGTAAGTATGCATATATCTCCTCCCTCTTGACCTCCCTGCCATCCTCCCAGCCCCCATCCCAGCTGCCTAGGGATCAAGAGCAGCAAGCTGAGCTGCCTGTGTTATACAGCAGCTCCCACTAGCTGTCTAATTCACACCCAGGAGCGCATATATGTCCACGCTACTCTCTCAACTGATCCCACTCTCTCCTTCCCCGACTGTGTCCCCAACACTGCTATCTCTGCATCTCCCTTGTCGCCATGTAGATAGGTTTGTGAGTACCATATTTCTAAACTCCATGTGTGCGTGCAAAGGTGCTTTACTTGTGTCTGACTCTATGCAACCCCATGGACTGTAGCCCTCCAGGCTCCTCTGTCCATGGGATTCTCCAGGCAAGAATACTGGAGTGGGGTGCCATTTCCTTCTCCTCGAAACTCCATATATATGTGTTAATATATAATATTTGTTTTTCTCTTTGTGACTTATATCACTCAGTATAATAGATTCTACATTCATCCACCTCATTAAAACTGACGCAAAAATCGCTCCTTTTATGGCTGAGTTGGAGGAGACTCTTAAGAGTCCCTTGGCCCATTTTTTGATTGGGTCGTTTATTTTTCTGGAATTGAGCTGCATGAGTTGCTTGTATATTTTTGAGATTAGTTGTTTGTCAGTTGCTTCATTTGCTATTGTTTTCTCCCATTCAGAAGGCTGTCTTTTTACCTTGCTTATAGTTTCCTTTGTTGTGCAGAAGCTTTTAATTTTAATTAGATCCCATTTGTTTATTTTTGCTTTTATTTCCAGTATTCTGGACATCTGGATATTATAGTGTATATTATGAGGTAATGCATAATAACTTTCTCTTCAAAATAGCCAGCTGCCTCAAATCCATTTACTGGTCAATGTCACCCATTTCCACTGATGAAGATTCTACCTTTATCATCTCGTACTTTCTTATCCATCTTTGGAAATACTTCTGCAAGTTAAACATGTACATTTACCAGCTTCTGTAATCTCTTGGGAATATTTTCAATAATTGCTAAGCCCCATTCATTGTTGCTTTTGAAAAATATTTCAACTTTGTTTCACAGTTAACTCTATTTTTTCTAATGTTATTTAATCATTTTTGTCTTCTCGGGCTCACACGTCCTTCCAAGCATTTTGATTAAAGTTGCAGAAATTATGTAAGCACAACACACATTATACAGGGTCACAGGAAGAAAGGAGAATTCAAATGAGAATCTTACCCATTTTCATGCCCTTCTTTAACAGCTACTAAAAATCAATAGCAGAGTACAGTTAATGTAAAATGTCTTCTCTGATAAACTAGATTGAGCAACCATATTGTCACACTGAGTGAAATTAAGCCAGAGACAGAAAGACAGATATCGTATGATATCCCTTAGATGCAGAATCTAAAAAGAAGCGATATGAATGAACTTCCAAAGCAGAAGCCTGTTACACAGAGTACGTCAGAAAGAAAAGTATTGAATATTAATGCATATATACGGGATCTAGAAAAATGATATGGATGAACCTATTTGCAGGGAGGGAATGGAGATGAAGATGGCAGAGAAGGAACTTGTGGACACAGTGAGGGAGGGAAAGGGTGGGACAAATGAAGAAAATACCACCAACATACGGGAACAATCAGGTGTCGCATGGAGAGCTGGTGAGAAGCTGCTATGGGACACAGGAAGCTCGCTCTGTTTCCCTGTGATGACCTGCAGGGATGGGATCGGGGCCTGGAGGGAGGCAGGATGTCTGTGCAATTATGGCTGAACTGAGGGCTGCAAGGCAGAAACCGACGCAGCAATTTACAAATTAAAAGCTCTCATTTTTATATAAACTTAAGAGATAATTTTATACAAATTTATTTTATATAATTTTATATATATATATTTTTTAAATTTCAAAAATAGAAAAAAAAAAAAACAGAAATAGACTCAAGGACTTAAGAGAATGAATTTATGGCTGAGGGGTGGGAAGGATGGGGGAGGGATAGTTAGGGAGTCTGGGATGGACATGGACACACTTCTGTGTTTATCATGGAGAACCAGCAAGGACCTGCTGGACAGCACAGGGAACTCTGCTCAA
This sequence comes from Cephalophus harveyi, assembly GCA_006410635.1. NCBI lineage: Eukaryota > Metazoa > Chordata > Mammalia > Artiodactyla > Bovidae > Cephalophus > Cephalophus harveyi. The sequence goes on from SJYT01017512.1 coordinate 573,139, forward strand.
TCCTCTGTAATAACCTGACGGTTCCCAGGGGGGAAGAATGGGGGAAGGGATAGTCAGGGAGTCTGGGATGGACATGGACACACTGCTGTATTTCACATGGAGAACCAGCAAGGACCTGCTGTCCAGCACAGGGAACTCTGCTCAGTGTCACGTGGCAGCCTGGATGGGAGGGGAGTTTGGGGGACAATGGATCCATGTACATGTATTGCTGACTCCCTTCGCTGTTCACCTGAAACCATCTTAGCATTGTTAATTGGCTGCACTTAAACATAAAATAAAAATTAAAAAAAAAATACACAATGTAACTTTGGGGAGTGTCCTATATTCACAAGGAGCCATGTAGTTTAACTGATTAATTAAATCTTGGAAAATATAATAATTACTATATCAGTAATAATTTTTATCAGTAATAATTGTCATCAGTAATATTTTACAGTAATATTTATTATCACCAGTAATTATTATCAGTAATAATTTATTATCAATGCTTAAACGTAGCTTTTAAGACCCTTGTTAACTCCTAACATTTTTATGTAAGCAGATTTTTATGTAGATTATTACTTAGGAAACAAAATTATTAAATGAGGTAACATCATTTTTGAAAAGCAGTTGTTGGTTTTTGTGATCATAGCAATGTCTTCAAAATATCAAAGAAATGAGGGCAAGGCTGTAGCCGAGTCTGGACTAATTGCTTCAGCTTGACACAGGAGGGCCCATCAAGCCCACATGCCTCATTCATTAGCCTGGTTTCCCAGAAGTGCATAATTTTTAGGCATCGCAGAACCATCGCTCTGACATTACCGAATTTTGTCATGAATAATGAGTTCTGCTCATTACAGAATGTTGTCATGAATAATTAGTTCTGCTCATAATGCTTATAAGGCTTGAGACCTCAAGCGTACTCTAAATACTCCTGTAAGCAAAAAACCCAGCAGAAGGCCAGTAAAATGTAAAGAAGAGTATTGATTAAATCCTGTAAGAGGGTAAAAGTCATGAAATAGGATTGTTTGCTTAAGATATAGGACTTTACCAAAGCTTCCTTCCTTCCTTAAGAATAAAACTGAAGTGAAGTGAAGTCGCTCAGTCGTGTCTGACTCTTTGCAGCCCCATGGACTGTAGCCTACGGGGCTCCTCCATCCATGGGATTTTCCAGGCAAGAATACTGAAGTGAGTTGCCATTTCCTTCTCCAGGGGAACTTCCCGACCCAGGGATCGAACCCGGGTCTCCCGCATTGTAGGCAGACGCTTTACCGTCTGAGCCCCAAGGGAAGCCCTTTAAGAATAAAGGTAATAATATATACATGTGTCTGGGTTTCCCTGGTGGCTCACATGCTAAAGAATTTGCCTGCCAAAGCAGAAGATGTGGGTTGGATCCCTGGGTGGGGAAGATCCCCTGGAGAAGGGAAGGGCAACCCACTCCAGTATTCTTGCCTGGAGAATCCCATGGACAGAGGAGCCTTGTAGGTTACAGTCCATGGGATCTCAGACAGTCACAACTTAGCAACTAAACAGCAAGAACCACATACAAGGGTAAAGGTTTCGAGTCTGGAGGATAAAGATTTCGAGTCTGGAGGGCAGGGTAATCCAAGTAGCCAATTTGTCTGACTGACAGCGTAAGTCAGGAGTCCCCAGTCTCTGGGATCTAACCCTGGATGATCTGTGGTGGAACTGATGTAATGCTAAATGAAACGAAGAAAGAAAAAGAAAAAGTCACTTATTCATATCTGACTCTTTGTGACCCCATGAACCGTAGCCCACCAGGCTCTTCTGTCCATGGGATTCTGCAAGCAGGAATACTGGACTGGGTTGCCATTTCCTTCTCCAGGGAACAGAAATAAAGTGCACAATAAATATAACGTGCTTGAATCATCTGACAACCAACCCCCCCATCCTAGCCCTGATCTATGGAAAAACTATCTTCCACAAAACCAGTCCCTGTTGCCAAAAAAGGTTGGTGACAGCTGGTTTAAGTGTCTGACCTTATAAATGGATGGTTGCAAAGGTTGGTTATTCTCAAACAGTTACACAATGGCCTAACAGCACAATATCATTTTTAACATAGGCCTGATCACTTTTTTTAGCATTAAAAAGACCCTTAAAAATTGTCCACTTAGGATACAGACAATATGTCCTTCTCCAAATGGATGTATTTAACAGCCATGAAATTAAAAGACGCTTACTCCTTGGAAGGAACATTATGACCAACCTAGACAGTATATTGAAAAGCAGAGACATTACTTTGTCAACAAAGGTCTGTCTAGTCAAGGCTGTGGTTTTTCTAGTGGTCATGTATCGATGTGAGAGTTGGACTGTGAAGAAAGCTGAGCACCGAAGAATTGATGCTTTTGAACTGGGGTGTTGGCAAAGACTCTTGAGAGTCCCTTGGACTGCAAGGAGATCCAACCAGTTAATCCTAAAGGAAATCAGTCTTGAATGTTCATTGGAAGGACTGATGTTGAAGCTGAAACTCCAATATTTTGGCCATCTGATGTGAAGAGCTGACACATTAGAAAAGACCCTGATGCTGGGAAAGATTGAGGGTGGGAGGAGAAGGGGACGACAGAGGATGAGATGGCTGGATGACATCACCGACTCAATGGACATGGGTTTGGGTTGACTCCAGGAGTTGGTGATGAACAGGGAGGCCTGGCGTGCTGCGGTTCATGGGGTCACAAAGAGTCGGACACGACTGAGCAGTTGAACTGAACTGAACTGAACAGCTGAATGGCTGTAAAGAGACTTTAAGGTTGTGTCCACCATGTTTGAGTGATCTCAGAAGATGGGGCACTGTATTTGATCAGAAGCTTTTGTTTCTTGATATCTGAAAAGAAGCGGATTGCTGCTGAGTTTCAGTTGCTCAGTCGTGTCTGACTCTATGTGACCCCATGGACTGTAGCCCACCAGGCTCCTCTGTTCATGGGATTTTCAGGCAAGAATACTGGAGTGGGTTGCCATGCCCTTCTCCAGGGGGTCTTCCCGGACCAGAGACTGGCAGGCGGATTCTTTTCCACTGATTTCTGAAGCACTCGGCTACACAATTGTGCCCTAACCGGGAAGGTCAGTTGGGGTAGACACAGTGACGCCCCCCACCCCTACCCCCAGAGGCCTTGCCTGCAGAATTCAGCTCCAACCACATGGGTTCTGTTCATGTCAATGAAGTGCGAGAAAAAATGCATCCTGTTTGGGCTCGGCAGATGGTCTAAACAGGTGCACCATTTCGGGGGTGGGTTTGGCTCTCTTGCTGAGGACTGCACAGAGCTCAGGGGTCATGCCTCTGAACAAGGGCCCACATGTCTGGGAACCCTTGCAGCCTTTCTTGGGGAAGGCCAGGAAGAAAAAAAAAAAGGAATGTGTTCTCTGTAGAATTTATGGCCTGCCAAAGATTCGCCACACTGGCATCTGTTTGCTGTTACTGGGAACACGAGAAAACGCATGCTACGGAAGAAGTCACCTCTCCGAGGTGTAAGGCGAACTGCGGTGGGAACCCTGAGGAGGTCTGGGAGACATCAGACATGCAGAGAGCCAGGAGCTGGCTGCAGCAATGCGAGCATGGGGACTGCCAGAGAAGAGGCCCTTCACTGAGTGCCTCTTGAGCTCTGACCAGGAACTTCCATGAGAACAGAGAAGACCAAATTCCAGCAGGAGCTGCACCGCATATGGATGGTATGGGCAACTGCGTGTGCTCACTCAATCTAGTCTGACTTGCAACTCCATGGACTGGAGCCCGCCAGGCTCCTCTGTCCCTGGGGTTCTCCAGCAACAATACTGGAGTGGGTTGCCAGGTCCTTCTCCAGGGGATCTTCCCCACCCAGGGATCGAACCCCCATCTCCTGCATTGCAGGTGGGTTCTTTACTGTCTGAGCCACCAGGGAACGGCCAGGTGGGCTCTTAGCAAGCACCATTTCCTCCACATTTCAGCTGTGTGAGCCAGACAGACGTGCAGCCAGTTCATTCCTAATCAATCACTCTATTTAAAATGCAGTTAATGTATGGCAAACCCAATACGGTATTGTAAAGTAAAATAAAGTAAAAAAAAAAAAAAAATTAAAAAAAATTAAATAAATAAAAGAAAACAAAAAGAATGCACCTTCCAATGCAGGGGGGCGGGGCGCAGGTTTGATCCCTGGTCAGGGAGCTAAGATCTAAAAAAAAAAAAAAAAAATGCAGGTAAATGGCTCTATTTCTTGTAAAAATATAACCACTCTATTTCTTGATATTAAAACCTTGCTTTTGTTGATAATGCTTCTGACTCTTTCCCATTAAGGTAATAGTCTCCATACAGCTTATGATAACTTTCAGAATCTCTAAGCCACCTCCATAAGATTCGTTTAAAATAAGTTTTTAAAAGAATATGTCTTAATCCTTAAAGAAAAAATTGAAGACATGATTCTGAAGGCATCTTAGGTCATGTATCATTGAAATTTCTGCTGGGTTGGCCAAAAAGAATGGACTTACTGTAATGAGAAAAAGCCTGCAACAAAGACTCAATGTAGCCAAAAAAAAAAAAAAAATAGTGTATCCTTCAATATTCCAAGAGCTACATCTTATGTGAAATAGTGTTAACACACACAAACACCCAAGTTACCAAGCTGTATACATTAAATACTCACAGTGTTTTTACATGTCAGTTATACCTCAATAGAGTGACTTTTAAAATGTATCAAAAGAACCACACACTGTTACAAAAAAAAAATACCAGGTTTTCAATCGGGTAAAGAGGCAATCCCTTTTAGAAGTTAAGACTGTCTCTTATAATCGGGTAAACAGGCAATCCCTTTTAGAAGACTGTCTCTTGTTTGTGTGTGTACAGTGGATCTAACTGTTACTTTGGTATGATTTCTGGCATTATGTGTCAGGTACGTAAAATATGAGAATGCCCTTAATTTGACAACTTCACATTTGGAAATCTTTGCTGAAGATATTAAACCTAACAGAGGTAATCGTAACAAATATGAACAAATATCTACAAGCATCAATAAAAATTTGCCAAAGTCTTAGCCAAAATAGGAATTGTTAGCAAAAAAGAGAAAAATGTCCAGCAATACAAAAAGTATGTAAGTAAAGCATAAGACGGCTTGTTATGCAAATATTAAAATGTTTCACAGGGGTATGATTGTGCAAAATGAAAAAATAAATTTATTTTGTTGTTGTTTGCTCACTAAGTTGTTGCTGAATTCTTTTCCGACCTCATGGACTGCAGCCTGCCAGGCTCCTCTGTCCATAGGATTCTCCAAGCAAGAATACTGGAGTGGGTTGCCATGCCCTCCTCCAGGGGATCTTCCTGACCCAGAGGTAGAACTCGGGTCTCCTGCACGGGCAGGTAGATTCTGTACCATTGAGCCACCCAGAAAGCCCCAGATAAATTGATGGATTTTTGTAAATACAGAACAAATCCCAAGCAACAAATCTGTAAACAGAACAGGCCATACAGTACATAGCGATTGTCAATAACTAGTCATCTATTTTTTTTTTTAGAACTGCGGTGGGAACCCTGAGGAGGTCTGGGAGACATCAGACATGCAGAGAGCCAGGAGCTGGCTGCAGCAATGCGAGCATGGGGACTGCCAGAGAAGAGGCCCTTCACTGAGTGCCTCTTGAGCTCTGACCAGGAACTTCCATGAGAACAGAGAAGACCAAATTCCAGCAGGAGCTGCACCGCATATGGATGGTATGGGCAACTGCGTGTGCTCACTCAATCTAGTCTGACTTGCAACTCCATGGACTGGAGCCCGCCAGGCTCCTCTGTCCCTGGGGTTCTCCAGCAACAATACTGGAGTGGGTTGCCAGGTCCTTCTCCAGGGGATCTTCCCCACCCAGGGATCGAACCCCCATCTCCTGCATTGCAGGTGGGTTCTTTACCGTCTGAGCCACCAGGGAACGGCCAGGTGGGCTCTTAGCAAGCACCATTTCCTCCACATTTCAGCTGTGTGAGCCAGACAGACGTGCAGCCAGTTCATTCCTAATCAATCACTCTATTTAAAATGCAGTTAATGTATGGCAAACCCAATACGGTATTGTAAAGTAAAATAAAGTAAAAAAAAAAAAAAAATTAAAAAAAATTAAATAAATAAAAGAAAACAAAAAGAATGCACCTTCCAATGCAGGGGGGCGGGGCGCAGGTTTGATCCCTGGTCAGGGAGCTAAGATCTAAAAAAAAAAAAAAAAAATGCAGGTAAATGGCTCTATTTCTTGTAAAAATATAACCACTCTATTTCTTGATATTAAAACCTTGCTTTTGTTGATAATGCTTCTGACTCTTTCCCATTAAGGTAATAGTCTCCATACAGCTTATGATAACTTTCAGAATCTCTAAGCCACCTCCATAAGATTCGTTTAAAATAAGTTTTTAAAAGAATATGTCTTAATCCTTAAAGAAAAAATTGAAGACATGATTCTGAAGGCATCTTAGGTCATGTATCATTGAAATTTCTGCTGGGTTGGCCAAAAAGAATGGACTTACTGTAATGAGAAAAAGCCTGCAACAAAGACTCAATGTAGCCAAAAAAAAAAAAATAGTGTATCCTTCAATATTCCAAGAGCTACATCTTATGTGAAGTAGTGTTAACACACACAAACACCCAAGTTACCAAGTTGTATACATTAAATACTCACAGTGTTTTTACATGTCAGTTATACCTCAATAGAGTGACTTTTAAAATGTATCAAAAGAACCACACACTGTTACAAAAAAAAAATACCAGGTTTTCAATCGGGTAAAGAGGCAATCCCTTTTAGAAGTTAAGACTGTCTCTTATAATCGGGTAAACAGGCAATCCCTTTTAGAAGACTGTCTCTTGTTTGTGTGTGTACAGTGGATCTAACTGTTACTTTGGTATGATTTCTGGCATTATGTGTCAGGTACGTAAAATATGAGAATGCCCTTAATTTGACAACTTCACATTTGGAAATCTTTGCTGAAGATATTAAACCTAACAGAGGTAATCGTAACAAATATGAACAAATATCTACAAGCATCAATAAAAATTTGCCAAAGTCTTAGCCAAAATAGGAATTGTTAGCAAAAAAGAGAAAAATGTCCAGCAATACAAAAAGTATGTAAGTAAAGCATAAGACGGCTTGTTATGCAAATATTAAAATGTTTCACAGGGGTATGATTGTGCAAAATGAAAAAATAAATTTATTTTGTTGTTGTTTGCTCACTAAGTTGTTGCTGAATTCTTTTCCGACCTCATGGACTGCAGCCTGCCAGGCTCCTCTGTCCATAGGATTCTCCAAGCAAGAATACTGGAGTGGGTTGCCATGCCCTCCTCCAGGGGATCTTCCTGACCCAGAGGTAGAACTCGAGTCTCCTGCACGAGCAGGTAGATTCTGTACCATTGAGCCACCCAGAAAGCCCCAGATAAATTGATGGATTTTTGTAAATACAGAACAAATCCCAAGCAACAAATCTGTAAACAGAACAGGCCATACAGTACATAGCGATTGTCAATAACTAGTCATCTATTTTTTTTTTTCAAAATTGCTTAGAAGTAATATAACAACATTAAGTTCATTTTGTTTCAAGAGAGCGTTGCCAAGCCATGTGTATCTTTCCAACCTTCATTTAGATTTTAAGCCTGGCCAGGACGTTGTTCTGAAGTCTACTCTCAGATTGCATAATATACCCTAGTGGATACATTAGCACTCGGCCAACCTCCAGCTTTCTACTAAATTTATTCCTACCATTTACTTTTTAAAGGAGATACATGGATGTTGCTTGGCCTTGCCTGGTGGACCAGATGAGAAAGAATCCACCTGCAATGCGGGAGATATGGGTTTGATCCCTGGGTGGGGAAGATTCCCCCAGAGGAGGAGAGGGTAACTCACTCCAGTCTTCTTGCCGGGAAACCTCCACAGACAGAGGAGCCTGGCGGGCTGCTGTCCATGGGGCCACAAAGAGTCGGACATGACTGAGCGTGCACATGAGAACAAGGGTTTAGCAAATCAACCAGATGCCGGGTAGATCCGGTTCATTTCGCACAGCGCGTTGGTCCATCACATAAGCTTAGAAAAGGTCTGGCTGTGAAAGGGGGTGAACACAGGCATCACCGCTGCCTTTGGTTCTGGAAACGCAATTGTCGCTGTGAGCCTTGTGTTGCCACGTGAGACAAAGACGCTCATGTCTCTGCGTGAGTCATTCCAGGCACAGGAGGCGCTCACAGCCAACAGGCTCAGACCAGAGAGGGGAGCGTGGTGGTCCACTCTCCGCTGCAGCAAAGGAACGGATAAAAACAAGAAAACTCTGCCACTGAGGACGGACACTCGCCTATACACTCAGTCTTACCCTAAAAGAGATATACTCGTGAGCACTGGGATTCTAGTTTACAAAATCGTGCGTGTACCATGTTTCTTTAAAATGTTTTGAGAGGCAACAATCTCCTGTTTCATGTGATGAAGTGAAAGCTTGAGTGACTTAAGTGAATGTCACTTATAATCATATTTATATTATAATTTACAATCATACACAGTGACATTTGGGTTACACGGTATAAACTGGAAAACACAGCCAGATGATGCTGTGCTGTTTCCCCAGGGATGCAGAGACAATGACTGAGCTTCCATTTTTGCAGATGAGACGAGGTGAGCTGGAGAGTTCCATAAGACGTTTCTACAATGTTGAGTTTCCGATAAAAACACTGAAAATACACTGCGTGTGATTTTGTAAACGAATCCACAAGTTCAATTAATTTTATGGGAAGAAGACGACACAGACATTTCTCCAAAGAAGATATACTGACAGCCAACTTAGGTGAAAAGGTGATCAATACTGCTAATTATTAGAGAAATGCGCATCAAAAATGTGAGTATTATCACCTCACATTGCTCAGGCTGGTCATTATTAAAAACTCTACAAATGCTGGAGAGGATGTGGAGAAAACGGAATCCTCCTATACTGTTGATGGGAAAGTAAATCGGTTCAACCATGATGGAGAATGGTGTGGAGCTTCCCTAAAAAACTAAAAACAGAGTTACCCTGTGGTCCAGCAATGTCACTCCTGGGCATATATCCAGAGAAAACTCTAACTCAAAAGCATGCACGCAATCCTCTGTTCTCAGAAGCACTATTCACAATAGCTAAGATATGGAAGCAACCTACGTATCCATCAACAGATGAATGGATAAACAAGATGTAGTGTGCAAACACACACACACACACACACACAATATGAAATACTACTCAGCCACAAAAAAGAACAAATAAATGCCATTTCCAGCAACATGGATAGACTTAGAGAATATTATACTTAATGAAGTAAGTTGGACCAAGAAAGACAAATATTATGTATCATTTACACATGGAATTTAAAAAAATAATACAGATGAACTTATTTATGAAGCGGAAATAGACTCAAATACACAGAAAACAAACTCTTGGTTACCAAAGGGGAAAGGGTAGGTGAAGGGATAAATCAGAAGTTTGGCATTAACAGATATACTTTCCTGCAGATAAAATAGATATGGAACAAGGAATTACTGTATAGCACACCAAATTATACTCAATACCTTATAATAAACTATAATGGGAAAGAGTCTGAACTTGTATATACACACACACATATCCATAACTGAATCACTTTGATGTATACCTGAAACTTACTCCTTGGAAGAAAAGTTATGACCAACCTAGACAGCATATTCAAAAGCAGAGACATTACTTTGCCGACTAAGGTCCGTCTAGTCAAGGCTATGGTTTTTCCTGTGGTCATGTATGGATGTGAGAGTTGGACTGTGAAGAAAGCTGAGCGCCGAAGAATTGATGCTTTTGAACTGTGGTGTTGGAGAAGACTCTCGAGAGTCCCTTGGACTGCAAGGAGATCTAACCAATCCATTCTGAAGATCAGCCGTGGGATTTCTTTGGAAGGAATGATGCTAAAGCTGAAACTCCAGTACTTTGGCCACCTCATGTGAAGAGTTGACTCATTAGAAGACTCTGATGCTGGGAGGGATTGGGGGCAGGAGGAGAAGGGGACGACCGAGGATGAGATGGCTGGATGGCATCACTGACTCGATGGATGTGAGTCTGAATGAACTCTGGGAGTTGGTGATGGAGAGGGAGGCCTGGCGTGCTGCAATTCATGGGGTCGCAAAGAATCGGACATGACTGAGCGACTGAACTGAACACAATTATTAGAAATCAATGATACTTCAGTAAAGTATTGACAAGTTTAAATTAATTTAAAAAATTTTTAAGATTTATGTAAAGAAAACCTTGGTCTTTGAATCTTTAACCACCCCCCCTACACACACACAATTTATCTGTCCCTCCAAAGAAACATAACATGCCTAAGTGAAGTGAAAGTCGCTCAGTCATGTCCAACTCTTTGAGACCCCATGGACTATACAGTCCATGGAATTCTCCAGGCCAGAGTACTGGAGTGGGTAGCTGTTTCCTTCTCCAGGGGATCTTCCCAGCCCAGGGACTGAACTCAGGTCTCTCGAATTGCAGGGCAATTCTTTACCAGCTGAGCCACCAGGGAAGCCCCCTACTATGTCTAAGGGACATTTTATGCTTTTATACCCAGGTTGTATGCATGATGGCACTTATTGTACACATTTTCTAGTTCTTTAAAGTCTCTATTAAGCTTGTTACATTATTGCCTCTGTTTCATGTTTTGTTTTTTTTGGTCAAAAGGATATGGGATGTTAGCTCCCTGACCAGGGATCAAACCTGCTCCCCTCCGGTTGGGAAGGCGAAGTCTTAACCACTCGTCCACCAGGGAAGTCCCGATTTTCTAGCTTTTTAATTTGCTGTTCCATGCTCAATTCAGGGTCCTACTTTATTGCAAAATTTAAAAACGTAATAAATAACTTTCTGTAAACAATGGAGATACAGCACCTTCCTGCCAAGTCTTGGCAGCTCTTTATGTTGATATATGATTTCTTTAACAAGTCCTATAATGCTGGTCTCTTGGGTAGTTGACTCCTGTGTTTTTACAAAACAACACTGAAAACAATTTCTAGTCTATTTACCTGGTGTTACTGTGATACAATTTCTGGAAAAAAAAAAAAAAAAGTTAATTGAACTGTTTATCCCAAGGATGCAAAATTCAAGAATGGTCTTCTCCCTACCGCTGCTCCACGAATGTCTTGTTGCTTTGTGTTACTGCTAATGATGCCTACAAATATTAGTACCAGTTCGTCTCTCTTTCTAATACCGCATGCTAAGTGTCTCTTTGCTGACTTTTTTTTTTTTCAAACTGATGGATTAAAATGCTACCCCTTTTTGTTCACCTCTTTTTAATTTAAACATTTCTTTAATTAGCATCCTATATGTAATTCATAATTCTGAAATTGGTCTGTAATATCCCTTATTTTCCCCTCGCAACCCCCACGCTGGGCTTGCCTTTTTCCTATGATTCTTAAAACCTTCTGTGTAATTATGTGGGTCAGAATAAAATTCCAAATATCACAGTGACAATTATCTTCTACCTTCCATGTCTCTTTACGGTCATGTCATTTTCAAGGGTAGGGAAAGTGCTGAAAGTTAAAACATTTATACTCTACCTGCTGCTGCTGCTGCTAAGTCACTTCGGTCATGTCCGACTCTGTGTAACCCCATAGACACCCTCCTACCAGGCTCCTCTGTCTCTGGGATTCTCCAGGCAAGAACACTGGAGTGGGTTGCCATTTCCTTCTCCAATATACTCTACCTGAAACACAGTAAATTAAATTTACTGAATTACTGGTGAAAAATCCAAAGACTCTTATCAAAGTATGGTTCTTGAAATCTAAGATGGCAGAGACACAGTTATCATAAGTAAAATCTGCCTGGTGTCCTGTTTAACCAGTGGATAATCATCCATTCATAATTAGCATACATTTGTAAACTAATGAGAAACAAGGACCCAAACTGTTTTAAGATGGTCCACTACCTTTTCCCACTCTCTAAACTAACACTGCGGCCTTATATAGGTATTGCTGAGGATACATTTGAAGATATGTGAACAATGAAATTAAATACTCAAGTCTCAAATGCATGCTTACATTAGTGATAGCTAACCTCTGCATGATGTAGCTTTGAAAAATGCTTTAACACTTCTTCAACTTGCAGGAATATACATACATATACATATATGTGTATGTGTATGTGTATATATACATATGTGTATATATGTATATGTGTATATGTATATATACATATGTGTATATGTATATATGTATATATAATAACTGATTTCCCATCACCCTACAATATTAAGAGAAAATATTTTCAGTGTTAAGAAAAGGGGGCTTCCCTGATAGCTTAGTTGGTAAAGAATCTGCCTGCAATGCAGGAGACCCCAGTTCTATTCCTGGGTCAGGAAGATCTGCTGGAGAAGGGATAGGCTACCCACTCCAGTATTCTTGGGCTTCCCTCGTGGCTCAGCTGGTAAAGAACCTGCCTGCAATGTGGGAGACATGGGTTCGATCCCTGGGTTGCCAAGATTCCCCTGGAGAAGGGAAAGACTACCCACTTCAGGATAAAAAATTTTTCATGTCATATAGCCTCGGCTTATCAGCAATTGGCAAGCAATTAAGTGCATATATTTTTTCATGAAAAAGCAAAAATAGGCATTTTGCTGAGATGACAGAAGTTACTGCTCATAACTCTGTCAGTTATTTTTCATGCACGCCTAAGTTCAAAGTCCTAGATGTCCATCTGAAGACAGTATAAAGACATGGAGGTCCTCATGTTTGTCTGAGGCCTGCTGCAACCATCCAACACAGTTTCAAGGTGCGGTTTTATTACTCCAAAATGACTTCAGTGAAACAGGGGAAAAAAAAATCCAAAAGGCCCTTTCCCTTTTCCCAATTTATTTAAACTGAATCCGCAGGGATTCAATGCATCAGAACAGCTTCAGGCATTGACATACATCTTCATCCAGGAAAATAATCAAATGAGTCGACCTGGACTTATCGGCATCACCTTTTAATCATTTGGCTTGCTGTGAGTGTGTGTGTGGGTGTGTTAGTTGCTCAGTCGTGTCTGACTCTCTGCGACCCCATGGACTGCAGCCCACCAGGTTCCTCTGTCCATGGGATGCTCCAGGCCAGAATATTGGAGTGGGTTGCCTTTCCCTTCCCTCGGGGATCTTCCCCACCCAGCGATCGAACCCCGGTCTAGTGCATTGCAGGTGGAAGTTTTATCATCTGAGCTACTAGGGAAACCCCTTGTCGTGAGAATTCTGTAGAATTTCACTGAATAAACACTTTGAGTGGAATCAGTCATTTCTTCAAAAAAAAAACAAAAACAAAAACTCTCCACCATTACCTGTCACAAACCAGATGAAACGTGCTATTTGGTTACAAACCACAAAACCTACATCCTATAGGCTGTCTGCCACATGCCAACCGTTTCCCAGCTCCATCTGGCGCCTCAGTAGTAACGGTCTGCAGTGTGCCATGGCGCTTGGCACACGCGGAAAGGGCTGGAACTGACCACAGCCAAATGGAGAGTTTGAGTTCGGCCCAGGTCAGGGGGCTTCCCTGGCAGCTCAGATGGTAAGGAATCCGCCTGCCACGCGGGAGGACCTGGGTTCGATCCCTGGGTCGGGAAGTTCCCCTGGAGGAGGGCACGGCCACCCACTCCAGGACTCTTGCCTGGAGAATCCCCATGGACAGAGGAGCCTGGTGGGTTACAGTCCGTGGGGTCGCAAAGCATCAGACACGACTGAGGGACTAACAAGTTCACATTTCAGGCCATCCACCGCTGTCTGCCTTCCATGTTGTCCCAGGAAGCAGCTGTTTTCAGCCTGGCTGCAAACGCGTGAATACACATCGGGAGACTCGGATCAATGGTAAGGAATGGAAAACGCATCAGTGTAGCTCACACACACACATGGGCACACTCACACCAAGGGATTTAAAGGTACTAAGAAATGTCATGGGAATCCAGGAAAACCTGACTCCCCACACTCAGGAAACTCTGGCACCTAATGAAATGTGCATCAGCCATGTCTGAACCAGTCACACCTCAGCTTCCGCAGAGACCCGCACTGTTTCTCGAAGATTGCCAACCTGCACACAGCGCACCCCAGGTACGTCCCTCTCAGTCTCCCTCTGCTGAGATCTTTGAGTCACACGCCATGTCTTACAGAGGGATTTTTCAGTATGAGAGAAAAATTAGGACATTTTGCAAAGATTTGTCCTGGATTATGCCAGTATGTTTTGATGGCAAGAATATGAACGCAAAAACAGCATTTATTTGGAGGGGATGGGAAGATGTGTCCCATTTCCCATAAGGCATTTAACTGAGAATTAATGTGTGTAAATCACTCCTCTTTGTGAGCTGAACAGTGAAGGAGGACTTGTTTTAAGGACAGGACGTAGGGAGGACTTGTTTGAAGGGCAGGGCATGGGGACGACTGACCATTTTAATCTCCAGGGACCCAGCACATTCACCCTAAGGCAGCGGGAGGAGGCGAGAGAACTGGGGCTGACTCTCTCTCCGTGAGGCACCTCTTCTATTTCAACTTGAGACCTTGTTCCTTCCTTTTCTGTACTCAAGTAAAAATACTTCTGAATCTTAGCCGCCTGCGTTGCTCACAAAAATCTTGCCTCCCCAGCGACACTTGCAGAATAGATTATTTTTTAATGACTCAGCTACTTGGGCTTGAACTGTGCCTATTATGACTTGCTTTCCTTGTTTTCAAAGTTAACAGATTTGCACAAAATAGTAAGCTGTTAGATTTTTAAATAAAACGCCCACCCCCCCCCAAGAGTCTCTCATAATTCTCTACTAAAGGTTTATCTCTGCACACGTTGGATCTTATTACATGTTTACTTAACAACATATTATTCACATCTTTTCACAGCATCTTTCATGTTCAGAGTATTGCCCTTAGGTGCTGGATACTACTCAGATGGATGAATGTAAGGCAAGCTATTGAATAATTTTTTTGTTGTGAACAATCATGGGTTCACCTTTTGCTTTATAAAAATAAATAGCTGAATTTGGAACTCTACACATTTAAATCTATTCATATTTTCCAGATCTTTGTGTGCTTTTCCAAATATTTTCATAAAAACAGGTCTTTTGAAGTAAATCACACTATCAAGAAGTATCAGTTCAGTTCAGCCGCTCAGTCATGTCCGACTCTTTGCGAACCCATGAACAGCAGCACGCCAGGCCTGTCCATCACCATCACCAACTCCCGGAGTCCACCCAAACCCATGTCCATTGAGTCAGTGATGCCATCCAACCATCTCATCCTCTGTCATCTCCTTCACCTCCTGCCCTCAATCTTTCCCAGCATCAGGATCTTTTCAAATGAGTCAGCTCTTCACATCAGGTGGCCAAAGTACTGGAGTTTCAGCTTCAGCATCAGTCCTTCCAATGAACATCCAGGACTGATTTCCTTTAGGATGGACTGGTTGGATCAAGAAGTATATTTACCTTAAAAATGAACATATAGTGAGTAAATATACTGTAACTTTGAGTATATTCATAAATTTATAAAACCAAATTGTATGAAGGTTTTCATTTTCAGCCCTTTAGAAGAATATGATATCACTACTCTGTTAAATCTTTCCCAAAGTAACCAAAAAAAAAGACAAAATCTAGGTTGCTTCCATGTCCTGGCTATTATAAACAGTGCTGTGATGAACACTGGGGTACACGTGTCTCTTTCAGTTCTGGTTTCTTCGGTGTGTATGCCCAGCAGTGGGATTGCTGGGTCATAAGGCAGTTCTATTTCCAGTTTTTTAAGAAACAAATCGCCAGTCTAGGTTTGATGCAGGATACAGGATGCTTGGGGCTGGTGCACTGGAATGACCCAGAGAGATGGTATGGGGAGGGAGGTGGGCGGGGGAGGCTTCAGGATTGGGAATACGTGTACACCTGTGGTGGATTCATGCTGATGTATAACAAAACCAATACAATATTGTAAAGTAAAATAAAGTTAAAAAGGTTTGATGCAGGATACAGGATGCTTGGGGCTGGTGCACTGGAATGACCCAGAGAGATGGTATGGGGAGGGAGGTGGGCGGGGGAGGCTTCAGGATTGGGAATACGTGTACACCTGTGGTGGATTCATGCTGATGTATAACAAAACCAATACAATATTGTAAAGTAAAATAAAGTTAAAAAAAAAAAAGAGACAAAATCTTAAAAAGTAATTTTTTGGCAGGAATGATAGTAGTGAGGTTTGATTTTTTAAATATTTTTATTGATTATTTTTTCTCTTATTTTGGAAACTGCCTGTTCATATCTTTATTCATTTTTGTTATGACAGTTATGAAGGTCATTTTGAAGGGGTCAATAAGAGATACTATTCTTTTTTTTTTTTTGCCTATTGATGTATGACCATTTCTTTCCAGGTAACCATCATTTGGATTTTTATGTAGTACATTTTGCATGCAAAATAAATAAAATATCAAGGTTTTCCTTTTTTTAAAAAATATAAGTTTATTTTAATTGGAGGTAAATTACTTTACAATATTGTATTGGTAGGTACTCTTGTTTTTGTTTTTGTTTTTAACTTCTCTATTCTAGCACATGTTTGTCATTGTTTTCATTGTATAATCCTATATGTGCTATTATCTCACCATTTCTCTCTTTAGTATCTTTCTGCCTATTCTTTCACTATGGGATAAACTTGAAAAGTCAACCAGTGGATTTGGCTTGAATTCTTGTAAAGTGACTTGGAGAGTGTCAACATTTCCATAGCACTGAGCTGTCTCAGTGACAATGTACGCAACCAGTTTTGTGAAGCACTGTATAATTTTCTTTTGAGCTTTATGGTTTCTGCATATTTTTCATTCACAGTCCTTGTATATCACTCTACTGGGAATGTAATTATTTTGTGTGCTACTGTGAACGCACCATTTCTAATCCATTTTTTTCTGAGTGCTATCTGGATGTAGAAAACCTTTTTATATAAGTATCTTTCCCAAGGGATTTTTTTCCAAGCCCCCTTTTTTTAGACTTTTCTATAAGGTATCAGCGACCAGCACTTTTGTGACATTGTTTAAACATTTTGGTGATAACCCAACACTTCTCTTTATTCTGACTGTGCTTCAGAAGAATTTCTGTTTCTGTTTCACCGCCTCACCTGACAATGAGGTGAGCTTTATCAACTCTCAGATTAAGAAATGCGTAAGCTGTCCTTTCCAGATGCCTGTTTTTCTGCAGTAGGGAGACAATCTCATTGCTTTAACTTTGTGATCATGACCATTCTCATCTATGTGTTTACTAACTTATCATGGCTGACCCTTGGATTTCTGGCACATAACATTGTTATGATATGCTCTTTATTTTCAGCACAGAGGAGTTCATTTCTGTATCCATTCATTCATTTTTCTGGCATGCAACACTGTCGTGACATGCTGTTTAAGTCCAAGTACACTCCTACATTCATTAATTCAATCATTTTCTGGCATGTCACACTGTCAGGATATACTCTTTATTTTAAGCACACGGAGGTTCATTCCTGGATTTATTTATTCATTCATTCTTCTGGCATGTAACACTGTGAGGATATCCCGTTTATTTTAAGCACAGAGAGACTCATCCTCCTATTCNAAGTACACTCCTACATTCATTAATTCAATCATTTTCTGGCATGTCACACTGTCAGGATATACTCTTTATTTTAAGCACAGGGAGGTTCATTCCTGGATTTATTTATTCATTCATTCTTCTGGCATGTAACACTGTGAGGATATCCCGTTTATTTTAAGCACAGAGAGACTCATCCTCCTATTCATTCATTCAACCTGTATTTGACTACTTCAAATTACTATCTGTACCATAAGGTAATGGACACAATGTAACGAATGGAAGGTAACAGAAGGCAATCCCTGAGCGAGCCAGTATTAAAGAAAGTGATACAATGGGGTGGTGTTCCAATGCTGTAGATATGATACCCTGGCTCCATCTCTTTGAAAAGAGTAACAATTTCAGTGGATGAGAGAGGAGAAGGATCCAACACTGAGCTAATACCAGCACTCTGAGTGGGGAGTGGGTTTGGCCTCCTTAACGTACAAAAGGAAGGCCAGTTTGGCATTGCTGGATTAATGCCTGGTATTGAATTTGCTGGGCTGTTGTCTTTCAGTCGCTCAGTCGTGTCCAACTCTTTGCAACCCCCTGGACTGCAGCACGCCAGGCTTCCCTGCCCTTCACCATCTCCCGGAGCTTGCTCAAACTCCTGTCCATCGAGTCAGTGAGGCCATCCAACCATCTCCTCCTCTGCCGCCCCCTTCTCCTCTTGCCCTCAACTCTTCCACCATCACCGTCTACGAATTGGCTGTAAAGTAATGAATCCTTGGAAGCGCCCTCGCACTCTAAGACTGTGCAGCTAAATTCAGATTTTGCAGCTTAATATTCTTTTTAAACGTAACTCAAGCTTCACGTCTCACAACACACAAACCTGTGTCCTCCTAATGACAGCAGGAAAGAGACCAAAGATGTGGTCTGGTCGACCTTTGGCCAGCTTATGCTCAGGAGGACACACCTTCCTTTAGGAATAATGGAACACTTATAAACAACAAAGCAGCCTGACCTTGCATATGCATGTATGCATGTATGTTATATATCTTAGACTTTCCTTTTAGGGTAGCTGTAGATTCACAGCATAACTGAGCATGAGGTATAGACAATTCCTATACACTCCCTGCCACCGCACCGGCACATACCACCTCCATCCAACCCCCCACAGCCCCGTCGACAAAACCAATGCACTCCACCAGAGAGGTACATCTGCTGAAACTCATGAGCCTATACTGACCCACCATCACCCAATTCCGTAGCTTACATTAGGGTTCGCCCCTAGTGCCATACAGACCGTGGGTTTGGACAAACGTATAATGACGTGTATGCAACATTTTTCTTGTTCAACCGCTCAGTCGTGTCTGACTCTTTGCGACCCCACGGACTGCAGCATGCCAGGCTTCCCCGTCCTTCACCACCTCTCAGAGTTTGCTCAAACTCACGTCCATCGAGCTGATGATGCCATCCAACCATCTCATTCTCTGTCATCCCCGTCTTCTCCTGCCACATCGCAGGATCACAAGGAATCAACTCACTGCCCCGAAACACCTCTGTGTTCCACTGATTCTTCCCTCTCTCCCTCCCTCCCAACATATATTTTCAAAACATCTTTCTGTTTCTTGGCCAGGTAATTTATTAGACAAAGGGAACCGTTGGAAAAAAGGAAACAAGTTTCTGGGAGCCAAGGTTTTGTTTGGCTCTCTGCATTCATAGTTTAAAAATGAGACCAATCTGATGTTGGTCAGATTTGGCACTTAGGATATCTTTCAGAAGGCCTCCCCTCCAAAACAAGTCTATGACTCTGTAAAACTTTTGGCATGATAGGATCCAAGGGAATATTACCAATCTCCTTTTTATTACTTAGCTGTCAGCAGACCGAAGTGTATGGATGTGAGAGCTGGACTGTAAAGAAAGCCGAGTGCTGAAGTTGATGCTTTTGAACTGTGGTGTTGGAGAAGACTCTTGAGAGTCCGTTGGACTGCAAGGAGGTCCAACCAGTCCGTCCTAAAGGGAATCAGTCCTGAATATTCATTAGAAGGACTGAAGCTGAAACTGAAACTCCAATCCTTTGGCCACCCAATGGGAAGAACTGACTCATTGGAAAAGACCCTGATGCTGGGAAAAAATTGAAGGCAGGAGGAGAAGGGGATGACAGAGGATGAGATGGTTGGATGGCATCACCGATTCAACAGACATGAGTTTGAGTAAACTCTGGGAGTTTGTGTTGGACAGGGAGGCCTGGCGTGCTGCGGATCATGGGGTTGCAGAAAGTTGGTCACAACTGAGCAGCTGAACTGAACTGAGACCAAGGCTATGCAGATAAGGGTTACCCTTCAAGAAACTTCTCAGGAGGTGGAAGAATCAGATTACAGGGAGGCTGTGGCCACCAAGGAAAGCAGACCAGATTCTCCAGCTG
Organism: Cephalophus harveyi; assembly: GCA_006410635.1. Lineage (NCBI taxonomy): Eukaryota > Metazoa > Chordata > Mammalia > Artiodactyla > Bovidae > Cephalophus > Cephalophus harveyi. The sequence goes on from SJYT01017512.1 coordinate 593,025, forward strand.
TGTTCCAATGGTCCTGAAGGACTCTTGACACCAGGGCCTCACAGACCCGTTCCTTTTCTGGGTGTGGTTGTTTTTGTGTCTTTCCCTGACACCTATGCATGCCACCTGCAACACACTAACATGCTTGTACATACACACACACATACAGAGTCAATCCTCATTATCTGTGGGGGCATTGTCCTGAACATCACCACACGTATCGAGTTAGCGAATACAGAATCACTGGCTCCTAGAGGAAACACAGGGTTAGGTGCCTATGGGCTTCCGGGCACAACATTTTAATCCACTGATTGCACATAACTGCTTCCCCAATCGCTCATTAGTTAAAAAAAAAAAAAATCTGCCTGCAATGCAGGAGATGTGGGTCCAGTCCTTGGATGGGGAAGATTCTGTGGAGGAGGACGTGGTTATTACCTACTCAAGTATTCTTGTCTGGGAAACTCCATGATCAGAAGAGCCTGGCAGGCTACAGTCCATGGGGTTGCAAAGAGTTGGACTCGACAGAGCAACTCAGCACTGTTTACAGAAACCGTATTGAATATATACTGCTGATACATCTGCTGATACATTGCTGATTCATCAGGCAATGTCCTTGAATAAAACTTATCCAATATGGCACCCCACTCCAGTACTCTTGCCTGGAAAATCCCATGGATGGAGGAGCCTGGTAGGCTGCAGTCCATGGGGTCGCGAAGAGTCGGACACGACTGAGGGACTTCACTTTCATTTTTCACTTTCATGCACTGGAGAAGGAAATGGCAACCCACTCCAGTGTTCTTGCCTGGAGAATCCCAGGGATGGGGGAGCCTGGTGGGCTGCCGTCTGTGGGGTCTCACAGAGTCAGACATGACTGAAGTGACTTAAAAAAAAAATCTATTTATTTGCTCCATAAGAGACGTGGCAATCTTAACTACCTCCGTAGTTCAGTACCACACCCCAGTTATTTTAAGTGGTGCAATCATGAACCAAAAGCACAAAAATGCAAGCAGCTTTTCAGACCATGTGAAGGACACCTGTTTAAAGGAAGAGAGAGAAAGCAGGAAGGCAGAGGCATGCCCTCAGCTAGGAACACGGTCGCCAAGTGAACCCCAAGGTCAGTGAAGACACATAATTTAAACGAATTGCACCCAAGTCTGCTGCTGTGGGTCCACTGAGAGTAAACTGAAAATTTCCACCACTGTGCACGTCCATGAATGACTATCAACACAGGGCATGGCCTAATTTGGGGGCTTCAAGCCTACAAATACCGAATCAACAAATAAACAAGAGTTCCCAGCAGTGTGTCTTTTCTGCAACAGATTATGTGAGCTCTTTGATGGCAGATTATACGCACAGCCCCTGCTTGACTCAATGAAAGCAGCATCACACCCAATCCTGGCTAATCCACAGATTATTATTTTCAAACTTTAAACAATTGTAGCGCTCTTTTTTTTTTTTTTTAAACCTGAAGTTTGATCAAAGTGGGCTTTTCTCTGCTTGACTTGTGTCCTTCTCCTCGCCCTTTTAGGAAGGCTTAACATGAACCGAACAAGATGTTATTATAAATAAACATCAACACTTTCTAGGAGCCATGCTTCTCAGATTCTAGGCTCTCAGCTCAATCTGTTCTTCTTGACTCAAAGCTGACTCACTCCCCAAGTGCAATCCCAGTGAAAGGCCGTGATAATTCCTCCCCTAGAAAACCAGAGATCAACCACCACGTTCAATTCCCATCCTCGTGTCATTCCTGAGCTGTCTGCAGTGTGAAAATGTCTAATGCACAACAGCTGGTACCGCCAGAATGAACACTTCACCACAAATTGCAAGCTGTCTGGTGGGGGTTTCAAATGCTCCCCTTTCCCATTGGGAATTATTTGGGAAAAGCGCCTCCTGGAAGCAATTAATCTCTGCTCTACGTGGAGTTGCATGAAGGCGAAGTGAACCCTGAGATTGGTGAAGACACATGACTTATAGGAACCTGCACGCAGACTCGCCTCTGATATGACCATCCAGGTAGAGGTCTTTCAGCGCCGTCTCAATGCATTTTTGTCGTATAACTCACTCCTGGGGGAAGCTTTTCAGAGGGCTGCGCTAGATGTGTATAAGAGACAGGTCTACCTATAATGCTGTGTGGAGTGACACAGCTATCTAGCTTTCAAATTTTTGTTATGACAGTTATGAAGGTCATTTTGAAGGGGTCAATAAGAGATACTATTCTTTTTTTTTTTTTGCCTATTGATGTATGACCATTTCTTTCCAGGTAACCATCATTTGGATTTTTATGTAGTACATTTTGCATGCAAAATAAATAAAATATCAAGGTTTTCCTTTTTTTAAAAAATATAAGTTTATTTTAATTGGAGGTAAATTACTTTACAATATTGTATTGGTTTTGCCATACATCAACATGAATCTGCCACAGGTATACACATGTTCCCCATCCTGAACCCCGCTCCCTCTTCCCTCCCTGTACCATCCCTCCAGGTTGTCCCAGCACACCAGCCCCAAGCATCCAGTATCATGCATCGAACCTGGACTGGCGATTCGTTTCATATATGATATTATACTTGTTTCAATGCCATTTTCCCAAATCATCCCACCCTCGCCTTCTCCCACAGAGTCCAAAAGACTGATCTGTACATCTGTGTCTCTTTTGCTGTCTCAAAGTACACTCCTACATTCATTAATTCAATCATTTTCTGGCATGTCACACTGTCAGGATATACTCTTTATTTTAAGCACACGGAGGTTCATTCCTGGATTTATTTATTCATTCATTCTTCTGGCATGTAACACTGTGAGGATATCTCATTTATTTTAAGCACAGAGAGACTCATCCTCCTATTCATTCATTCAACCTGTATTTGACTACTTCAAATTACTCTCTGTACCATAAGGTAATGGACACAATGTAACGAATGGAAGGTAACAGAAGGCAATCCCTGAGCCAGTATTAAAGAAAGTGATACAATGGGGTAGTGTTCCAGTGCTGTAGATATTTTACCCTGGCTCCATCTCTTTGAAAAGAGTAACAATTTCAGTGGATGAGAGAGGAGAAGGATCCAACACCGAGCTAATACGAGCACTCTGAGTGGCGAGTGGGTTTGGCCTCCTTAATGTACAAAAGGAAGGCCAGTTTGGCATTGCTGGATTAATGCCTGGTATTGAATTTGCTGGGCTGTTGTCTTTCAGTCGCTCAGTCGTGTCCAACTCTTTGCAACCCCCTGGAATGCAGCGCGCCAGGCTTCCCTGCCCTTCACCATCTCCCGGAGCTTGCTCAAACTCCTGTCCATCGAGTCAGTGAGGCCATCCAACCATCTCCTCCTCTACCGCCCCCTTCTCCTCTTGCCCTCAACTCTTCTACCATCACCGTCTACGAATTGGCTGTAAACTAATGAATCCTTGGAAGCTCCCTCGCACCCTAAGACTGTGCAGCTAAATTCAGATTTTGCAGCTTAATATTCTTTTTAAACGTAACTCAAGCTTCACGTCTCACAACACACAAACCTGTGTCCTCCTAATGACAGCAGGAAAGAGACCAAAGATGTGGTCTGGTCGACCTTTGGCCAGCTTATGCTCAGGAGGACACACCTTCCTTTAGGAATAATGGAACACTTATAAACAACAAAGCAGCCTGACCTTGCATATGCATGTATGCATGTATGTTATATATCTTAGACTTTCCTTTTAGGGTAGCTGTAGATTCACAGCATAACTGAGCAGGAGGTATAGACAATTCCTATACACTCCCTGCCACCGCACCGGCACATACCACCTCCATCCAACCCCCCACAGCCCCGTCGACAAAACCAATGCACTCCACCAGAGAGGTACATCTGCTGAAACTCATGAGCCTATACTGACCCACCATCACCCAATTCCGTAGCTTACATTAGGGTTCGCCCCTAGTGCCATACAGACCGTGGGTTTGGACAAACGTATAATGACGTGTATGCAACATTTTTCTTGTTCAACCGCTCAGTCGTGTCTGACTCTTTGCGACCCCACGGACTGCAGCATGCCAGGCTTCCCCGTCCTTCACCACCTCTCAGAGTTTGCTCAAACTCACGTCCATCGAGCTGATGATGCCATCCAACCATCTCATTCTCTGTCATCCCCGTCTTCTCCTGCCACATCGCGGGATCACAAGGAATCAACTCACTGCCCCGAAACACCTCTGTGTTCCACTGATTCTTCCCTCTCTCCCTCCCTCCCAACATATATTTTCAAAACATCTTTCTGTTTCTTGGCCAGGTAATTTATTAGACAAAGGGAACCGTTGGAAAAAAGGAAACAAGTTTCTGGGAGCCAAGGTTTTGTTTGGCTCTCTGCATTCATAGTTTAAAAATGAGACCAATCTGATGTTGGTCAGATTTGGCACTTAGGATATCTTTCAGAAGGCCTCCCCTCCAAAACAAGTCTATGACTCTGTAAAACTTTTGGCATGATAGGATCCAAGGGAATATTACCAATCTCCTTTTTATTACTTAGCTGTCAGCAGACCGAAGTGTATGGATGTGAGAGCTGGACTGTAAAGAAAGCCGAGTGCTGAAGTTGATGCTTTTGAACTGTGGTGTTGGAGAAGACTCTTGAGAGTCCGTTGGACTGCAAGGAGGTCCAACCAGTCCGTCCTAAAGGGAATCAGTCCTGAATATTCATTAGAAGGACTGAAGCTGAAACTGAAACTCCAATCCTTTGGCCACCCAATGGGAAGAACTGACTCATTGGAAAAGACCCTGATGCTGGGAAAAAATTGAAGGCAGGAGGAGAAGGGGATGACAGAGGATGAGATGGTTGGATGGCATCACCGATTCAACAGACATGAGTTTGAGTAAACTCTGGGAGTTTGTGTTGGACAGGGAGGCCTGGCGTGCTGCGGATCATGGGGTCGCAGAAAGTTGGTCACAACTGAGCAGCTGAACTGAACTGAGACCAAGGCTATGCAGATAAGGGTTACCCTTCAAGAAACTTCTCAGGAGGTGGAAGAATCAGATTACAGGGAGGCTGTGGCCACCAAGGAAAGCAGACCAGATTCTCCAGCTGTGTTCCAATGGTCCTGAAGGACTCTTGACACCAGGGCCTCACAGACCCGTTCCTTTTCTGGGTGTGGTTGTTTTTGTGTCTTTCCCTGACACCTATGCATGCCACCTGCAACACACTAACATGCTTGTACATACACACACACATACAGAGTCAATCCTCATTATCTGTGGGGGCATTGTCCTGAACATCACCACACGTATCGAGTTAGCGAATACAGAATCACTGGCTCCTAGAGGAAACACAGGGTTAGGTGCCTATGGGCTTCCGGGCACAACATTTTAATCCACTGATTGCACATAACTGCTTCCCCAATCGCTCATTAGTTAAAAAAAAAAAAAATCTGCCTGCAATGCAGGAGATGTGGGTCCAGTCCTTGGATGGGGAAGATTCTGTGGAGGAGGACGTGGTTATTACCTACTCAAGTATTCTTGTCTGGGAAACTCCATGATCAGAAGAGCCTGGCAGGCTACAGTCCATGGGGTTGCAAAGAGTTGGACTCGACAGAGCAACTCAGCACTGTTTACAGAAACCGTATTGAATATATACTGCTGATACATCTGCTGATACATTGCTGATTCATCAGGCAATGTCCTTGAATAAAACTTATCCAATATGGCACCCCACTCCAGTACTCTTGCCTGGAAAATCCCATGGATGGAGGAGCCTGGTAGGCTGCAGTCCATGGGGTCGCGAAGAGTCGGACACGACTGAGGGACTTCACTTTCATTTTTCACTTTCATGCACTGGAGAAGGAAATGGCAACCCACTCCAGTGTTCTTGCCTGGAGAATCCCAGGGATGGGGGAGCCTGGTGGGCTGCCGTCTGTGGGGTCTCACAGAGTCAGACATGACTGAAGTGACTTAAAAAAAAAATCTATTTATTTGCTCCATAAGAGACGTGGCAATCTTAACTACCTCCGTAGTTCAGTACCACACCCCAGTTATTTTAAGTGGTGCAATCATGAACCAAAAGCACAAAAATGCAAGCAGCTTTTCAGACCATGTGAAGGACACCTGTTTAAAGGAAGAGAGAGAAAGCAGGAAGGCAGAGGCATGCCCTCAGCTAGGAACACGGTCGCCAAGTGAACCCCAAGGTCAGTGAAGACACATAATTTAAACGAATTGCACCCAAGTCTGCTGCTGTGGGTCCACTGAGGGTAAACTGAAAATTTCCACCACTGTGCACGTCCATGAATGACTATCAACACAGGGCATGGCCTAATTTGGGGGCTTCAAGCCTACAAATACCGAATCAACAAATAAACAAGAGTTCCCAGCAGTGTGTCTTTTCTGCAACAGATTATGTGAGCTCTTTGATGGCAGATTATACGCACAGCCCCTGCTTGACTCAATGAAAGCAGCATCACACCCAATCCTGGCTAATCCACAGATTATTATTTTCAAACTTTAAACAATTGTAGCGCTCTTTTTTTTTTTTTTTCAAACCTGAAGTTTGATCAAAGTGGGCTTTTCTCTGCTTGACTTGTGTCCTTCTCCTCGCCCTTTTGGGAAGGCTTAACATGAACCGAACAAGATGTTATTATAAATAAACATCAACACTTTCTAGGAGCCATGCTTCTCAGATTCTAGGCTCTCAGCTCAATCTGTTCTTCTTGACTCAAAGCTGACTCACTCCCCAAGTGCAATCCCAGTGAAAGGCCGTGATAATTCCTCCCCTAGAAAACCAGAGATCAACCACCACGTTCAATTCCCATCCGCGTGTCATTCCTGAGCTGTCTGCAGTGTGAAAATGTCTAATGTACAACAGCTGGTACCGCCGGAATGAACACTTCACCACAAATTGCAAGCTGTCTGGTGGGGGTTTCAAATGCCCCCCTTTCCCATCGGGAATTATTTGGGAAAAGCGCCTCCTGGAAGCAATTAATCTCTGCTCTACGTGGAGTTGCATGAAGGTGAAGTGAACCCCGAGATTGGTGAAGACACATGACTTATAGGAACCTGCAAACAGACTCGTCTCTGATATGACCATCCAGGTAGGAGGTATTTCAGAGCCGTTTCAATGCATTTTTGTCGTATAACTCGCCCCTGGGGGAAGCTTTTCAGAGGGCTGCGCTTCAACATTTGGGGTCTGATACTGTTTACGGCAGCAAACTCAGAGCTTAAAGGGGGGGGGGGGGGGGGGGGGGGGGGGGGGGGGGGGGGGGGGGGGGGGGCGCTCCAGAATCTCCAAATGGGCATGTTGTCCCATTCACAAGCCCAGTGTTCTGCAAGAGACGCTGGTGTAAATGTGTGGCCCCCCCAGGACAGACAAGCTCTAAATTCTTCCCTTCTCTCATCTCCCAGAAACCCACAGGAGGGAGGAAGCATCTTTGGTTTCCTGGCTTGAACTTCTAGGGACTCAGTGGAGGTTAGTGATACATCCCCGAGGAGGCTGCTCCAACCAGGGAGAAGGAGGGAAGATGGGAGGCTTATGAGACCCAGGCCGAGGGGTGACACAATCTGGGCTCTAAACTTGTCCTATCGGTTTCCATTAGAGCCCTCTTTCTGAGCAAGGAGCCTGGCAGGCAGCTGAGTCCTGGGTCCAGAGCCTGTTTAATAGGAGGCCACTGACCCACATGGCACGTGTAGCAAGACCACTTCCCAGTCCCAACCAGGGCAGCCCTGGCCTTCCAAGATGCCCGTGGGCACCATCAGGATCCAGGCCTCAAGGTTAGGCTGACCTTGCCCCTGAGCTACAGAGCGTGGTAGGCTTTTAGTTCCCTTCATGTCCAACCCAGTGGAAATAAACTGACTTTCTGGAAGAGCACCGAGACAGTTCCCAGGCAGGCGCAAAAGAAACGCTCTTTTGATGCAGAGGGTTGCGAACACTCACGCCATCACTGAAGACTCCTATGATCTGGGCATTACTGCAACAAGACCACTTCCCAGTCCCAACCAGGGCAGCCCTGGCCTTCCAAGATGCCCGTGGGCACCATCAGGATCCAGGCCTCAAGGTTAGGCTGACCTTGCCCCTGAGCTACAGAGCGTGGTAGGCTTTTAGTTCCCTTCATGTCCAACCCAGTGGAAATAAACTGACTTTCTGGAAGAGCACCGAGACAGTTCCCAGGCAGGCGCAAAAGAAACGCTCTTTTGATGCAGAGGGTTGCGAACACTCACGCCATCACTGAAGACTCCTATGATCTGGGCATTACTGCAGGACATTTCGGAGAAAGCAATGGCAGCCCACTCCAGTACTCTGGCCTGGAAAATCCCATGGACAGAAAAGCCTGGTGGGCTGCAGTCCATGGGGTCATGAAGAGTCAGACACGACTGAGCGACTTCACTTTCACTTTTCACTTTCATGCATTGGAGAAGGAAATGGCAACCCACTCCAGTGGTCTTGCCTGGAGAATCCCAGGGATGGGGGAGCCTGGTGGGCTGCCTATGGGGTCACAGAGAGTCAGACATGACTGAAGGGACTTAGCAACAGCAGCAGGATATTTGGATGGAAATATGGTCCTGCTAAGAATGAACACTGATGAGATATTTGGCCACTCCGTCAGTTCAGTTCAATTCAGTCGCTCAGTCGTGTCTGACTCTTTGCAACCCCATGGACCGCAGCACGCCAGGCCTCCCTGTCCATCACCAACTCCAGGAATTTACTCAAACTCATGTCCACTGAATCGGTGATGCCATCCAACTATCTCATCCTCTGTCATGCCCTTCTCCTCCTGCCTTCAATCTCTCCCAGCATCAGGGCCTTTTCCAGTGAGTCAGTTCTTCGCATGAGGTGGCCAAAGGATTGGACTTTCAGCTTCAACATCAGTCCTTCCAAAGAACACCCAGGACTGGCCTCCTTTAGAATGGACTGGCTGGATCTCCTTGCAGTCCGAGGGACTCTCAAGAGTCTTCTCCAACACCACAGTTCAAAAGCACCAATTCTTTGGCGCTCAGCTTTCTTATAGTCCAACTCTCACATCCATACATGACTTCATACATACATGCCCACTCCACATGCAAGACCATTTTAGCATTACTTCCCAATAAAATGCTAGCAGACCAAAAACTCACCACGTACACTACAAAAGTCAGTCTAGAAACAGGAATAATATGATCTGCCTTCCTCTTCACTCATTCTCTATAAACAATTCACCATGAAGAAAGAGTATATAAGACACTCAGCATATCATTGTTTTTTTTTTCACTTACCATTCAAATTCATTTAGTTTACCGTTCATATGGATGGAAGGATCAAAAGCTCAATTATAAACTTTGTTTTTAAGAATTTCAGTTTTTACATTTCAAGCTTGTTTTCATTTCTATACTATAAATGGTTTCATTGAAGAACCAAAATCATCAGGACAACAGATGCCTAACTCTCTAGTATTGTGGATTATATGTTAAGATGCTCTATCTTGAAAACAATAGGTTAACTGCAACTTTTTAAATGTGTTGTTTTGTTTTGTGGTTTGTCAATCTCATTGCTACTTTTCCCCAAAAAGCATGTTGCTCTAAGAAATCTCTAGATAAATCCGTCTTTTTCTTGTCAGGAACGAAAAAGAGCTATCACATATACTTAAGCATTCCAAAATGTATTTTGGGAGGTCAAATTCATTCTCAGCTGATTATTTTTTTTTACAAGGGTACACGTTTTCCCTCACTGTTTTAACTGGTTGCTGCTAAGTCACTTCAGTTGTGTCCAATGCTGTGCGACCCCATAGATGGCAGCCCACCAGGTTCCCCCGTCCCTGGGATTCTCCAGGCAAGAACACTGGAGTGGGTTGCCATTTCCTTCTCCAATGCATGAAAGTGAAAAGTGAAAGTGAAGTTGCTCAGTAGTATCCGACTCTCAGAGATCCCATGGACTGCAGCCTACCAGGCTCCTCCGTCCATAGATTTTCCAGGCAAGAGTACTGGAGTGGAATGCCATAGCAGTAACTAATAGAAAATGGTATAGAAAGAATTTTTTTTTTCTTAAAAAGATTTGGTTAATTGACTTTGAATAAAATAGTTTACTTCAATCAAGTAATAAACACCCATGAATTAAATCTACATGGAAGGAAAGCAAGTGAAATCAGCAAAGCCTAGACAAATTGCAAGCTAATGCATTTTAAACCATTTCTCCTATACTGAGTAGGTTGGGTGAGAAAATAGGATGTGATGGGAAGAAATTGAGCTGGAAATGGAGCTGGGAAACTGAGGCCTCAGTCCCCAGCTGTTAGGACCTCATTGTGTGTACCTCTGAGATTAAGGAAGTGGCTTAGATGACTTGGTCTGGCACAGAAGTCTTAACTCACCTCCTCCGACCTTGATTCAAGGGTCTCTCTCACGGCAAAAGGAACGCTGATTCCCCACGTCTATATCACGTGAGTTACTCCTTCATGTCCAGTAACAAGACACATGGCTCACTTTTCACAAATCATGCGCTTAACGTGTGTGTTTACCAAAGAATACACATTCCATAAGGGAGGAAATGACCGTTCACTCCTTTTTTTTCCCCAGGGACGACCCCAATCTTTGGCACACAGTAGACACTTAACAAATATTCATTGTAAGACAGATACGTGAATTAACGCACACCAACTCTGTTAAAAAGCCCTTCCTTTTTCACATTGAGGAAACAATTTACATAACGTTTTCCCAGATAACCAGCCACGTGCTTTTAAATCCCTTTGTGAACCAGGAAAGAGGTGGACCGTCTGTGAACCAGGAAGGAGGCGGGCTCTCATCAGATACTGAATCCACTGTCACCTCCATCTGAAACTTACACCTTCCAAAACTGGGAGAAACAGTTGTCTGTGGTTTATAAGCCGCTCAGACTGTAGTATTCTATTGTAACAGCCTGAAGGAACTAAGAGAAGATTCTTGTAGCACAGCTGGTAAAAGAATCCATCTGCTAATGTAGGAGACCCAGGTTCCATCCCTGGGTCGGGAAGATCCCCTGGAGCATGGAATGGCAACCCACTCCAGTCTTCTTGCCTGGAGAATCCCATGGACAGAGGAGCCTGGTGGGCTACAGTCCAGGGGGTCGCTAGATTCAGACACAACTTAGTGAGTAAACCACCACCCCTATCATTCAGAATAGCGTTTGTATATACTCTTGAAACGGATGCAAAACATAATGAATAACCTTCGAAAGTGTACCGTGTTATGGAGCTTATGAACAAAATGAAAACACTGATAGAACATTCATTCTTCTGTGCTAAGCTGCTTCAGTTGTGCCCAAGTCTTTGTGACCCCACGGACTGTAGAGCGTGCCAGGCTCCTCTGTCCACGGAGTTCTCCAGGCAAGAATACTGGAGTGGGTCGCCATGCCCTCTTCACCTCGGTCATTAGTCAAACATCATTCCAAGTTGTTCTTACTAACAACATTCTGTAAGTTCAACATGAACTGAATATATATATATATATATATATATAAACTGCTAGTTATTTGCAACTACCTTCCTGGAGAATACTTTAAAAAGTCAAATGGCAATTTATCCCCAGCTTTTAAAAGAACAGGAATAATCAGTTCTCAACGGCCATCTCAACCTTTCTAAGGACTGAACTGATGCAGGTCTTTGAGGCTTTCATTTGATTTTCGGGATAATCATATTCAGAGGTCAGAATTTTAACCATCACCGTTTGAAAGCTCCTTTAACTCACTTCTACAATTCACTTCTGTAATTGAAGTGAGAAGTCGGGAAAGGCTAAACCACACTCCATACCACCGTTCATCACAGCGTTCAGTACAAGGGACGTGGCCTGGAGTCTGAGAATGCAGACTGTTACAAAGGACCCAGAATCATAAAGATCTGAGCTCTGCCGATGCCAATTACAAATATGGGGCCTACTGATCTTTCAGCAAGGTGTTGGAGACGGAACTACAGCTGCCTTGCAATCGTCACTGGTCTTCCACTTTGTCTATTTTAATATTATATATTTATATAGATGAGATCATATGTCATTGTATATATAACATGCATGTGATTATATATATAAATGTTATACATAAACAAAAAAGTGAAACTGTTTCTCAGTTGTGTCCGACTCTTTACCACCCCATGGACTGTAGCTCTCTGTCCATGGGCTTCTCCAGGCAAGAATACTGAAGTGGCTTGCCATTCCCTTGTCCAGGGGCTCTTCCAGACCCAGGGATCGCAATACCTATGTAAATAAAATCCCAGAAATGAAATGTATACATATGTGTGTGTATATATGTGTGTGTGTGTGGTTGTATCTATAAACTACACACAGGATTTTGTCTGTAACCCACTTTTATAGGCATCTTTTCGTGTCTAACGTTATTCACACAAGAATACAAGCACTGTCCAAGTCTTGCTTCCTGCATACTTGGTTCTTGCTTGTAATCTTTTGGAGAAACAAGCAAAACCACACTGGAATGCAATCAGGACATTTGGAGTCCCCTGGAATGCCCAGAAACTTCCCAGCAGTTTACTGCCAGAGGCTCAGAGAGAAGTCTGCCATGGAACACATACCTATGCGTCTAGTGTTTGTTTCATTTGTAATGAAAACTATTTGGGACATTTGACACAAATCTATAAAGTAATACAGTATTACTATGAGTATTTACTTAAGCCCAAAGCTAATCTTACGAGACTTATCTTGCAAGGTGGCAAAAGAATTCAAGATACGATAATGTTTGTGAACCTGTGTTGACTTATGTAATAGGACTGCTGACTTTCAAACACCTGGGAAAATACCATTTTTAAATGAAACCATTAAAATAATGTATCCTTAGGTCTCAGCACTATGGCAGGAGCACGTGTTGGCCATATTGAACTTGCTAAGATCAGCTGTTGTTTCTGAATATTCTGCTAAAGGAGAAAAACTCGGCTTATTCTGTGAAACCAGGGGGTCTAAAAAGGAGAGTGGTATGTTATCCGATAAAAGTGAATCCTCTAGATTCCAATGCAGAGAAGGTTTAGGCTTGTTCACTGCTCACCAGATGAACCACGCATCAATAAATGTGAGCAATGTTACAAAATAGGGCTTCCCAGGTGGCGTTAGTGGCAAAGAACCTGCCTGCCAATGCTAGAGACATAAGAGATGCAGTTTGATCCCTGTGTCGGGAAGATCCCCTGGAGGAGGGCATGGCAACCCACTTCAGTATCCTTGCCTGGAGAAGCCCATGGACAGAGGAGCCTGGTGGGCTACAGTCCATGGGGTCACAAAGAGTCAGACACGCTTGACCATGTTAAAAAATAATGTTATTCAGTCATTTTCAAATCAAAGATCTGAGATCCCTGGAACTTTATGCAGTCACGATATGTAAACCAAATCCCCAGCAAATGGGTGTAAAGGAAATACAGGGACCCTTTCAAGTCGCCGTGGACGGGAGCTATGACTACCAGGCTTTGAAGTGTCCCCAGGACACAAATTTGCAAAGCTCTCCAAGCACACCGCTCTCTGCCACTCTCTGGTTCATGCAAGAATCTTGAGGAACTTCAGACACATTGCAAATACCGACAACACGTTGAGTATGCGAAGCACGTAAGAGGCCATAACTGCAAGCAGATAAATATGATCTTCACACAAGGTGTGGAGGCCACCGCTGCTCACCCCAGGTATGAGGGCCTGCAAGACTGTCCACAGATTCCTTCACTGACTGGAGCCACGCCCTTCTGGGTCCCCTCTTTCCCTTGTGGAAGGAATTATGACGGAGTTCTACTTTGGCACCGTGTGCCGTTACCAGGCCCGTAACAAAGCTGCTTAGAACGGACATGTCGAATAACCCATTGGGGTGAAATGTCCTGTAGATGTCGATTAGGTCTAACTGGTCCATCATCTAAAGTGTGTGTTTCCTTGCTAATTTGGGGGACACATGTATACACCCGTGGCTGATTCGTGCCAATGTATGGCAAAAAAAAAAAAAACCACCCACAATATCATAAAGTAACTAGCCTCCAATTAAAATTAATTAATTAAATTTTAAAAAATGATAACCATTTGGATCATTAGTCGGGTCTAAGTCAAGCCGTACTCTGGGGACACATGTGTATCCAGAAACAAAGAATAGGGGACCGACCTACCGGTCCACGTGTTCACACAGTGCTTGTGAAATGAATGGACACGCCGGACTCAAGCTTTCTTACTTTCCTTGAAAAAGGAGCCCCCTGCAAACCAACTACTTAACCGCCAGGAAGAAAACAACGATAATGTGTACGCGTGTGTCCTGGGCAAGCCTTATCTTCAGCGGGCACTGGGGCCTGTGAAGGAGAAACCCTTAGGGTCTTTGCATCTAAGCAGAAAGGATGGGGCCTCCTGCGACCAAAGACGACTGAACTAACAAGCTGGAAATGAGGCAGACCTGAGTGCATCATCACAGGGCTCAGGGGCTCGGAGCAAGGGGTTAGAGTGCCAACACCTCCCTGTACTGCAGGTTAAATCTGTTTGGCTGTGTGGAGCTGACTGCTTCAGCTGGCGTTCCTTTATCAAAGTAGCTGGGACTTCCCGGGTGGTCCAGGGGTAAAGAATCTGCCTGCCAACGCAGGGGAGGTGAGTCTGATCCCTGATAGAGCAAGTAAGCCCGTGTGCTGCAACGAAGATCCAACACAGCCAAACAGACTAATTAATTTTGTTAAATTTGTTTACAAAGTTGCGGTGAAAAAACAGAATATTTTTATTAATTTATTTATTTTAATTGGAGGCTAATTACTCTACAACATTGTGGTCGTTTTTGGTGTACATCAACATGAATCAGCCACGAGTTTATATATGTCCCCCCCCCCGTCCCAAACCCCCTGCCC
>SJYT01017512.1:607919-625541 GCA_006410635.1 Cephalophus harveyi
GACCTTGCCCAGACACACCAGCAGGTTTTCCTGGGTGTGAAGAGCTGGGTCGTCCAGCCTTACATGAGTGTGCACAGTCCAGGCGACATCCTTACGACCCAGGACGTCTTCCTCTGGTCCTCACCTTTGCAAAGAGCTGTGTGTACCTTGACACACACAGCTGGGCCAAGATGATCCTTATCTGCAGTCACCCCTGTGTCTTTTATATTCACACCGAGAAAAGGTGGCTGTGTTTTAAACTGGTGTTCCCTTGAGCAGGAGATCTGAGAGATGCGGGTTCGATCCCTAGGTTGGGAAGATCCCTTGGAGGAGGAAATGGCAATCCACTCCAGTATTCTTGCCTGGAGAATCTTTTTTAAAGATTTCTTAAAAAAAAAAAAAAAAATCTCAATTTTTTTTTTCTTCCTGGAAAAAATAAATAAAGAAAGAAAGAAAGAAAGAAACCCTTGCAGGGAGACCCAGCTGACACTGGACAAATTCCAGCAACGTCCCAGGCCAGACTGAACGCTCTCTCTCTCCCGAACCTCCCTGCCTTCAGGACCGAGGGTCAGCCTGCAAGGATTCACACGACAGCTTCACAGAACAGGTGTATGGCTCCAGCAAGCATGGACTTGGAAATTCCTGCGTGGCCTCAGGGGACAGGGGGCAGGGGGAACAAGGCAGGATGGGGTGGGGCCTGAAAGAGGGGGCTCTGCAGCTGTGCGGTGGGGCCTCTGTGGGCCTGGGGGGTGGCGTGGGTGCAGAGGACGTAGGTGAGGGGGTGGTCCCTAGAAGGGACCTAACAGAAGCAGCAGATATTAAGAAGAGGTGGCAAGAATACACAGAAGAACTGTGCAGAAAAGATCTTCACGACCCAGATAATCATGATGGCTGTCTCTTATACACATCTGGAACAAGGCAGGATGGGGTGGGGCCTGAAAGAGGGGGCTCTACTGCTGTGCGGTGGGGCCTCTGTGGGCCTGGGGGGTGGCGTGGGTGCAGAGGACGTAGGTGAGGGGGTGGTCCCTAGAGGCCAAGAAGGCTGCTCCAGGGAACTGAGTGGGTCACTGGGATGGTCCGTCCACGGCCAAGAGCAGCAGGTCGAGAGAGAGGCCGCTGGGCTTCAGCAACCCCCAAAGAGGTCTGCAGGTTAGACTGTTGATCTATTTCTCAACCTTTCTCTCAACCCCTCTCCCCGGGGTTGGGGAGAAGCCTTGGGGCCCTCGTGGAGGCGTGTGCATTGCTGGAGAAGCTGGGGAGGCCGTGAGCATGACTCTCAAAGAGATCAAAGCATCACTGCGGGGGTATTTGGTCTGTGTGTTCTACCACCCGTGGGGGTTCCGGAAGCCCCCCCAGTTCCTTCCACCTGCCTGTGTCCCAGGGTACTCCTCTCTCCCCACCTCCTGTCGTACTTGACCTGAATCAGGTCGGGGGTACCAGTCAGTTCCCACTTTCTAACCATCTCAAAGGAATCTTGAGCCATGACTCAGACCCAGAGCCACGACCTTCTGAGAGTTCCTGTGCTGTACGGGCGACTCTGACCCTCGTGAAACCAGGATAAAAAAAGACTGTCAGCTTGACAGTGATAGAGGCTTAACCCAGGAGCAAAAAAACGGTGACAAGCTGTGAACACGCAATACGATATTCACTGATGCTGATTCCTCGCTGTTCACTTGGCACTGTGTGTGTGTACTCAGACACTTCAGTCATGTCCAACTCTCTGCGACCCCATGGACTGTAGCCCGCCAGGCTCTTCTGTCCACACGATTCTCCAGGCAAGAACCCTGGAGTGGGTTGCCATCCCCTCCTCCAGGGGATCTTCCCGACCCAGGGATCAAACCCACGTCTCTTAGATCTCCTGCATTGGCAGGCAAGTTCTTTACTACTAACACCACCTGGGAAGTCCATCTGGCATTATTTAAGAAAAGAATTTCGGGGCTTTCTGTAATTAACCTTATTTTCGTCTTTCCGCCCAAGGGAACACCAGCTGAAACTCAATTGAGCTGTGTTGAATTCCCAAACAGAGAACCCGTCTCTTAAAGCCTGACCCAATGGCGTGATGGTGTTTCTGTGACTGGCAAGTGGAAAATGAGATGGCAGCTCCACTTACCTTCCCCAAATGGGTATATGTGAACACTTGTGTACCCCCACACACAGCACACACACACACACCAACGTACTGATAAAGACTGACAATGAGACAAGGTGGCCCTCCTCTGTGGGAGCTGACAAGGTTCAGGCCAAATCTTCATTTATCAAAAGCTCCACTTAGGGACTTCCCTGGTAGCCTGCTGGTTAGGACTGATGCTCACAATGCAGGGGGCCCAGGTTCAATCCCCGGTCAGGGAACTAGAACCCGTGGCCACAGTTGAGAGTTTGCATGTCACAACAAAGACCCTGCATTAAGTTACAGCCACATTAAAGGAAAAAAATAAAAGCTCCAGTTAGCAGAGAAGCAGAAAATTGGTCTCTCTGCAACTCTATTTTCCCACATTTCTTTTTTCTAGAAAACACCACCACCCTTGGTATGAGAGGGAAATGTAAGCATTCTGCTTTAAATTTCCTAGGAGAATACAAGCAGGAAGTTTCACTACATTCTCTCAGCTATAGCATGCCCTGCATCTAGGAAAAGTCCGATTTCAAAACTAACCAAGTGCCTGTCCCCAGAGTCCCAGGGGTGAGGTCCTGTCCTGGCGGGATCTCCAGGAAAGACATTCACAATCTGACAAGGGTGCGAATCCACCCTTGGATCCACCCGTGTCTCTGCAAGGGACCTCACTCCATTCTTTTTCATGGCTGAGTAATATTCCATTGCCTGTTCGTACCACATCTTCCTTATCCATTCATCTGTCAGTGGACATCTAGGTCGGTTCCATGTCCTGGCTATTATAAACAGCGCTGCAGCAAACACTTCGGTACATTTTTTTTTAATTATACTTTTCTCAGGGTATATGCCTACTCTGTTAATGCACATATGTCAAGGTACAGATGAACATCTCTGCAAGCTAGAAATGGAGACACGGACATGGACATCATGCAAGGACACTAAGGTCGGGAAGGGAGTGTGGGATGAATTGGAAGATGGGGACTGACCCACACATACTATTGACACCATGTAGAATATAGAAAACTAAGGAGAACCTGCTTTATAGCACAGGGAAGTCTACTCAGCGCTGTCTGGTGACCTAAATGGGAATGAAGTCCAAAAAAGAGGGGAGATATATATATATGTGTGTGTGCGTGTGTGTGTGTGTGTGTGTCTATAATGGGCTTCCCCGGTAGCTCAGTTGGTAAATAATCTGCCTGCAATGCAGGAGACCCCAGTTCGATCCCTGGGTTGGGAAGATGCCCCTGGAGAAGGGAAAGGCTACCCACTCCAGTATTCTGGCCTGGAGAATTTCATGGACTGTATAGTCCACGGGGTTGCAGAAAGTTGGACACGACTGAGCGACTTTCACTTTCACTTATCTATATGTGTATATATATATACATGATAGCAGAAACTGATATAACACGATAAAGCAACTATACTCTGATAAAAATTAATAATTTTTTAAAAAGAGATGGCAGAGCTCAAGTGTCAGAACTCAGGGTGGTCAAGCTGAGGCCTGCTCTCCTAGGAGTACGTTTAAAAATTGTATCAACTCCATGCATGCTAATGGGTGTGGGTATGTGGAGCAGAAGCTGAAATCAAAACTATGTGAAACAGAGCTTTTAACTTGCAAATTTTGAGACAGAATCCTGGCTCATAAGAGTGTGAAACCAAGTTATTTGCAATCTTGGATGTAAAACCATCCAGTACCGTCTAGACCTGTTCTGTTTACTGAGTTTCTTATTTTTTTCTTGCTGCAGAAGTATTTTTCACCCCCTCCTTCTTCTCTTTCCCTTAAAAGAAACTAACTGGGCTGGCAAGTTCATCAAAGCAATTTACTGAGAATGCACTTTGACAGACCGCATTAAGAATGTTGACTTGTGAAACAAAGGGCTGTTTTATCATGCACATAAATTACATGCTTTAAAAAAAAAAAAAAAAAGGTTCAGAATTCTTTAGTGATACTCTAGTCAGTGCAGAAAGGAGTTTTGCCTATCTTATTTTATTTTTTGTTTCAGCACTTCAAAAACTTTGCCCGGGAACCCATGGCTCACAAAACTCACAACAGAAAGGACCGCATCGTACATGACGGTTTACTATTTGCATCGATTAAAAATAAATTTAAGTCAACCTATACTGAGCTTCCCTGGTGGCTCATCCGTAAAGAATCTGCCTGCAATGCAGGAGGTGTGGCCTGGAAGATCCCCTGGAGAAGGGTATGGCAACCCACTCGAGTATTCCTGCTTGGAGAATCCCACGGACAGAGGAGCTTGGTGGGCTACAGTCCATGGGGTCGCAGAGAGCTGGGACATGATTGCACATTCATGTACGCACAAAGTTTATCTATTAAGTATCAACCACAAGGCAAAGACTGTCAGTTCAGTTCAGTTCAGTCCCTCAGTTGTGTCTGACTCTTTGTGACCCCATGGACTGCACCCTGTCCATCACCAACTCCCAGAGCTTACTCAAATTCATGTCCATTGAGTTGGTGATGCCATCCAACCATCTCATCCTCTGTCGTCCCCTTCTCCTCCCACCTTCAATCTTTCCCAGCATCAGGGTCTTTTCCAATGAGTCAGTTCTTTGCATAGGGTGGCCAAAGTATTGGAGCTTCACCTTCAGCATCAGTCCTTCCAATGAATATTCAGGACTGATCTCCTTTAGCATGGACTGGTTGGATCTCCTTGCAGTCCAAGGGACTCTCAAGAGTCTTCTCCAACACCACAATTCAAAAGCATCAGTTCTTCGGTGCTCAGATTTCTTTAGAGTCCAAGTCTCACATCCACACACGAGTAATGGAAAAACCATAGCTTTGACTAGACGGACCTTTGTCGGCAAAGTCATGTCTCTGCATTTTGACATGCTGTCTAGGTTGGTCACAATGGACACTGTTTGAGGTACAAAGGTGGATGGATCAGTGTCAGGAGAGAGAGCTGGGAATGAAAAACCTCCTCAAATGAGTTGTGCATGGGAAACTGTGAGAGTTGCCCTGCATGACTGCAAAGAAGCACTTACTTATATTTGCCTGAGGGCTCATAAAGCATTTCATCTTAAACCAAACTGTGATCCCACCTTTCCTGGGGGAGGGCCATTCATGGACAGAGATTCTGGAAGCATAAAGCAGCGTGAACACAGGTCACATCTTCTCACTTCAGGTGTGCAAATGTGGAGGGTTTCACTTCTCATCTGAAGCCCAGAAAAGAGGAAGGAGCAGAGATAAAGCTGGAGAAAAGGAAGGGGGTAAGGACACGACTGGAAATGTTTGCATGCTACGAAGAGCTGATAAGATAATGCTACGATCTGACCTATGATTCAAGACGCCTAATCCAGAAATAATGTGCGGATGAACTGGTAGGAGGGGTAACAGAAAGAATTGCTGGGGGACTGTCATAGAAATGGTCTGGGAGAGGACTTCCCTGGTGGTCCAGTGGCTAAGCATCCAGCTGCCGAGGCAGGGAACAGGGGATCTATCCTCGTCTGTGACGATCCCACGTGCAGCTAAGCCCGTGTGCCCCAATCACAGGCCTGGACACACTACAGCTGGCACCTCTCAGTAAGAGAAGCTAACATGACGAGAAGTCCATGCTCCGCAAATGGAGAGGAGCCTCCACTCGCTGCAACTAGACTAAGCCTGCAGGCAGCAGAGAAGACCCAGTGACGCCAAAAATAAATAAAATAAAATAAAAAATTTTTTTTAATTACTGAGAGATAAGACTCTCTACTAAGAGTCTGTAATAACTTTGAAAACCAAGTGAGATGCAAGGAAGATGGACCAAGGATGCCAGCGGAATATCTTGATAAATGTGCAGTGAAGGAACCATTTACAAAGTACTTCATTTATTACTGGCTTGACCAAAGGTTCAGGTCAAAGCGCTGTGTGTTTTTATTTGTTGCCAAGACTTAGGAAACCTCAAAGTGATACAGACAGCGATGAATTGGAAACTTAAATGCAAGGAAACAAGAAAATACACACACACATAGCTGACAACATCATCAAATATACTGCTGCTAAGTCACTTCAGTCATGTCTGACTCTGTGCGACCCCATAGACGGCAGCCCACCAGGCTCCCCCGTCCCTGGGATTCTCCAGGCAAGAACACTGGAGTGGGTTGCCATTTCCTTCTCCAATGCATGAAAGTGAAAAGTGAAAGTGAAGTTGTTCAGTCGTGCCCAACTCTTAGCGACCCCATGGACTGCAGCCCACCAGGCTCCTCTGTCCATGGGATTTTCCAGGCAAGAGTACTGGAGTGGGGTGCCATTGCCTTCTCCTACTAGATACCAACGAATAAATCTAATGATGTGAAATCTTTTACACAGGAAACAGCAGAAAATGCTGAGAGAATTTAAACATGATGGACATAAAGAGAAATCTCTCATGTCTATAGATTGGAAGACTCAATATTTTTAAGGTGTCCATTCTTCCCAGCCTGGTTTATACGTTCAAGGCAACCCCTATCAATATTTCACCCAGCTTTTTGTGGGCTTTGAGAGAAAGTCAAAGGGCCTAGATTCGCCCAGGTAAGGGAGGCCTGGCATGCTGCAATTCATGGGGTCGCAAAGTGTCGGACACGACTGAGCGACTGAGCTGAACTGAACTGAATCTTGAAATAGACCAAATGTCAAGGGTGTAACTTATGAGATATCAACATACAAAATGAAGCCACAGAAAGCAACAGAGCAACGCAAGAGACAAGAGAAAACGTTGGTGGCAAACAGTCCAGACTCTTGGTGATCCACGCATACTTGTTTATGAGAAAGCATCATATCAATTCTTTAGTGGAAAGGAGTGTCAATTAAATAGGTCATTCTGGTTTAATGGGATATTAATATTTTTAAAACAGGAGTCTTTATCTCTGCCTCAAATAAATTAATATGAAATTACAGACCGTCTGTAAAACTTTATAGCACAAATTGTAGCAAAAAAAAAAAAAAAATAAGAAGAATAGGTTTATGAGCTGGAGGTATGTAACAATTTCTAAACCACACAAAAATCACTAGGCCCCAAAGAACAAATAAACCAAATTGTTTTTTATTAAAATTAAGAATTTTTGTTCATCAGCAGACATCAATAATAGTGGTAAAGGACAATACTGGACTGGTATCCAGAACACTGGGGCTTTCCAGATGGCATTCGAGGTAGAGAACCCACGTGCCAATGCAGGAAATGTAAGAGACCTGGGTTCGATCTCTGGGTCGGGAAGATCCCCTGGAGAAGGGAATGGCAACCCACTCCAGTATTCCTGCCTGGAGAATCCCATGGACAGAGGAGCCTGGCGGGCTACAGTCCATGGGGTCCCAGAGAGTCAGACATGACTGAAGCGTCTTAGCATGCAGAACACACATCTAATATATATAAAGAACTCCTACGAAGTCATATATAAAAAACAAGTGAATGGAACTTTTAAAAAAACTTGAGCAGACTTGCCAAATGAGGATTTTCACATGGTAAGAAAAAAAAAAAAAAAAAAAACACACACACACAGGAAAAGTTAATATCATTACCCACCAGTAAAAATTACAGATGAAAGCCAGAACGCATACGACTACCCAGCTACTTAGAATGAGTGATATTGTTTTAAAAATGATTGCCAACCTCAAGTACTGCATGGTTGTGAAGCTAACTAAGTATATGGCTTGTGGAAGAGCTGTTTTGTAGCGTCCACTAAAATCACCCACTGTGTATCTCCCAACAGATACACAGAGAATTTATCCTTAGAGGTAGACCATAGACCATGGAATCTGCTTGTCCGACAAAAGCACAATAGTGTTCATCGTGGATTTATGCATGAGCTCCAAATTTCCTATGCACGCGACTCTTTGCGACCCCATGGACTATGAGCTCCAAAGTGGATCAACCCAAATATTCACCAATACACTGGATTTAAAAAAAAAAATTACACTTCATTTTTACAATATATTACCAACTAATAATAACCCAGGTGGCCACTAGTGGTCAAAGAACCAGCCTGCCAATTCAGGAGACACAGGAGACCTAGGTTGGGAAGATCCCGTGGAGGAAGGCAAGGCAACCCACTCCAGTATTCTTGCCTGGAGAATCCCATGTGCGGAGGAGTCTAGGGGGGCTACAGTCCATAGGGTCGCACAGAGTTGGACATGACTGCAGTGAGTTAGCACACACACAATAATAAAAACATAACGAAATATGCCGTGTGCAACACCTTGAATGAACCTCACACACTCACAGACGAGCAGACACAGCTGGAAACTGCAGAGTGCTGTGTACAGGTTCAGTTCAGTTCAGTCGCTCAGTCGTGTCCGACTCTTTGCGACCCCATGAATCGCAGCACGCCAGGCCTCCCTGTTCATCACCATCTCTCGGAGATCACTCAGACTCACATCCATCGAGTCCGTGATGCCATCCAGCCTCGGTCGTCCCCTTCTCCTCCTGCCCCCAATCCCTCCCAGCATCAGAATCTTTTCCAAGGATAAAGCAACCCATGATGGCAAATTACCAGTGATGATGATGTCTAGGTGAGAGGATGCTACTGACTGAGGAAGGGGCACTTGGGGAACTGCTGGGTACTAGAAATATTTCTATTTTGATCAGAGTATTGATACTCTAAATAGGTTCTTTCATCTCTCAGTCGTGTCCAACTCTTTGTGACCTCACGGACGGTAGACCACCAAGACTCCTATGTCCATGGGATTTCCCAGGCAAGAAGACTGGAGTGGGTTGCCATTTCCTTCTCCAATGCATGCAAGTGAAAAGTGAAAGTGAAGTCGCTCAGTCACGTCCGACTTTCGCGACCCCATGGACTGTGACCCACCAGGCTTTTCTGTCCATGGGATTTTCCAGGCAAGAGTACTGGAGTGGGGTGCCATTGCCTTCTCCGCCAACCTAAGTATACCCTTACGTACAATACCATAGAACTTCACACTTAATAGATTTGTACAGTTTCAGTTTGCTATGCCAAACACATGATATTTTTAAAACTCTGACTGTTACCTTACCTAGAATGTTAAAATATATTCCATTTGAACAAAGTGAAAATCACTTAGTCCTGTCCGACTCTTTGAGACCCCATGGACTATAGAGTCCATGGAATTTTCCAGGTCAGGATACTAGAGTGGGTAGCTTTTCCCTTCTCCAGGGGGATCTTCCCAACCAATTACAAAAGCACTTTTTAGAAAGAAGCCAAAAATCTAGTTCATTTCCCACCTTCCCCCCTCCTCCCCACTGAATCCCATTCGCATACATTTTCATATATTACACATTTTCAGCAAAACAAAGGGGAAAAAAAATACATCTTCTTCACTTTAGTGAGAAAAAAAAAAAAAGGAACCCTGAGGCTTTTGAAAGCATAGCAATGATTGGAAACATAAAAAGGCAACTATCTTCTTTTCTAAAAATGATTACCCTGATGATATTATACAGTGGTAATTTAAAAGTAATGTTCCCCAACAGAATTATTCCTCTACCTGACCATTCGCAGCTCTCATTTCATTTCTCATACATCTTATAGTTCTCTCTGAAAAGAAAATGGTCCTTTGGTAATATAAAAGAGAACATGTGCTGAATTTGCAAAGATGGGTAATTTTGACTGGAATAAATTCATAATAGCAATCATATGGGCCGATATTTGCTTTAATATATACAGTTATATATCTTTTCACCACTCCCTGGCAAAAGATGGCATTTACAGAAAGCTTCACGGGCTGATCTAAAGGCTCATATTCTAAAATGATGAAAGTTTAATTTTAAGCATGTAAGTAATGATGCCAAATACAATCACATCATTGGAAAATTCGTTCAGTCGGTAGTTTTGGGTTCCAAACAACTTTGAGTAAGTATATTCAGATTCAGTAAGTCTCTTGGCATATAGAGACATCATCTCATATAACATTTCTTAATTTCTATTTACTTTATTTTTTACTGAAGTATGAAAGTGAAAATGCAAGTTGCTCAATCATGTCCGACACTCTGTGACCCTATGGACTATACAGTCCGTGGAATTCTCCAGGCCAGAATACTGGAGTGGGTAGCCCTTCCCTTCTCCAGGGGATCTTCCCAATGCAGGGATCAAACCCAGGTCTCCTGCATTGCAGGTGACACACACACAGGAAAAGTTAATATCATTACCCACCAGTAAAAATTACAGATGAAAGCCAGAACGCATACGACTACCCAGCTACTTAGAATGAGTGATATTGTTTTAAAAATGATTGCCAACCTCAAGTACTGCATGGTTGTGAAGCTAACTAAGTATATGGCTTGTGGAAGAGCTGTTTTGTAGCGTCCACTAAAATCACCCACTGTGTATCTCCCAACAGATACACAGAGAATTTATCCTTAGAGGTAGACCATAGACCATGGAATCTGCTTGTCCGACAAAAGCACAATAGTGTTCATCGTGGATTTATGCATGAGCTCCAAATTTCCTATGCACGCGACTCTTTGCGACCCCATGGACTATGAGCTCCAAAGTGGATCAACCCAAATATTCACCAATACACTGGATTTAAAAAAAAAAATTACACTTCATTTTTACAATATATTACCAACTAATAATAACCCAGGTGGCCACTAGTGGTCAAAGAACCAGCCTGCCAATTCAGGAGACACAGGAGACCTAGGTTGGGAAGATCCCGTGGAGGAAGGCAAGGCAACCCACTCCAGTATTCTTGCCTGGAGAATCCCATGTGCGGAGGAGTCTAGGGGGGCTACAGTCCATAGGGTCGCACAGAGTTGGACATGACTGCAGTGAGTTAGCACACACACAATAATAAAAACATAACGAAATATGCCGTGTGCAACACCTTGAATGAACCTCACACACTCACAGACGAGCAGACACAGCTGGAAACTGCAGAGTGCTGTGTACAGGTTCAGTTCAGTTCAGTCGCTCAGTCGTGTCCGACTCTTTGCGACCCCATGAATCGCAGCACGCCAGGCCTCCCTGTTCATCACCATCTCTCGGAGATCACTCAGACTCACATCCATCGAGTCCGTGATGCCATCCAGCCTCGGTCGTCCCCTTCTCCTCCTGCCCCCAATCCCTCCCAGCATCACAATCTTTTCCAAGGATAAAGCAACCCATGATGGCAAATTACCAGTGATGATGATGTCTAGGTGAGAGGATGCTACTGACTGAGGAAGGGGCACTTGGGGAACTGCTGGGTACTAGAAATATTTCTATTTTGATCAGAGTATTGATACTCTAAATAGGTTCTTTCATCTCTCAGTCGTGTCCAACTCTTTGTGACCTCACGGACGGTAGACCACCAAGACTCCTATGTCCATGGGATTTCCCAGGCAAGAAGACTGGAGTGGGTTGCCATTTCCTTCTCCAATGCATGCAAGTGAAAAGTGAAAGTGAAGTCGCTCAGTCACGTCCGACTTTCGCGACCCCATGGACTGTGACCCACCAGGCTTTTCTGTCCATGGGATTTTCCAGGCAAGAGTACTGGAGTGGGGTGCCATTGCCTTCTCCGCCAACCTAAGTATACCCTTACGTACAATACCATAGAACTTCACACTTAATAGATTTGTACAGTTTCAGTTTGCTATGCCAAACACATGATATTTTTAAAACTCTGACTGTTACCTTACCTAGAATGTTAAAATATATTCCATTTGAACAAAGTGAAAATCACTTAGTCCTGTCCGACTCTTTGAGACCCCATGGACTATAGAGTCCATGGAATTTTCCAGGTCAGGATACTAGAGTGGGTAGCTTTTCCCTTCTCCAGGGGGATCTTCCCAACCAATTACAAAAGCACTTTTTAGAAAGAAGCCAAAAATCTAGTTCATTTCCCACCTTCCCCCCTCCTCCCCACTGAATCCCATTCGCATACATTTTCATATATTACACATTTTCAGCAAAACAAAGGGGAAAAAAAATACATCTTCTTCACTTTAGTGAGAAAAAAAAAAAAAAGGAACCCTGAGGCTTTTGAAAGCATAGCAATGATTGGAAACATAAAAAGGCAACTATCTTCTTTTCTAAAAATGATTACCCTGATGATATTATACAGTGGTAATTTAAAAGTAATGTTCCCCAACAGAATTATTCCTCTACCTGACCATTCGCAGCTCTCATTTCATTTCTCATACATCTTATAGTTCTCTCTGAAAAGAAAATGGTCCTTTGGTAATATAAAAGAGAACATGTGCTGAATTTGCAAAGATGGGTAATTTTGACTGGAATAAATTCATAATAGCAATCATATGGGCCGATATTTGCTTTAATATATACAGTTATATATCTTTTCACCACTCCCTGGCAAAAGATGGCATTTACAGAAAGCTTCACGGGCTGATCTAAAGGCTCATATTCTAAAATGATGAAAGTTTAATTTTAAGCATGTAAGTAATGATGCCAAATACAATCACATCATTGGAAAATTCGTTCAGTCGGTAGTTTTGGGTTCCAAACAACTTTGAGTAAGTATATTCAGATTCAGTAAGTCTCTTGGCATATAGAGACATCATCTCATATAACATTTCTTAATTTCTATTTACTTTATTTTTTACTGAAGTATGAAAGTGAAAATGCAAGTTGCTCAATCATGTCCGACACTCTGTGACCCTATGGACTATACAGTCCGTGGAATTCTCCAGGCCAGAATACTGGAGTGGGTAGCCCTTCCCTTCTCCAGGGGATCTTCCCAATGCAGGGATCAAACCCAGGTCTCCTGCATTGCAGGTGGATTCTTTACCAGCTGAGCCACCAGGGAAGCCCAAGAATACTGGAGTGGCATTTCGTAAATGCCTTCTCTGGGGGATCTTCCTCACCCAGGAACTGAACTGGGGTCTTCTGCATTGCAGGTGCATTCCTTACCCACTGAGCTATCAGGGAAGCCCCATTTAAGTATAGCTGAATTATAATATGATGTTAATGACTGCTATGCAGCAAGGTAACTCAGGGGTACATATATACACATTCCGTTTCATACCCTTTTCCATTATGGTTTATCATAGGATTCTGAATAGAGTTCCCTTCTGCTTACAGTAGGACTTAGCTGTGTATCCAATCTATGTATATCTGGTTGCATCTGCTAATCTGGACAATCTCATAATATTTGAACAAAAGTGATTTGATATCACGAGAAGCAGGTGGTATGGAATGTTTCCCACATACCGGCTCATCAGAAGAGGTGGCTGAGGGCCAACCTTTGCTAAGTTAGGGGCAGAGGCAAGAGTCTGTCTGCGTCCAAAAGCTCTGGTCCTTTATCGTGTTTGCTCTTTAACTCAGATGACATCTGGAGGTACTGGCGTGGCAATCAGGATGAAGGGCTGTGGAAGGAAAGCAGGTTTCCTTCCTCCCAGCTCTGGTTTCCACACCCCTGGGATATTGGATGGACCTACACCCAGGGTGGTCCTGGGGAAAAATAATGGCCAGTGATCGGACTTCCCTGGTTACCCAGGGGTTAGGCCGTGATCCCAAAACAGGGGGCCTGGGTTCGATCCCTGGTCAGAGAACTAGATCTCACATGCTTGCAACTAAGACCCAGGACAGGTAAATGAATTAAAAACAATTTTTTTTAAGGGCCAAAGATAATACCAGCCTCACTGAGTTATTATGAAATCAGAGAGCAGAATGGTATGGCAAGGATGCCAGCCATATTTATGACCCCACTACCTTCGGGGGTGAGGGTAGATCTTTCTTGCTGCGCCCTCTCAAGGCTTCAGTTCAGTTCAGTCGCTCAGTCGCATCTGACTGCTTGTGACCCCGTGGACTGCAGCACACCAGGCCTCTCTGTCCATCACCAACTCCCGGAGTTTGCTCAAACTCATGCCCATTGAGTGAGTGATGCCATCCAATCATCTCATCCTCTATTGTCCCCTTCTCCTCCCACCTTCACTCTTTCCCAGCATGAGGGTCTTTTCCAGTGAGCCAGCTCTTTGCATCAGGTGGCAAAAGGATTGGAGTTTCAGCTTCAGCATCAGTCCTTCCAGTGAACACCCAGGATTGATTTCCTTTAGGAGGGACTGGTTGGATCTCCTTGCAGTCCAAGGGACTCTCAAGAGTCTTCTTCAACACCACAATTCAAAAGCATCAATTCTTCGGCTCTCAAGGTTTGTAGGGACACATTCCTGGTGTCTTTCTTTGTGCCTGGGTTGCTCCTTATAAGGACCCCAGTCATACTGGCTTAGGGCCCAGCCTAACGAGGTCACGTCACCTGAATTACCTATTTAAAGGCCATCTCTCCAAATAGAGTCACATTCTGAAATACAGAAAGTTACAACTTAAACATAGGAACTTTGGGGGTGGAAGACACAAATGAGGCCATTACTCTCTCTCTCTCTCTGTGCATGTGAGTATGTCCTATACTTATTTACTTACTTAAGTAAGTGCTCAAGTAAATCAGTACTCAAAGAAAGGGAAAGTGAAGGCCCTCAGTGGTGCCCAACTCTTTGCGACCCCATGGACTGTAGCCTACCACGCTCCTCCATCCATGGGTACTCCAGTAAATGCTTCAATAAGCAAGTAAAAACTCATAGCACTTACTTACTCAGAATATCAGTGCAAGCTCTTTCTTCCAAGCTGCCACGTTTCAAGGGCTTCCCTCATCGCTCAGCATGTAAAGAACCCGCCTGGCAATACAGGAGACTCAAGAGATACAACGGCTTCGATCCCTGGGTGCAGAAGACCCCCCCCTGCCCCAAGAGGAGGAAATGGCAACCCACTCCAGTATTCCTGTCTGGAGAATCCCATGGACAGACAAGCTTGGTGGGGCTACAGTCTGTGGGGTCACGAAAGAGTCGAACACAACTGAGCGCTCAATGACAGCCCCATTTTGAACGCATCAGCTTCATCTCTCATTGATTCAAACAGCCTTTACTTTCACAGCATGTTTCTTCCTAAGTGTCCTATTCATGAATTCCTTGAACACCTGGGCATATCTGAAATAGAGGTTAAGAAAAAAATCTCTGTCTAAAATTTATTTTCCGTATTTAATGTACCGCATGAGAAGTTAAGGAAGTACAAATATGTTCTAGATAATACTCCTGTAGGTCTTTAGTCAGGAAAACTCCACCACTTCTATAGTATCCACCATCTGCCAGGGTGGAGGCCCTTGTTTATTTAGACCTTTAGAACCTCCTTGTGTCCTGCATTCTATACATGGACCCAAACAAGTATTTATTAATTCAAAAATATTTATTGGATTCTGTGTCCTGTGCGGTCCTCTCCAAGTGTTCTGAGTGGACACTCTGAGTGTCCTGATAAGTCAAGGGCTATCAACAATTAGCAACACACACACAGACACACAGACCACACACAGACACATACATGTATTGTGAGAACGATTGATGAGAGAAATGAAGGAGTGTATGCTAACAGAGAATTGGATGATAAAGCCGAGCGCTGAAGAATGGATGCTTTTGAACTGTGGTGCTGGAGAAGACTCTTGAGAGTCCCTTGGACTGCAAGGAGATCCAACCAGTGCATCCTAAAGGAGATCAGTCTTGAATATTCATGGGAAGGATTGATGCTGAAGCTGAAACTCCAATACTTTGGCTACCTGATGTGAAGAACTGGCTCATTTGAAAAGATCTGATGCTGGGAAAGATTGAGGGCAGGAGGAGAAGGGGACGACAGAGGATGAGATGGTTGGATGGCATCACCGACTCAATGGGCATGAGTTTGAGCAAATTCTGGGAGTTGGTGATGGACAGGGAGGCCTGGTGTGCTGTGATTCATGGGGCCGCAAAGAATCGGACACAGTTGAGCGACTGAACTGAACTAACCTGACGGTAATAGAACACTTGGTAGAGAGGAGAACAGGCTGTTTATAGAGAACAGCCAGAGAATGCACGTTGATAAAATGACACACAGGCTCAGAAGGGAAGGGACAAATCAAGCAGGAGATTGGAGAGAGTGCTCTGGGCTGGGAGACACAATAGGAGAGTCTCTGTGGTGAGTGAGCTGGGCTGACTTGAGAAAAAGCAAGGGGGATGGTTCCCTGCTGGTCCAGTGGTTAACAATCTGCCTGTCGATACAGGTGCTGAGGGTTTGGTCCCTGGTCCAGGAAGATCCCACGTGTTGCAGGGCATCTAAGCCTGCAAGCTGGAACTACTGAACTCACG
Organism: Cephalophus harveyi; assembly: GCA_006410635.1. Classification (NCBI taxonomy): domain Eukaryota; kingdom Metazoa; phylum Chordata; class Mammalia; order Artiodactyla; family Bovidae; genus Cephalophus; species Cephalophus harveyi. Next base: position 624,045 of record SJYT01017512.1, read on the forward strand.
CCCTACAACCTGTGACGCTAAGGGAAGTGAAGGTAGCTCCAGCTCTTTGCGACCTCATGGACTGTACACTCCATGGAATTCTCCAGGCCAGAATACTGGAGTGGGTACCCTTTCCCTTCTCCAGGCGATCTTCCCAACCCAGGCATTGAACCCAGGTCTCTCGCATTGCAGGCGGATTCTTTACTAGCTAAGCCACTCGGGAAGCTCAAGAATACTGGAGTGGGTAGCCCATCCCTTCTCCAGGGGATCTTCCCGACCCAGGAATCGAACCGGGGTCTCCTGTAGGTGGATTTTTTTTTACCAGCTGAACTATGAGGGAAGCCCAATCCTGTGTTCTGCAACAAAAGACGCCACCGCAGTGAGAAGCCCACGCAGCATGGCTAAAAAGTCCGCTCACTGCAACTACAGAAAGCCTGCAGGCTGCAACAAAGACCCAGAGTGGCCAAAATTAAATTAGCAAACTGTGAATGTTTAAAAACACGTTAAAGAGAAGAAAGGGAGAAAGAGCAATGGCAAGCACGGAGAGGAACTGAGTGAATAAGTGTGCCCGGCCTAGGACATGAAGGTGGAGATGACGGTGAGGTGTGGACCCGTCACCTGCAACCTCCACGCCCGCTGCAAAGCCTTGCCTTTGGTTCTGACGGACAAGACTCCCCTGGCTGGCTGTGGATGGGAGACTAAGGCTCTGGCTTCATCCTAAATCAGCAAGTGTTCTGTGAAGCAGCTCTGAACATTGTGTGATGAATAAGCAAGGTTGGGACACAATCAGGCACCAGCTATGGAGCCACTAACCAACTGAGGGAAGATCTGAAGCATGGAGGTGGTGAAAAGGTCAGATTGTGGACATATTGTCAAAGTAGAGCTGAGTGGCTCAGGAACTGAAAGCGGACTCCAGCTCAAAAGAGTAGAATCATCTCTCCTCGGGGGAGTGAAGACAGAGGCTCTCCTAAGGGCTTCAGACCACAGTGGAGACACCAACCCGGTGGGTGCTCATGAACCCCTAAGTGTCAAAAGGAAGACGGTTGTAGGGGTCTCTCTGAGATTCAAGAACACGTAGGGGAGACTAGGTCTGTCTTCAGTCATGTCTGACTCTTGTGATCCCACGGACTGTAGCCCACCAGGCTCCACTGTCCATGAGCATTCTCCAGGCAAGAGTACTGGAGTAGGTTGCCATTCCCTCCTCCAGGGGATCTTCTCAAACCAGGAGGGATCAAACCTGAGTCTCCCGCATGGCAGGCAGATTCTTTACCATCTGAGCCACCATGGAAGCCCTTGACATACACACACTCAATTCAGTTCAGTTCAGTCGCTCAGTCGTGTCCGACTCTTTGCGACCCCAGGAATCGCAGCACGCCAGGCCTCCCTGTCCATCACCATCTCCCGGAGTTCACTCAGACTCAACGTCCATCGAGTTAGTGATGCCATCCAGCCATCTCATCCTCGGTCGTCCCCTTCTCCTCCTGTCCCCAATCCCTCCCAGCATCAGAGTCTTTTCCA
>SJYT01017514.1:39-27016 GCA_006410635.1 Cephalophus harveyi
GGGCATAGATTTGGATAACTGTGATATTGAATGGTTTGCCTTGAAGATGAACAGAGATCATTCTGTCATTTTTGAGATTGTATCCAAGTACTGCATTTCGGACTCTTTTGTTGACCATGATGGCTACTCCATTTCTTCTGAGGGATTCCTGCCCACAGTAGTAGATGTAATGGTCATCTGAGTTAAATTCACCCATTCCAGTCCATTTTAGTTTGCTGATTCCTAGAATGTCGACGTTCACCCTTGCCATCTCTTGTTTGACCACTTCCAATTTGCCTTGATTCATGGACCTGACATTCCAGGTTCCTATGCAGTATTGCTCTTTACAGCTTCGGATCTTGCTTCTATCACCAGTCACATGCACAACTGGGTATTGTTTTCACTTTGGCTCCATCCCTTCATTCTTTCTGGACTTATTTCTCCACTGATCTCCAGTAGCATATTGGGCACCTAATGACCTGGGGAGTTCCTCTTTTGGTATCCTATCATTTTGCCTTTTCATACTGTTCATGGGGTTCTCGAGGCAAGAATACTGAAGTGGCTTGCCATTCCCTTCTCCAGTGGACCACGTTCTGTCAGCCCTCTCCACCATGACCCGCCCGTCTTGGGTTGCCCCGCGGGCATGGCTTGGTTTCATTGAGTTAGACAAGGCTGTGGTCCTAGTGTGATTAGACTGACTAGTTTTCTGTGAGTATGGTTTCAGTGGAAGTAGAGCTGGGTCTTTTTCTAAATCTCCCAAACTGCACAGGGAGAGCTTAACCATTCACTCTAGGGCTATAAACACTTAAAGTCACTGTCTCTTTGCCAGGGAGGAGAGATTTTCACTAACGGGCTCTTCTTTGATCTCTCTGCCACTCAGAGTTCGCAGGCAGCTAATGCTTCTACTTAGAGGTACACTAACTACCAGATGAACTGGGGTATAGTTGAAGACATTGCAACGGATGAATCTGGCTAACCTGTGATGTTTCAGGAAGATGCAGTTTTTAATTACTGAAATAAGGTCTTATATTCTTTTGTTTCAATCAGACCCCAAATTAAATCTTTCACCACATTCAGGAAAGTGTAAAAACTAACAAACACGGGATATGTTTCCTTTGCCTCATCTTCCTTCTGCCACATAAGTGCTAATGAGAAACAAAATGACCCCTCTAAAGAGTAATACCTGGAGAAGGGAATGGCAACTCACTCCAGTATTCTTGCCTGGAGAATTCCATGGAGAGAGAAGCCTGGTTGGCTACAGGCCATGGGATTGCAAAGAGTCAGACGTGACTGAGCAACACACACACACACACACACAGAGAGAATAATAACAACAGGTTTTCTATACTGATTGCATAACACAGGCAGGCACTGTTCTAAGTGCTTGACATGCAGTGCTTCATTTCATCTTCATGAAGAGAGTTAGGTGTTTTCATTATCCCCGTGTTCAATGATTTGTCCAAGCTTTGCAGCTAGTGAACAGCAGAGCTGAAAACTGGAGTGCACATGCTCTTACCATACTACTACTCCTCATCAGAAAAACTCCCATGCTTTCTGCTACCTCACAAGAAAAGAAGATCTGGGTGAGTGCTAAATAATGGAAAACTGCTGTTTACAGATTTCAACATTTTTATAATAGCAACATAATTTAAGAGGTAGAAATATAGCAAAAATAGAATAGATTATCTTAACAAAGACTCTCTATTTTGATAGACTCATTGAACATGTGATATAGCCTATGACAAAGAGTTAGTACAGACAAAGCTATCACTTTTCCAGTGGTCATGTACAGATGTAAGAATTGGACCATAAAAAGGCTGAATGTCAAAGAATTGATGCTTTGGAGCTGTGGTGTTGGAGAAGGCTCTTGAGAGTCCCTTGCACTGCAAGGGGATCAAACCAGTCATTCCTAAAGGAACTCAACCCTGAATGTTATTGGAAGGACTATTTCTAAAGCTAAAGCTACAATAATTTGGCCACCTGATTCAAAGAACCAACTCATTAGAAAAGACCCTGATGCTGGGAAAGGGAGGAGGAGAAGAGGGCAGCATAGGATAAGATGGTTAGAGAGCATCACTGACTCAACTGACATGAATTTGAGCAAACTGGAGACACTGGAGGACAGAGGAGCCTGGTGTGCTACAGTCCATGGAGTTGCAGAGTCAAAGGTGATTTAGTAGCAGAACAGCAGCAACAAAGCCTCTGAGGCCCTGCGGAGTTGCCCATAAAATGATGATAGTAGCTAGTATCATATAAAGTTATGTATGTGAAATTTTTCAAAAAATGTCAGATCCCATCCAAGTGTCAGAGCAATTATTTTTATACATATGCAGGATTAAAATGCAAAATACAAATTGTGTAACTTCAGTGATTCTGCATAAAAGTTAAAGGCTTCTATTTAAACCTGGCATTTTGTACGATATAAAATGAATGTTAAAATTCAAGCTAATAATTTAAAATGTAATTTTTCTTTATTAAGCATTTATCTATATATTTCATTATATTTTAACACTTTTAGTTATACATTTTTTCCTGTGTTTTTTTTTTTTTTTTTTTTAAAGAGATCTCACAACTTTATTTTGCACTGGTGCAAAATGAACAAAAGTCCCACAAATGATGTAATTAGGCCTGGACTCAAGATGGTTCTCCATGAACGCTCAAAGCCATACTCCAAGGCAGATTATACTGTTATTCAATGGATTATCTGATAAAGACAGTATGTCATTATCCTGCATTCCCACACACTGTTAACAATTTTTTTTTTTTTTTTTTTTTTTTTTTTTTTTAAAGAGATCTCACAACTTTATTTTGCACTGGTGCAAAATGAACAAAAGTCCCACAAATGATGTAATTAGGCCTGGACTCAAGATGGTTCTCCATGAACGCTCAAAGCCATACTCCAAGGCAGATTATACTGTTATTCAATGGATTATCTGATAAAGACAGTATGTCATTATCCTGCATTCCCACACACTGTTAACATCATTAATTATCAATACGGGACAATTCATTCTAAGGCTTACTTGACTTATTAAAGACTAAGTAACATGTACATCACATGTCTTTCTGTGCTAGTTTATTCTTGAGTTTCCTTAACTCTTTGCTTATATAGTTGTGAAAAGAATCTTCTTAAAAAGAAAAGAAAACAAGCTTGCCAGGCTGACAATGTACAAATTGATAAAAGCATTTTAACTTTAATTGCTTTTATTGTCATAAAGTCAGTTCAACACTGCTGCTGCTGCTGCTAAGTCATTTCAGTCATGTCCGACTCCGTGTGACCCCATAGACAGCAGCCCTCAATGTTCTTGTAATTAGAGTCTAGTTGAAACAATCATAGGATGGCTGGTGTCTGCTGCCCTGTTGCTAATAGTAAATCGCTCTTGTGTTTAACCTCAGGCTCTTTTCTGTCTCCTAAACCTAGAGGCCATTATGAATTTCCTTTTGGTCCCAAGATCAGTAATACTGAGGCCAAGCTTTGTAATCCCCTCTCTCGGATAACAGAAGAAACCTTTGTAAGGAAAAGTTTTGTTTTTTAAACTGATTACATTTTGTTCTTTTATTAGTACTATATCTAATACCTAGATTCCACTCTGTAAATTTTGGTTACATACTGATAGACTGAAAGAATGAATAAATGAACAAAGGGATAAATGACCGAGTGAGATAGGAAGTTAAGAGAAGCCTCTGGAAGTCTCTAACAGAAATCCCTTTAAAAAGGCAAGTAAGCGACAAACATGCAGAATATCGGATGTTGTGGTGAATCTCAGGAAGCTCCCACTCTTCTGCTCCCAGTGAGGTCCGGAATTACCCTGAAACTAGCAATGTAACACATTCCCTTTTTATTGTGGTAGAGAATGTTAGTAGTTCTTATAATTGTTTCTAAGAGAGATACGGCAAAGGTAGTAACAGCTTTTTGAATAAATCACTTCTATATGTTTTTATTAAGGAAGGAAATGACACCTGCAAACACCAAGACTTGTTGCCTTGACTTTTCACATCATTTCTTTATTTAAAGAGAAAGGTATCATCCTGGTATGCACTTTCCCAGCCAGGTCTAGTATGTCTGTGAGTAGATTTCATCATTCAGCTACAAACTTTACATTTAATTTACAGAAAGTAACCAAGACAGCTTGTTGAGAAGAGCCAAGAGGATCTCCTGTGTCCTTGCTGTCACTCTGCCAACACAGATGCAGGACCCTGGAATGAGAGATACTTCCCACTATAGGAGGGCTGAGGGCTGTGCAGGTTATGTCTAGAAGCTGCATGTAATTGGAAGCAAAACAGCTTATGCAACTCACAGTTTTTAATCTCTTGGGGCTCTGGAAAAAAAAAAAAAAAACTGTCTCTCTGAAGTGAGAGGAATAAATAAGGTTGTCCCAGAAATAAGAGTTACCAGTGATCTGGAGCATATCCTGAAACCCTAGTCATCTCTCCATGGGAAGGGATTTCAGAAAGAGGGTGATAGTATGTAGGTAGAAACAGGCAATTCTGCACACCAATCACAGAAAAATAAGAAATCTAATACTAATACCACATAATGAAGGAAACAGGGAACCAGGAGTAACACCCTGATACTAAGGCACAATGAACACGGGAGCAAAAAGGGTAGTGCCAGGTTGCATGGAAAAATATGGCTTCATATGCCTACAGCAGGGGAGCCTTAACACAGAGAGAACCCACTCCAAAATATGCTCATTCAAATGACCACGGAAGATGCAACCAGGTCCTGTACCCCACAGAGCATCAATCCAGAAAGGGCTCCTCTCTGGTATGTGGAAGGCTTCCTTTGAGAGCAAATGTAACTAGCTAATGTTAGCCATAGAAATAGATACACAAGTAATGAACCAGTGAACAACACTCACAGTGTGGATATTTTAAAACAATTATTAAAATTATTTTAATCACATCTTCTGTAATTATTGCCATAATGATATGTGTTTTAAAGGTGAATAAAACATTTAAGAAAAATCATCTTCTGGGATTTGTAACTTTATTGAAAAGTTTAAGAAAATTTCGATGAATTGATGTTCAAGGTTTAAGGAAATTAGATACATAGTGTTTGTGAGTTTATTACAGTTTAAATAATGATCACATATTTTTAACAATGTCCTTAATCAATTCAGTAATAGCAATTATTTCTGTCTGTGCATACAATTTTGTCAGATGTTTAGTATCCCAAAGGCATATAATGAGAAGTTCAAAACTGAATAACTTCTATGCTGTTACATTAATAAAAACTGAATTTTCAATTTTTATAAAATATGTCCAGTAAAACTTATATTGCTTTCATTTAATTCACTTAAATATTTCTATCAGTTCAGTTCAGTCGCTTAGTCATGTCCAACTCTTTGCAATCCCGTGGACTGCAGCACACCAGGCTTCCCTGTCCATCACCAACTCCCAGAGTTTGCTCAAACTCATGTTCATAAAATCAGTGATGCCATCCAACCATCTCATCCTCTGTCAGCCCCTTCTTCTCCTGCCTTCAATCTTTCCTAGCATCCTGGGCTTTTCAAATGAGTCAGCTCTTCACATCAGGTGGCCCAAGTATTGGAGCTTCAGCTTCAGCATCAGTCCTTCCAATGAATATTCAGGACTGATTTCCTTTCGGATTTACTGGTTGGATCTCCTTGCAGTCCAAGGGACTCTCAAGAGTTTTCTCTAACACCACAGTTCAAAAGTATCAATTCTTCAGCGCTCAGCTTTTTCTATAGTCCAACTGTCACGGCCATACATGACTAACTGCTGGCTATCATGCTACAAAGTGCTGGAGGAATATGAGAATGACTGAGGCATACCCTTTGCCCTAAAAGAACTTAAGTCTCATGAGACACAGATTTGCAAAAATAACACGACCAATGGAGAAGCAAAAGGCCAGGAAGAAAAAAGCCACCAATCATTATTCCTGCCTGGAAACAACTGAGAAAGCTGCTGCTGCTGTTTCACTCGTGTCTGACTCTGTGCGACCCCATAGATGGCAGCCCACCAGGCTCCCCTGTCCCTGGGATTCTCCAGGCAAGAACACTGGGGTGGGCTGCCATTTCCTTCTCCAAAGCATGAAAGTGAAAAGTGAAAGTGAATATGCTCAATCCTGTCCAACTCTTAGCGACCCCATGGACTGCAGCCTACCAGGCTCTGCTGTCTATGGGATTTTCCAGGCAAGAGTACTGGAGTGGGGTGCCATTGCCTTCTCCGAACTGAGAAAGCAGGGAAGTGCAAAGTTGATTTTGGTAGATAATCAGTCCTAAATTTCTCTGTACCAGACAAATTACCACATTAAAAAAAAAAAAAAAAAGAATACACACTCCAAAAAGCAAGAACTTCTAGAAAAGCAGTTTTCACATATTCAGAATGTTAATTGTGTTTTTGTTCTCCTCTATCTTGACTCATTGGAAAAGACTCTGATGCTGGGAGGGATTGGGGGCAGGAGGAGAAGGGGACGACAGAGGATAAGATGGCTGGATGGCATCACCCACTCGATGGACCTGAGTTTGGGTGAACTCTGGAAGTTGGTGATGGACGGGGAGGCCTGGCATGCTTCAATTCATGGGGTCGCAAAGAGTCGGACACAACTGAGCAACTGAACTGAACTGACTGATGCATGACTTATGCCAAAAAGGGTATATGAAGAATTTCCATAACTACCAAGGGCTTCTAATTTTAGTTCAGTTCAGTTCAGTCACTCAGTCATCATCCAGCCATCTCATCCTCTGTCATCCCCTTCTCCTCCTGCCTCCAATCCCTCCCAACATCAGAGTCTTTTCCAATGAGTCAACTCTTTGCATCAGGTGGCCACAGTATTGGAGTTTTAGCTTTAGCATCAGTCCTTCCAATGAACACCCAGGACTGATTTCCTTTAGGATGGACTGGTTGGATCTCCTTGCAGTCCAAGCAACTCTCAAGAGTCTTCTCCAACACCACAGTTCAAAAGCATCAATTCTTCAGCGCTCAGCTTTCTTCACAGTCCAACTCTCACATCCATACACGACCACTGGAAAAACAATAACCTTGACTCGAAGGACCTTTGTTGGCAAAGTAATGTCTCTGCTTTTGAGTATGCTATCTAGGTTGGTCATAATTTTCCTTCCAAGGAGTAAGCATCTTTTAATTTCATGGTTGCAATCACCATCTGCAATGATTGTGGAGCCCAAAAAAATAAAGTCTGACACTTTTTCCACTATTTCCGCATCTATTTCCCATGAGCTAATTTTAACCATCAGCCAAATAGAATGAGTAACTCCACTAGGGAAAATGGTTAACCTAGTAGGACCAAGGTTGTTCTCTTTAGAAGGGACACCTTGGTAGGAAGTGCTTTGGCTGGCATCAGGGAACTTAGCTTTTGGACCATTCCAAGTCCTCTTGATCCATTATTTCTAATATATACCCTATCCCACCACGTTGCCTGCATCCATCTCCACAAAAGTCCCTATCTCAGGACAGGGAAGTCCTAAGTGACATAAATGACTTCTCTCTTTACTACACATCTTCAAGCAGACTCCCATGCCTCTTGCCCACTGTACTCTCTGGACTCATCCCTTCACTGATGGTCCTCCCAGCCTCTTTAATATGTTCCTTAGTTCCCTCACACATTTTCATCTTCCATGAGTTTTTCCCATATAACGCTGCATATTTTCACTGATATTCCACACACCTTGCAACTATAATTCTCTCTTGATTCTTCCCTTTGAAATACCCATTTCATGCCAGTTGCACACATATGCATATATCTTGCGTATAAGCTGAATTTACTTTTCTGCCTATATTACCATGTCTTTCCTGTATATTGTCAGGTGTGTTATTTACTTTTGTGTGTAAGTATATATGTCTTAAAAAAGCAAATGAATCTTGACGCCTTCTATACAGCACTCAAAATATTACAAATGGAGTTTTATAATGAATTAAATATTAAAATTATAAAGGATAAGACCAATAAGGTATCCTAAAGAGCATTAAGCTCAAGTTTTTACCTAAATATTTTTTACAGACCTATATTTCCAAGAGTAGTTAAAAGTTGCTATTTTTTAAAAGCAAAATGGAGAATGGCATTGAAACATGTATAATATCATATGTAAAACGAATTGCCAGTCCAGGTTCGGTGCATGATACTGGATGCTTGGGGCTGGTGCACTGGGATGACCCAGAGGGATGGTACAGGGAGGGAGGTGGGAGGGGGGTTCAGGATGGGGAACACGTGTATACCTGTGGCAAATTCATGTTGATGTATGGCAAAACCAATACAATATTGTAAAGTAATTAACCTCCAATTAAAATAAATAAATTTATGTTTAAAAAAATAAAACAAAAGCAAAATGAAAAGTTCTTTTGGTCAGATAATTTTTGGCAATGCTAAATACAATGGTATGTGGTAGATTTCTTTAATGCAGCAATTCTCACAGTTCCTGTGCTTTGTGAATCTCCAATAAGGAGATGTTGCTTCCTGAAATGTCCATGGAATCATTGGGAAGTAACTGTTCCCAAGACTAGTGTTCCATGGAGTATATATTAGAGAAAAATAATATATCCTTCAGAGAAGGCACTGGTGACCCACTCCAGTACTCTTGCCTGGAAAATCCCATGGATGGGGAGCCTGGTGGGCTGCAGTCATGGGGTCGCTAAGAGTCAGATGCAACTGAGCAACTTCACTTTCACTTTTCACTTTCATGCACTAGAGAAGGAAATGGCAACCCACTCCAGTGTTCTTGCCTGGAGAATCCCAGGGATGGAGGAGCCTGGTGGCCTGTCATCTATGGGGTCGAATAGAGTTGGATACGACTGATGCGACTTAGCAGCAGCAGCAGCAGTCTATCCTGATCTCCATCCCACCACCAACAAACAAGCCAAATAAAGCAATTTTCCTTTTCACGTGGCTGAAGGAAGAATGACGGTTGGAACTTACACTTCTAGATTTCCAGACAAGGCTCCTTACTTTATGTCATAGAAAATCAGTACTAAGGTAGATATGCAAGAATAATCTTTACTAAAATTACCCTTATCTTTCATTAGTTTCTCCCATATATCTACCTTCCCACAACTGACCACCCTTTGAAGTCTATACCCTTTTTTTTTTCTTGTTACTTCTCCATAAATTTGTTAGAATGGTATATAAGCCTCTGAAACTAACCACCTCTTTGGGGGTCTTCACTTCTTATCTATGAAGACCTCCATGCACATAAGCATTAAAATATAAACATCACAAAAACTATATGCCCTTTCTCTTGTTAATCTGGTTTTCGTCAATTTAATTAGCAGGTCCTAACGACTGCGATTCATGGGGTCACAAAGAGTCGGACACGACTGAGCGACTGAACTGAATTGATTGACTGAAAAAAGAGAGTAGAGGAAAAACATTGTTTCCTACCTTGCACCCTCCAACTTGACTTTGAAAAACCACCTCTAATATATCTTATGTGTGCTTAGATCATTAAATCAGATCAAAGCAGAAAAAGGGAGAGCAAAACTCAAAAATGGTGTGCTAAATTTAAAGGAGTAACTATTATGGACAAATGCTGGGCTGGATGAAGCATAAGCTGGAATCAAGATTGCCGGGAGAAATATCAATAACCTCACATCTGTATACAGATGACACCACCATTATGGTAGAAAGCAGAGAAGAAATAAAGAGTCTCTTAATGAAAGAGCCTCCTACAGAAAGAGGAGAGTGAAAAAGCTGGCCTAAAACTAAACATTCAGAAAACTAAGATCATGGCATCTGGTCACATCACTTCATGGAAAAATAGATGGGGAAACAATGGAAACAGTAGCAGACTTTATTTTGGGGGGCTTCAGAATCACTGCAGATGGTGACCACATCATGAAATTAAAAGACACTTGCCCCTTGGAAGAAAAGTTATGAGCAACCTAGATAGCATATTAAAAAGCAGAGACCTTACTTTGCCAACAAATGTCCATCTTGACAAAGCTATAGTTTTTCAAGTAGTCATGTATGGATGTGAGACTTGGACCATAAAGAAAGCTGAGCACTAAAGAATTGATGCTTTTGAACTGTGGTGTTGGAGAAGACTCTTGAGAGTCCCTTGGACTGCAAGGAGATCAAACCTGTCCATCCTAAAGAAATCAGTCCTGATATATGCATTGGAAGGACTGATGCTGAAACCAAAACTCCAATACTTTGGCCACCTGATGCTAAGAACTGATGCATTTGAAAAGCCCCGGATCCTAGGAAAGATTGAAGGTAGGAGGAGAATGGGATGAAAGAGGATGAGATGGTTGGATGGCATCACCAACATGACAGACATGAGTTTGAGTAAGCTCCAGTAGTTGGTGATAGACAGGGAGGCCTGGTGAGTGCAGTCCATGGGGTTGCCAAGAGTCAGACAGGACTGAGCAACTGAACTGAACTGACTGATTATGGACAAAGACTAAATATCATAGGACATGAGGCTCTACTTTCCAACATATGCATTAATTAATGTAAGCTTTTATTTTCATAAACTTATCTACATCTACAAACCTTCTTAAAAATTCATAGTTCAGCTAAATCTATTCAGAGGAGTCCACACTGGTCTTATTTACAGAAAGCATCTTCACATTCTGTGGTTTTGCCAAAGTATCTTCAAGAGGCTCCAGATTCAGAATCCTTTTAAACAGCTAAGCAAGTTTGATTGTACACTTGATTTGCTTCCTATCTTCTTTCAATAACTTGTTAACCAATCAATAAGCAGAGATGTGCAAGTCTAATAAGGTTTGGGGGCTTGCAATCTTGGGATATAGACCATCTGATTTTTCAAAAGTAAACAGTCCTTTTTACCTTTAGAACTTCATACCCAGGCTACCCTTCCACGGATCAAAATCCAAAAGGCCCAGAAAGTGAGATCAACATAAAACCCATGGGGAGAAGGAAAAGGCCTTTACATGCAGCCTAACTGAACATCTGCTTCATCCTGGACTGGTGGCCCAATTCTCTAAAAGCCCATTGGGTTTTCAGGCTTTAGCTAGAGAGGACTACACACGAGCAAGCCCCAGCTTTTCATAAATCATATCCTTCTTCCTTCTCTATTCTACTCCTCCTAATAGTTTCACCAGCAAATGCCAACTAACAGTTACTTCTTATGTATAAAATAATTACTCTATTAGCATCCTCACAATTTGACTTCTACATGAATGTTAACCACTGCTATGACAATAATCACTGTTATGTTTTTACCCACAACACCTCACAGAAAAAGATCATGCCCTACATTGTCAAAGGAAGAAACACAGCCAGGCTAATGAGTGAGGATTATTCACATAACTAAGATCTTTTGATCTAGTTTCTGCAGGATGAGGTGTGAACATATCAAGGGTGTCAGTTTCTAATGCAATTTCTAGTTCTGCTCATTTTAACAAGCATTTTTTACAACAACTTAAATATATGCTGATTAAAAAGACCCAAGGTCTTGCCCCCAAAGACTTGAGTTAAGTGAAAGCAAGAGAAATGGGAAAAGGCATTTTGAAGGTAGTGTGGAGAATACTGATCAGAGGCAAATTTACTGTGATGGTGATGAAACCCAGGCTTCTGTATCCACAGGCCCTTGTGAGAAGGGAGGATCTTAGCAACATGTTCCCATGAACATAAGCTTTTGTGGGTGACAAAATTAAAATATTTGTGCACACTTTTTATTAAGAATAGCTGCCCAAACTATTCACACTCCAGGTCCTATGCTATTAGACATTTGTCCTGATGCTACCCTCATGTATTTACAGGGTTCAATGGATTTTGACTGTTCAGTTCATCAGTTCAGTCAACTCTGGTTCCTCTGCCTTTTCTAAAACCAGCTTGAACATCAGGGAGTTCACGGTTCACGTATTGCTGAAGCCTGGCTTGGAGGATTTTGAGCATTACTTTACTAGCATGTGAGATGAGTGCAATTGTGCGGTAGTTGGAGCATTCTTTGGCATTGCCTTTCTTTGGAATTAGAATGAAAACTGACCTCTTCCAGTCCTGTGGCCACTGCTGAGTTTTCCAAATTTGCTGGCAGATTGAGTGCAGCACTTTCACAGCATCACCTTTCAGGATTTGAAACAGCTCCACCGGAATTCCATCACCTCCACTAGCTTTGTTCGTAGTGATGCTTTCTAAGGCCCACTTGACTTCACATTCCAAGATGTCTGGCTCTAGATGAGTGATCACATCATCATGATTATCTAGGTCATGAAGATCTTTTTTGTACAGTTCTTCTGTGTATTCTTGCCACCTGTTAAGGACTTAGAAATCCACCCTCTAAACCAACACATAGACACCTTGTAACACAAATAATAAGTCCACACCACTATGACACTGCTGCTGTTAGCAAAGACCTCAACCATGATAATGCAAAGACCTCAAAAATGATCATTTTTTTTTCAACATGAAATCAAGACAAAAGTCAATTAAGTAAATAGTCAATGCTCAATCACTCATCACTGAAACTACTGAAAGGACTGGCCATCTTCTGAAGACTCTGAATATCATTAACAATGCAACTTTGGTAGAGAAGTGTATAACATGCTAGCTTTCTGAAATGGAAATTTTCATGTGAAGATGAGATTCATAACACTAACTGGGATGTTATTGAATTTGGAATCAATAAGCCTTGGGAATTCTCCAACTCTATCTATGGAGTATATTGATAGATATATAAAATATTAACATATTTATATACATGTTTATGCATACACATGTGATTTTAATTATGTCAATCCAAATTTCAAGTGTACTTGGATGACTCTACCTAAAACAACCTACTCTTTCCACATGTCACAGAAGCTATGGCAGAGAACTAGACTCAAAACTCTGTTTCTGCCTTATTACCATCCTCAAGTTCTGTACTTTGAAACACCGAAGATTGACAACAAAATCAGACAGACATCAGTTGTTATTTGATAGTTGAATGCAAGGAAAAGTAGCAATGGATCTTGCAGGTCAACTGTTAACATAGTCGGTTTCCAGTTTCCAAATAGCATGACCTTTTCTCCAAGGCTACAGTCCATCTCTTGAGCCATGCTTTAGAGTTAAGGCAGAAGATATTAAGACTGCCACCTACTGTTCACAGGAAACTAGCCATTCTGAGAGTATGCCTTTCAGAACGCCAAATTGTTTCTATCTCTGCTGCTTCTAAAACTAGGGACAATAGCTGTGATCTTCCTATTATTGTCACCAACCTATCTCCTTTTCTCCCACCTTTTCTTATTTTATTTTCCTTTCCTGTCTTATTCAGAGCCTCTCACATTTCCATTTTTTGGAAAACTAGCTTGTAAAGCATTTGGCTTTTTTTTTTTTTTTAATCCAGAAAAAAGTACTTAACAAGAATTTTAAACTGGTTTTCAAAAGTGTTTGCCATTTCGTTTTACTCATTCAAAAAAAATTTTTTTTTAGTTCCTTTTTTTTAATTGGCTAGATGCCAGAGAGAGAAAGGAAGGGCCCTCTCCTTGGACTCCCACTGTGTTCTCCCCTGGGTCTTGTCTAGGTTGTAATGTGGCTCTTGTGTGCTTGTCCAATCTCTACTGTGCAGGCTGCAAGCTCCTTTACAGCAAGGTTACTTTCTATCTTCCAAAGTCCTTCACTGGCAGAGAGCTTTTCACATAGAAGGGATGCTCAGAAATTACTTGGGAAGGAGAGGGAATAATGCCTGTGAGATTTCATCTGGTAAAAAGCATTCAACAGGACTATCCCCATTCCCTTCCTTTTAGATGACAATTAAAGTCTGTCAGTTGTAATATTCCAGTTTTGAGAAGTCACCTAGCTGGAAAATCAATTCTAGGTTCTGCTGTTAACTAGCTATGTGAGTTTAGACAACCTCACTGAAGATGTTTCCTCATATGTAAAATGGAGATAGTATTTCTACATCATTGAAATATTGAAATAAATAAAAGATGATTTATTTTTACCTAAATAATAAGTTTATTTTTATTAGTGCCTAATAAGTAAGTATTATTATGACTAATATTATCATACAAATGTGAAGTATGATGTCTGGTACAAAATAGGTATTCTCTTTGATATTATCAGCTATATTTATAAGTGCCAGGCACTTAAGGACCTCTGTTCAAATAATAATGCAAGATGAAGTCATGTTTCTATTGTGGAGGTCTTTTTTCGATCGTGGAGCTTTCACCAAAGTTCCAGAAGATGGACTTTAACGAAAAGTTGTCAGTTTAAAGAACATTTCCCAGAGCTTGAACACTATATGGAAATATTACACCTAATTTAGACCTTTTTTTTTTTTTCTCTCTTTCCCAATGAAGACGCAATAGAGGATTCTACAGTGGTTAAGTGAGTATCAATAGAGAAGTAAAAAGAATTATTAGGCCATTAACTGAGAGTATCACAAACTTCAGCCTTTTAGAGTGGTTGCATTATTTTGTGCTGTGAAGCATGTTGTTAGCAGTCAGATCAAGTTCTAAGTCCTAATTCTATCATCCTTTAGTTTTATGACTCAACACATCTTTTCTGAACCATTCACATCAAAGTTTTCACAGTGCTAAAGTAGAAATAATGATGGCACACACATGCATGCCCCACCGGGTAACTGTGATGATTTTGTTAAATAATGTATGTGAAACACAGGTGCTCAGTAAATGCCAATATTCCCTTTGGTGAGAGCAGCAGAATACAAAGATTTACTACTGAACAGATGTTATGATCAAGAACAGATTGCATACCCATTTGTGCTCTAATATTTAATAAGATTCTACAAAGACACAAATTATGAACAAATGTAGCTAAGAAATTTTGAAATGAGATATAGAGCAGTAAAGATTTTTCTAACCAATTATCCCAAAATTATACAAATAATAAAGAAAAAATTACCATGTAT
Organism: Cephalophus harveyi; assembly: GCA_006410635.1. Taxonomy (NCBI): domain Eukaryota; kingdom Metazoa; phylum Chordata; class Mammalia; order Artiodactyla; family Bovidae; genus Cephalophus; species Cephalophus harveyi. The sequence continues at coordinate 14,814 of SJYT01017514.1, forward strand.
AAATTCTTCCATTCTTACATTATCTAAATTTGGAAATCACATTAATTCTTCTTACAATTACTAACTCACTAATGAGTTTACCAACTGATATACTATGTTGCCTGTAAATATTTCATCTTATTCACTTACTATGTTTATTAACTGAGTTTATCATGTGTTTATTTACTGATTTCATTTATTCAATCCATATTATATATCTGAAAAAGAAACTAAGATATAAATGAACCAGACTGCAAATCTCATGAGAGCAAAACCAAATCTAATAAAGTCCACAGAATATGGGTAACCACTGAGTCACATAGCTGGCAAAGAAAAAATTCCTTTCTAATTACTGATATGAATAAATCTTTACATATGAAATGTGTATCCTTCCCAATGGTGCAATACACACACACAGGAACTGAATTATGCTAGAAACTATTATCTTATATGTTATGAATTTCTCTCATTTTCAGAAAACATAATTCTTTGCAAAGATGTTTGATTATTCAGAAAAAGATTTTAGTCATTTTTAGTGTATGTGTGTATGTGTTTCAATGTTGGGTAGAGGAACACAGAAAATATCCTTGACCTCAGATGGCCTCATGATGTGATTAATTACCCTGCTAGTGGATGAACTAGAGGAAAACACCTATTTACCTTTTCTTTCTTTCTTTCTTTCTTTTTGCCGTGTTCCCAATTCCTGAGGCTAATGAGGAGTAAACAGCTTAAACTTTCTAGGATTACTCTAATGTCTATATCCTAGACACACTAGTTTCTGAAATTTAAAATTTTTAAGTCACCTTTTTTGAAAAGAGAAAGAGAAGCTGATAAGAATGGCAGAGTAGTAGGTGGACATGGAGTACATCTCTCTTCACAGATACATGAGGAACATACCATCAGACACAGAAGTACATGCACAACACCAGCTGAGAGCAGACAGGAGTACCTGCCCAGGGGAAAAGAATATATAGAACCACACAAAACTCAAGATCAAGCCCTGTGCAGCCTTTGGAGTGGGAGCACTAACTCCACGACCCTAGACTAAGAGAACTAACCCTAGGGAGTATCAAATAGTGAGAATTCCCAAAAGGAAACCACTTGAACACAAGACCCAGCATCACCCAACCCACCAGTAGCACCCTGTTGCAGGACGGCTCATCCAAACAACAAACAAAACAAAAATACAAACCCAATCATCAGCATACAGGATTATCACCTCACTCAGCCTTGCCCATCAGAGGAAAAGCAAAACAACAAAAACAACAACAGCAGAAATGTCACCCTACATGAAGCTTACAAAAGTCACTGCACCAATCTTAGGAGGGCAGAAACCAAAAGGAAGAAAGAATTCAACCCTAAAGCCTTGGAAAAGAGGACCTCAAACACAACAAATTATTTTTTAAAAAATAATGAAAGGCAAAGAAATACTGAACAAATGAAGGAACAAACTAGAAACACAGAAGTCCAAATAAATGAAGAGCAAATAGGCAAACCACCTGGAAAAGAATTCAGAATAATGATAGTAAAGATGATCAATAACCTTGAAAACATAATGGAGAAAATGCAAGAATCAATAAACAAAGACCTAGAAGAATTAAAGAATAAACATACCGAGACAAGCAACACAATTTCTGAAATTAAAAAACATTAGAGCTAATCAATGAATATAGTAAAGTTGCAGGATATAAAATCAACACACAGAAATCCTTTGCATTCCTATACATTAATAATGAGAAAATAGAGAAATTAAGGAAACAATTCCATTCACCATTGCAATGAAAAGAATAAAATACTTAGGAATATATCTACCTAAAGAAACTAAAGACCTATATATAGAAAACTATAAAACACTGGTGAAAGAAATCAAAGAGGACACAAATAGATGGAGAAATATACCATGTTCGTGGATCAGAAGAGTCAATATAGTGAAAATGAGTATACTACCCAAAGCAATCTATAGATTCAGCACAATCCCTATCAAGCTACCAATGGTATTTTTCACAGAGCTAGAACAAATAATTTCACAATTTGTATGGAAATACAAAAAACCTCGAATAGCCAAAGCAATCTTGAGAAAGAAGAATGGAACTGGTGGAATCAACTTGCCTGACTTTAGGTTCTACTACAAAGCCACAGTCATCAAGAGAGTATGGTACTGGCACAAAGACAGAAATATAGATCAATGGAACAAAATAGAAAGCCCAGAGGGAGAGGGAGAGGGTGGGATGATTTGGGAGAATGGCACTGAAACATGTATAATATCATATAAGAAACAAATCGCCAGTTCAGGTTTGATGCAGGATATAGGATGCTTGGGGCTGGTGCACTGGGATGACCCAGAGGGATGGTACGAGGAGGGAGGTGGGAGAGGGGTTCAGGATGGTGAACATGTGTACACCTGTGGTGGATTCATGTTCATGTGTGGCAAAACCAATACAATATTGTTTTTAAAAAAAATCTCTAGAGGGAATCAATAGCAGAATATCTGAAGCAGAAGACTGAATCAGTGAGCTGGAAGATAAATTGGTGGAAATAACTTCTGAAGAGTAGAATAAAGTAAAAAGAATGAAAAGAACTGAAGATAGCTTTGCAGAGCTCTGGGACAACATCAAATGCACCAACATTCAAATTATAGGTGTTCCAGAAGAAGAAGAGAAAAAGAAAGGTGATGAGAATATTTTTGAAGAGATTATAGTTGAAAATTTTCCCAACATGGAAAAGGAAATAGTCAATCAAGTCCAAGAGATGGAAAGAGTTCCATACAAGATAAATCCAAAGAGAAACATGCCAAAACACATACTAATCAAACTAACAAATATAAAACACAAATAAAGAATATTAAATGCAGCAAGGGAAAAGCAACAAATAATATACAAGAGAAACCCCATAAGCTTAACAGATGGTCTTTCAGCAGTAACTCTGCAGGCCAGAAGGGAATGGCAGGATATATTTAAAGTACAGAAAGGGAAAAATCTACAACCAAGATTACTGTACCCAGCAAGGATCTCATTCAAAACTGATTGAGAAATCAAAAGCTGTTCAGACCAACAAAAATTAAGAAAATTCATTAACACCAAACTAGCTTTACAACAAATGTTAAAGGGACTTATATAGTCTAGAAATACAAGAGAAAAAAAGATATATAAAATCAAACACCAAACAATTAAGAAAATGGCAATAGGAACATATATAACAATAATTAAATGTAAACAGATTAAATGTTCCAACCAAATGACACAGACTGGCTGAATGGATATAAAAGTTATATATATACTGTCTATAAGAAACCCACTTCAGACCTCAAGATACATATAGACGGAAAGTGAGAGGATGGAAAAATATATTCCATGCAAATGGAAGCAAAAGAAAGCTGGAGTAACAGTCCTTAGATCAGACAAAATAGACCTTAAAATAAAGATTACAAGAGATAAGGAAGGACACTACATAATGATCAAGGGGTCAATCCAAACTAGAAATACAAGAGAAAAAAAGATATATAAAATCAAACACCAAACAATTAAGAAAATGGCAATAGGAACATATATAACAATAATTAAATGTAAACAGATTAAATGTTCCAACCAAATGACACAGACTGGCTGAATGGATATAAAAGTTATATATATACTGTCTATAAGAAACCCACTTCAGACCTCAAGATACATATAGACGGAAAGTGAGAGGATGGAAAAATATATTCCATGCAAATGGAAGCAAAAGAAAGCTGGAGTAACAGTCCTTAGATCAGACAAAATAGACCTTAAAATAAAGATTACAAGAGATAAGGAAGGACACTACATAATGATCAAGGGGTCAATCCAAGAGGAAGACATAACAATTGTTAACATCTATGCACCCAACATAGGAGCACCTCAATACATAAGACAAACACTAACAGACATAAAAGGAGAAGTTAAAAGTAACAGTAATAGTAGGAGACTTTAACACCTTACTTACACCAATGGACAGATCATCAAAACAAAATTAATAAGGAAACACAAGTCTTAAATGATACATTAGATGATATGGATCTCATTGATATCTTCAGGGCATTTCATCCAAATGCAGAAGAATACACCTTCTTCTCAAGTGCAAATGGAACATTCTCCAGGATAAACCACATCTTGGGTCACAAATCAAACCTCAGTAAATTTAAGAAAAATTAAATCATATCATGCATCTTTTCCAACCACAATGCTGTGAGACTAGATATCAATCACAGAAAAGAAAAAAAAACTGTAAAGAACACAAGCACATGGAGAATAAACAATACATTTCTAAATAATCAACCGGTTACTGAAGAAATCAAACAGGAAATAAAAAAATTTCTAGAAACAAATGGCAATGAGAACATGACAACTCAAAACTGATGAGATGCAGCAAAAGCAGCCCTAAGAGGGAAGTTTATAGCAATACAATCCTACCTCAATAAACATAAAAAAACATTGTACAGACAACCTAACTTTACACCGAAAACAACTGGAAAAAGAAGACCCGAAAAACCCCAAAATTAGCAAAAGGAATGAAACCATAAGGATCTGAGCAGAAATAACTGAAAAAGAAATGAAAGAAACAATAGTAAAGATTAATGAAACAAAAAGGTGGTTCTCTGAGAAGATAAAATTGACAAACCTTTAGCCAGACTCACCAAGAAAAAAAAAAAAAAAAGACAATAATCAAATCAACAAAATTAGAAATGAAAAAGGAGAGGTTGCAACAAACAATACAGAAATTCAAAGGACTATAAGAGACTCTTATGAACAACTATATGGCAATAAAATGGATAACCTGGAAGAAATGGACCGATTCTTAGAGAAGTTCAATTTTCCAGGACTGAACCAGGAAGAAATATAAACTATAAATAACCCAATGACAAGCACTGAAATCAAAGCTGTGATCAAAAATCTCCCCAAAACCAAACGCCTAGGACCAGAAGACTTCAAAGGAGAATTCTGTCAAACATTTAGAGAAGAGCTAATGCCTATCCTTCTAAAACTCTTTCCAAAAACTGCAGAGCAAGGAACACTTCCAAACTGATTCTATGATACCAAAACTAGACAATGACAACACACACAAAAAGAAAACTACAGGCCAATATCACTGATGAACATAGATGCAAAAATCCTTAAGAAAATTTTAGCAAACAGAATTCAACAACACATCAAAAAGCTCATACACCATAATCAAGTTGGGTTTATTCCAGGGATCCAAGGATTCTTCAATATACTCAAATCAATCAATGTGATACACTGTGTTAACAAATTGAAAGATAAAAACCTTATGATAATTTCAATAGATGCAGGAAAAGGCTTTGACAAAATTCAGCACTTATTTATGATTAAAACTCTTCAAAAAATGGACATAGAAGGAATTTACCTCAACATAGTAAAGGCCATATATGATAAGCCTTCAGCAAACATTATTCTCAATGGTGAAAAACTGAAAGCATTCTGCCTAAAATCAGGAACAAGACAAGGGTGCCCACTTTCACAACTATTATTCAACGTAGTTTTGGAAGTTCTAACTACAGCAATGAGAAAAGAAAAATAAATAAAAGGAATCCAGATCAGAAAAGAAGTAAAGCTCTCACTGTTTGCTGATGACATGAAACTGTACATAGAAAGCCCTAAAAATACTATCAGAAAAGTACTAAAGCTAATCAGTGAATTTAGCAAAGTCACAGGATACAAAACCAATACATAGAAATCACTTGCATTTCCATATACTAACAATGAAAAATCAGAAAGAGAAATTAAGGAATCAATCCCATTTACCATTGCAACAAAAAGAATTAAATATCTAGGAATAAACTTACCTAAGGAGACAAAAGAACTGTACAAAGAAAATTATAAGACACTGATGAAAGAAATCAAAGATAACATAAACAGATGGAGAGATATTCTATGTTCCTGGTTATGAAGAATCAATATTGTGAAAATGACTATACTACCAAGCTCAATCTACAGATTCAATGCAATCACTATCATATTAACTATGGCATTTTTCACAGAACTAGGACAAAAAATTTCACAATTCATATGTAAACACAAAAGATTCCAAATAACCAAAGCCATCTTGAGAAAGAAGAATGGAGCTGGAGGAATCAACCTTTTTGACATGATAAGCAACAGTCATCAAGACAGTATGGTACTGGCACAAAAACAGAAATATAGACCAATGGAACAAGATAGAAAGCTCAGATATAAACCCTTGCACCTATGGGTGCCTTATTTTTGACAAAGGAGGCAAGAATATACAACAGGGCAAAGACAGCCTCTTCAATAAATGGTGCTGGGAAAACTGGACAGCTACAGGTTAAAGAATGAAATTAGAACACTTCCTAACTGTGGATCACAACAAAAAGGAAAATTCTTAAAGAGATGGGAATACCAGACCACCTGACCTGCCTCCTGAGAAATTGGTATGCAAGTCAAGAAGCAACAGTTAGAACCAAACATGAAACAACAGACTGGCTCCAAATCAGGAAAGGAGTATGTCAAGGGTGTGTATTCACCCTGCTTATTTAACTTATATACAGAGTACATCATGAGAAATGCTGGGCTGAATGAAGCACAAGCTGGAATCAAGATTGCTGGGAGAAATATCAATAATCTCAGATATGCAGATGACACCACTCTTATGGTAGAAAGTGAAGAAGAATTAAGCAGCCTGTTGATGAAAGCAAAAGAGAAGAGTGGAAAAGTTGGCTTAAAACTCAACATTCAGAAAACTAAGATTATAGCATCCAGTCCCATCACATCATGGCAAATAGATGAGGAAATAATGGAAACAGTGAGAGACTTTATTTTGGCGGTTCCCAAATCACTGCACATGGTGACTGCAGCCATGATATTGAAAGACGCTTGTTTGCTGGAAGAAAAGTTATGACCAACCTAGACAGCATATTAAAAAGCAGAGACATTACTTTGCGAACAAAAGTCCATCTAGTTAAAGCTATGGTTTTTCCATTAGCAATGTATGGATGTGAGAGTTGGACTATAAAGAAAGCTGAGTGTGAAGGATTGATGCTTTTGAACTGTGGTGTTGGAGAAGACTCTCGAGAGTCCCTTGGACTGCAAGGAGATCAAACCAGTGCATCCTAAAGGAAATCAGTCCTGAATATTCATTGGAAGGACTGATGCTGACGCTGAAACTCCAATACTTTGGCTACCTGATGCAAAGAACTGACTCATTGGAATAGACCCTGAGGCTAGGAAAGATTGAAGGTGGGAGGAGAAGGGGATGACAGAGGATAAGTTGGTTTAGTGGTATCACTAACTCAGTGGACATGAGTCTGAGTAAGCTCTGGGAGTTGATGATGGACAGGGAAGCCTGGTGTGCTCCCATCTTTGGGGTTGCAAAGAGTCGGATACAACTGAGCAGCTCAACTGAATGGGACAGGATACATAGCAATAAACTCAAAATTCAAGACCTAAATGTAAGACCAGAAACTATAAAACTCTTAGAGGAAAACACAGGCAGAACACTCGATGGCATAAATCAAAGCAAGATCCTCTATGACCCACCTATTAGAGTAATGGAAATAAAAACAAAAGTAAACAAGTGGGACCTGATTAAACTTAAAAGTTCTTACACAGCAAAGCAAACTATAAGGTGAAAAGACAACCCTAAGAATGGGAGAAAATAATAGCAAATGAAACTGACAAAGGTTTAATTTCCAAAAGATGTAAGCAGCTCATACATCTCAAGGCCAAAAAAACAAACAACCCAATCAAAGAGTGGGAAAAAGACCTCATTTCTCCAAAGAAGACGTAGAGATGGCTAACAAACACATGAAAAGATGCTCAACACTGCTCATTATTAGAGAAACTCAAATCAAAACTACAATGAGATATCACCTCATAATTGTCAGAATGGCCATCATCAAAAAGTCTACAAACAGTAAATGTTGGAGAGGATGTGGAAAAAGGGGGACACTCTTGCACTGTTGGTGGGAATGTAAATTTATACAGTCATTATGGAAGACAGTATGGAGATTCCTTAAAAACTAGGAATAAAATCACCAAATGACCCAGCAATCCTATTCCTAGGCATATACCCTAAGGAAACCAAAACGAATAAGACACATGTATCCCATTGTTCACTGCAGCACTATTTGCAATAGCTAGAACATGGAAGAAACCTAGATGTCCATCGATACGAACACAGAAATTTTGGTACATATACACAATAGAATATTAGCCATGAAAAGGAACACATTTGAGTTAGTTCTAATGAGGTGAATGAACCTAGAGCCTATTATACAGAGTGAAGTAAGTCATAAAGAGAAAGATAAATATCATATACTAATGTGTATATATGGAATCTAAAAATATGGTACTGAAGAATTTATTTGCAGGGCAGCAATGGAGAAACAGACATAGAGAACAGACGTATGGACATGGGGAGAGGGGAGGAGAGGGTGAGATGTATGGAGAGAGTAACATGGAAACTTACATTACCATATGTAAAATAGATAGCCAATGGGAATTTGCTGTGTGGCTCAGGAAACTCAAACAGGGGCTCTGTATCAACCTGGAGGGGTGGGCTGGGGAGGGAGATGAGGGAGGTTCAAAAGGGAGGGGATATATGTATACCTATGGCTGATTCATGTTGAAGTTTGACAGAAAACAACAAAATTCTGTAAAGCAATTGTCATTCAGTTAAAAAATAATTTTTTAAAAAAAGAAGAAAGAGAAACACAAACCAAGTTAGAGATCTGTATTAATATTCATAGACTAGAAGTTATTATAATGATAAACATAGGAGAAACGTGAGCTAATAAGAAATAAAACAAGAAATATAATGTTTGAAATAAATTTTCTTACATTTTGTTAGCTCCAATAATTTCAGCATGGCAGGAAGAAGGAAAAGTCTTGTATGAGACAGAGGGAGTCACCATGGAGGAATGGGGAGGGCCATGGAGTGAGGGTTAAGAGGCCTGGGTAATGTCCCAGCTGAGCCCTTGGTAGGGTGTGTGACCTTTCACATGACCTTAATAGGCGCAGAATCCTGTTGTATAAAATATAATATGTGGGCCAAAGAATGTTTGTGTAATCTTAGAGATGACTTCTAATGCTTTTTTCTACAAGTATATGTATGTGTCTATATCTGTAAATCCATATTTTATTCTTCAGCAAGGAGACGGAATTGAGCTAAAAACAGGTTAGCTGTCCTGGAGCTGCTGGGCTAGTGGGGCTCTCCAGGGCTGGTGGGTGTGAGCAGGAGCCTGGGGATGCAGAAAGGTATTCAGGGACTTCTTTGCATATAATGAGGTGGTGGGCCAATGTAGAAGAGCAAGCAGCTCAAAGAAGACCAGAGTTACTGCTGTAATACAAAGGTGGATTTCAAGGTTATCACAAGGCAGTCAAAGGCCATAGAAAATGCAGATGTCCAGACATCAAAGTCAGGGTGGGGAAAGAGAGAAGAGCCCAAAGGTGAGGATGGTGCAGCCACAAGAGTCAATAGTCAGGATAATTAGTGAGGGACAAATATTGTAAAGAAATCCTAGAAGGATACTGCCTAGTGCTGTGATTTAATTACAAATAACTATTTTTAGAAACAGAAGATATGCAAACAAAAAGCAGCAGAAGTATCAAAGTCGCCTGTCTGTTTTCTGACTCCTTTTCACCCTCTTTGGTAGCTCTCAGAAACAGGAGAAAGATTTAATGACATCGGGAGGCTGTCAGCATTGCCATAATTGCCACACAACTCACAGCCACCAATTGTTCCCTGTCTCCCTAAGAACCAGCTCTTATAAAACTAGACAGCAGAGGAGAAAGAAAGCAAAGCCAGCATCGCCCTGAGGCCCAAGCAAGTGGGACCCCAAGCTCCTGCCAACCTTATCTCCACAGGGCTGAAAAACAATGGGTCAGGGTGGGTGGCCTTTTTCCTTCAAGACTATGTTCCTGGATCCAGAAATCTTTCTTGCTGAGCCTGTTTGCAGGAAGTGAGTGAGTGAGTGTGTGTGTGAGACTCAGTCGTGTCAGACTCTGAGACCTCCTCCATCCCTGGGATTCTCCAGGCAAGAATACTGGAGTAGGTAGCCATTCCCTTCTCCAGGGGATCTTCCTGACCCAGAGAGAGAACCCAGGTCTCCTGTATTGTTGTAGGCAGATTCATTACTGTCTGGGTCACCAAGGAAGGCCGCCAGGGACTATATAGATATATTCTTCAGATCTGTCATCTAAGAAGCAACCACACCAGCAAAAGGCATACCCCTCAGCCCAAGCATCAGCCTGGGGTGACTCCAGGGATTTTCAGGACAGAGCTTAGATTCATAGACTGGGTATCCATATATGCATGCAAGCAGATCCTCCAGTGTGAGGACTGGGGATATGATGATATTCAGCATGCACTATTGGCTGGGGGGTGCTAAAATCTGGGGAACCAGGGGCTATGGATGAGGGCCTCATGATACCACATTCTGGCATGGAATTTCCAAGGGTGATACCATGCAGGGCCCTATGGGGCTCCTGGGCACAAGGCCTTTGTGTCCATTTCCTTGATTATGGGAACAGCCTTCATTCAGCCGCCATGACCCTCCCTGACTTCCAAAGGGCAGATTTGAGCAATTGTTAATTAGGGAAGGGGGGATGTGAAAGACCAAGGAGAAACAGTCAAGAGCAGCCTTAGGGCAAGGTCCTTTGTCCTTATCAACAGATTCACACAACAATATTTTTGAGCCATTTGTAGATAGTGAATCCCTGCCCCAGGTGGGAGAAGTTAATGATTAACAGTAGTATGCTGCCCGCAAGCATGTAGACTCCAGACCAGCTGGACCTGAAGGTTGATGAGGCAGACTCCCACTTACCTCACCACCAACCATCAGAGGAAAGTCCATGAGCCGATCAAGTCCTCTCTGAACCATTACTATAAAACTTGTCACTATCTTCCTCAAGTGGGAACACTTGGTTTTGAAGGCATTAGGCTACTGTGCTCCACTTTGCCTGGCAAAACAATAAAACTGTTCTTTTTAACCTCACCCCAAACTTGGTCTCCGAGATTTGACATGGCACAGATATACAGAGAAGCTGAACTTTCAGCATTAAGAGTTTGAGAACTCCAAATTGACCCTGGTTCCTAGAATCATCCAGTTGTAGATGGAGAAAAATCCAAATCAAGGTGATTCAGAAAAAATAACAGTACATGAGTGTACATTGGGGAGGGAGAAGGGTAGTTTCTTGTCCCGTGTAACTAAAATGTCCAGGAGCACACATGTCTAGGCTCAGCTTACCCTGTATTACCAGGACCTGGTCTCTTCCCATTCCTTGTCTCACTTCTACTCCACAGGGGCTTCATTGTCAGTTTCCAACTTGGGGCAGGATGACTGCTAGCAGCTTCAACCCTATCCCAACCTCCCAGGTTCAAGTCCAAAGCCCAAAAAGAACTTTCTCTACTAACAAGCAGTGAAAGTATGATTCTTGAACCTATCCTTGGGCCAATCAATGAGATCAGAGAAATAGAACGTGTTAATCAGCCAGGCCCAAGTCATTCCCTCCACCCCCTGATCCCCCCAGAGCAAGGGAGAATGAAAGTCAACTTCACTCAGATCAGCGGGGTTGAGAGTTGGGGCAAGATGAGTCCCCAAATGGAAACTCAAAACCAAACAAGAAATACTCCAAAAAGACTATGACTGCTAGGGTTACTTCTGATTCCAAATTTGTTTGGCTCCATGAAAGATTCCTTAAAAATCAGAAATAAAGTTGAACATTTTATTCGGCACTATAAATCTCATTGAAATAAATTTGGATTCTTAATCACAGGAAAAACAGTTTAAAGTAATGTTTTGTGATTGATGAATAGAAATAAGGTATGAAAGCATGCTTACCGATAGTCTAACTCCAGAAAAACTTCACAGCAAATGTATCTATTCCTCTAGGAAAAACAATTCAGGCAAAGTTCTTAGTGCTACTGCGATAAGGAGAGGTCAACTCTATGAAGTACAAAGATATAAGGGAATATCTCCTCTTATTATTGTGGAAACAGTTGCAACAAAGTAAAGATGACATGAAACTTTCTAGTAGGAAAGCTGTCAAAAGCAAGTAGGTACTGATTGTTACTGGGGAGGAAAACAGGGCAATTAAAAAAAAATTGAGGTGTGTATTAATATTAAAAGAAGGAGACTGATATATTTTTTACATGTTCAGAAATCAAAAGTGGTCCATGGCATTCATTTATCTGTTTGTTGTTGTGGTGGGTTTTTTTTTTTTTTTTTTTTT
>SJYT01017514.1:27208-85847 GCA_006410635.1 Cephalophus harveyi
AAAAAAAAAAAAACACCTTTGCTTCAGCAGAAATTGGTGAGATAAGCATTTGCCCTCTGCGGCCTGTGCTTCTGTTGGACGCTGATCCCCAGGGGCTCCAAGGACCCAGGGACGCCAAAGGGCTACAGACTGGGCTTGAGAAGCGGGTCGGGGGAGGGCAGGTGGGGAGGTGGGTATCTTCTGTAGAGGGCACAGCTGGAGATGCGGTCAGTGAAATGCCTGCACCACGACTTCTCTGATGCACAATGAATGTCCACTGTGATTCTGATCCACTGTGATCATGCAGCCTCCTTTCCCTGTGGGTGGCCAGATACCATTTCTTTTTCCAGCGACTTGTTAAGCCATTGACAGATACCCTGCCAGCCACACAAGTGCAGACAAGTGGGAGAAAAGTGAATGGATGAAAAACATTCAGCACTTTAAAAAAAAATCAGTATCATACTCTCCACAGTTCTCATGGAAGCCCTGAACAGGTCATGAGTGTTATGTCCATCACTGTCTCACAGACAATGCCCTCAGCCACACGCGCCTGCTGTTCTGTAACCAAGAGGTAAAGCCTAGGAATCAGGGGCCGCATCTTGTGTCAAGTCTGCCACTGACTCACGGCAAGATCCAGAAAAATCTTTTGACCTCTGGGGCTTGATTCCTTGTTTTATCTACAGACAGTGGACGTGAGGCCATTGTTGGAAAATAACAGGCTACCAGGATGTGACAGGAACTGAAGATTTTATCTTTTGAAAAGCTGGTTTAAGCTTGTTTGGGTCCCACAATGCTTTGTTCATGAGGTATTTTTCAGCATGCAAAGGCAAAAACACACAGAGTAAATGGGCTGACAGCACAGAACCCACCTGTCCTCCTCCTCCTTGTTCATGCCTCAGGAGCTCCTGAGGGGGCTTTGAGGAGGTGGAGATTTAGAACCATTTGGAAACCATTCTTTTACAGATGACAGCCCTGAAGCTGAGAGGGAGTAATTAATTGGCTTGCAGCTAGTTAATGGAAAGCTGTGATGAACATAGGGCCATTGACCTCTGGTCTAAGGATCATTGTTAGACACCAGGTTACGGCTTTAATGAAGATTGCAGACTTCAGAAGGCAGTCTGGCTCTTTAAAATGAGCCTGGGAATTCAGTTCCCATAATACATTTTCTAGCTAACCTAAACACCCCTCCAGCTACAATTAGAAATGCTGAGTAGGATATAGCAAATATTGTTTTAAGTGCAAAGCTGAGCTCACAACAAACAGTGAAATCTTTAGTTTGTTAGGGCTGCCACAACAAGGTAACACAGCTGGGTGGCTTAAGTAAGAGAAATTCATTTTTCTCACAGTTCTGAAGGCAGTCAAAGACCAAGGTGTTGGTAGGGTTGGTTTCTTCTGAGGCCCCTCTCCTTGGTTCAAGAATGACCACCTATTCACCACGTCCTCACATGGTCTTTGCTCTGTAGGTATCCATGTCCACATTTCCTCATCTTACAAGGACACCAGCTCTAGTGGATAGGGTCCAGCCCAATGGACCCTATCATTTTAACTTAATCACTTTATTGAAGACTCTAAACCCAAATACAATCACAGTCTGAAGACTGGAGGACTAGGACTTCAGCGTGACTGTGAGATGTGGAGGTGGTGGGTGGGCTACAGGGGGAGATGAAATGCAGCCCCAAACAGTGATTTACTAGTTTCCAAAACTAACTAGAGATGAACTGATAATTGTTAGTGTGTTTGAGCTGTTGTGGTAGATGCCTTGAGCAGGCTGGAGGAACGACTATCTCAGCAACAAAGCACTTGAGCCCCCATTGGAGACAAGAGATAAGGTTTTGAGCCTCAGCAAGACAAAGTGTTAGAACCAACGTCTTCAAATGCCTGCACCCTCAGTGAGAACAGGGGCTATAAATGATCCACTCACTATCACTTGGTGACAAGGAAGTTCAGCTCAACCTGGATTTTGGGGGCCTAAGGGAAGGGATGGCTTCATAAGGACGTGTAACCAGGAGTCAGTCCTCAAGCTGTGCATGCGTGCATGTGTGCTCAGTTGTGTCTGACTCTGTGCAACCTGCACGGACTGCAGCCCACCAGGCTCTAGGATTACCCAGGCAAGAATACTGGAGCGGCTTGCCCTTTCCTTCTCCAGGGGATCTTCCTGACCCAGGGACTGAACCCAGATCTCTTGTGTCTCCTACACTGGCAGGTGGGTTCTTTACCACCTGAGCCACCAGGGAAACCCAGAACCTCAGACTGGTGTGGAGAGAAATTTGATAATCTTAGTATGACCTGTGAAGAAGGCAATGGCACCCTACTCCAGCACTCTTGCCTGGAAAATCCTATGGACAGAGGAGCCTGGTAGGCTGCAGTCCATGGGGTCGCTAAGAGTCGGACACGACTGAGTGACTTCACTTTCACTTTTCACTTTCATGCATTGGAGAAGGAAATGGCAACCCACTCCAGTGTTCTTGCCTGGAGAATCCCAGGGACGGGGGAGCCTGGTGGGCTGCTGTCTATGGGGTCACACAGAGTTGGACACGACTGAAGTGACTTAGCAGCAGCAGCAGCAGTATGACCTGAGAAGCTTTGAGGATAGGAATTAAGCTATTAATTTTTGTGCTATAGCATAAAAGCAGATAACTTAAAATTAATAATAATAATGTTTTGAAAAGTGGTTGGATAATGAATACCCTTAATTTGTCAATCTCTAGTCTAGAACACAGGTCTTCCCTGGTGGCTCAGACTATAAAGAATCTGCCTGCAATGCAGGAGACCTGGGTTCTGTCCTTGGGTTGGGAAGATCCCTTGGAAAAGGGAATGGTTACCCACTCCAGTATTCTTGCCAGGAGAATTTTATGGAGAGAGAAGCCTAGACATACTCCATGGGGTCGCAGGAGTCAGACATGACTGAGTGACGAACACACATTGTCTAGAACACATTACGTAAGATTGTTCCTTAAATTAGGAAGATCTGCTTATAAAATCATCTGGTCCGTGTGTGTGTGTGTGTGTGTATGTGCGTCGGTTGGCTACAGTTTTATAGTTTCAATTTTATTCAGTTCAGTTGCTCAGTCATGTCCGACTCTTTGCAACCCCATGAATCACAGCACGCCAGGCCTCCCTGCTGCTGCTGCTGCTAAGTCGCTTCAGTCGTGTCCGACTCTGTGCGACCCCACAGATGGCAGCCCACTGGGCTCCGCCATCCCTGGGATTCTCCAGGCAAGAACACTGGAGTGGGTTGCCATTTCTTCTCCAATGCATGAATGTGAAAGGTCAAAGTGAAGTCACTCAGTCGTGTCTGACTCAGCGACCCCATGGACTGCAGCCTTCCAGGCTCCTTCATCCATGGGATTTTCCAGGCAAGAGTACTGGAGTGGGGTGCCATTGCCTTCTCCGCAGGCCTCCCTGTCCATCACCAATTCCTGGAGTTCACTCAGACTCATGTCCATCGAGTCAGTGATGCCATCAAGCCATCTTATCAATTTCATTAATGGCTATATATATATTAAATGTCCAGAAAAACACCTATTTCTGCTTCATTGACTATACCAAAGCCTTCAACTGTGTGGATCACAACAAACTGTGGAAAATTCTTCCAGAGATGGAAATACCAGACCACCCTACCTGTCTCCTGAGAAATCTCTATGCAGATCAAGAAGCAACAGTCAGAACAGGACATGAAACAATGGACTGGTTCAAAATTGGGAAAGGAGAATGTCAAGGCTGTATACTGTCACCCTGTTTATTCAGGATCTGTTCAGAGTACATCATGTGAAATGCCTGGCTGGATGAAGACTAACTGGAATCAAGATTGCTGAAAGAAATATCAATAACTTCAGATATACAGATGACACCACCTTAATGGCAGAAAGTGAAGAGGAACTAAAGAGCCTCTTGATGAAAATGAAAGTTCAGATCAGTTCAGTCGCTCAGTAATTCTCCAGGCAAGAACACTGGAGTGGGTTGCCATTTCTTCTCCAATGCATGAATGTGAAAGGTCAAAGTGAAGTCACTCAGTCGTGTCTGACTCAGCGACCCCATGGACTGCAGCCTTCCAGGCTCCTTCATCCATGGGATTTTCCAGGCAAGAGTACTGGAGTGGGGTGCCATTGCCTTCTCCGCAGGCCTCCCTGTCCATCACCAATTCCCGGAGTTCACTCAGACTCATGTCCATCGAGTCAGTGATGCCATCAAGCCATCTTATCAATTTCATTAATGGCTATATATATATTAAATGTCCAGAAAAACACCTATTTCTGCTTCATTGACTATACCAAAGCCTTCAACTGTGTGGATCACAACAAACTGTGGAAAATTCTTCCAGAGATGGAAATACCAGACCACCCTACCTGTCTCCTGAGAAATCTCTATGCAGATCAAGAAGCAACAGTCAGAACAGGACATGAAACAATGGACTGGTTCAAAATTGGGAAAGGAGAATGTCAAGGCTGTATACTGTCACCCTGTTTATTCAGGATCTGTTCAGAGTACATCATGTGAAATGCCTGGCTGGATGAAGACTAACTGGAATCAAGATTGCTGAAAGAAATATCAATAACTTCAGATATACAGATGACACCACCTTAATGGCAGAAAGTGAAGAGGAACTAAAGAGCCTCTTGATGAAAATGAAAGTTCAGATCAGTTCAGTCGCTCAGTCCTGTCCAACTCTTTGCGACCCCATGAATCGCAGCATGCCAGGCCTCCCTGTTCATCACCATCTCTCGGAGTTCACTCAGACTCACATCCATCGAGTCAGTGATGCCATCCAGCCATCTCATCCTCGGTCGTCCCCTTCTCCTCCTGCCCCCAATCCCTCCCAGCATCAGAGTCTTTTCCAATGAGTCAACTCTTCACATGAGGTGGCCAAAGTACTGGAGTTTCAGCTTTAGCATAATTCCTTCCAAAGAAATCCCAGGGTTGATCTCCTTCAGCATGGACTGGTTGGATCTCCTTGTAGAAAATGAAAGAGAAAAGTGAAAAAGCTGACTTAAAACTCAGCATTCAAAACACTAAAATCATGGCATCTGGTCCCATCACTTCATGACAAATAGTTGGAGAAACAATGGAAACACTGACAGACTTGACTTTCTTGGGCTCCAAAATCACTGCAGATGGTGACTGCAGCCATGTAATTGAAAGATGCTTGCTCCTTTCTTCTTTTCGATACTGGTTGGATCTGTCGTATAATTTTTCGTCTCTATGATGAAACGGTGGTTTCAGGTAGATCAGTTTCGATACGAAGAAGGTCATCAGTACATACCTACACCCTCCACCTTTTCTTCTTCCGACTCGAGGTTTCTAACCTTGAAAACTTGACACCACAACCTCTTCTGAGAACTCACAGGGAACCTGACATTCTAGTTTGGTTAGTTAGGATTTCCTTTAGTAAGGACTTATATAAGTAACCTTCCTGACTACGACTTCGACTTCGAGGTCATGTAACCGGTGGACTACACTTCTCGACTGAGTAAATTTTTCTGGGACTGTGACCCTTTCTGACTTCCGTCTTCCTCTTCCTCTGTTACCTCCTACTGTTCCAACTACCGTAGTGGTTAAGTGAGTGACCCACTCAAACTCGTTCGAGACCCTAACGATTCCTGTCTCTCCGGACCGTACAACGTCAGGTACCTCAGAGTTTCTCAACCTGTACTGACTCACTGACTTGTTGTTGTTATTTAAGTAAGAACTCAGTTTTGGTTATAAAAGTCAATTAAAAAAAGAGATTTTATATATAAATCAAGTTTAATAGTCTAAACTTATCTTAAGATAACAAATATAAGATGATATTAAAATATAGGAACTTGACATCGTAACTAAAAATACAGGGGACAAGGTAGAAATTTCTACAAATAAAGGGGGAGTAAAAATACCAATTAAAATGATTTTCAAACAAAAAATAATTATAAAAAGTTCTTAATCGAGAACCGAGAAGACCTCAAGAGATAAAAGAGAAAGAATAAAGTTCCTAAACCCGAAAACTACAATAAAGGAAGGAGAATGAATAAACGTCAAATTAGACGAAAAGATAAAAATATATATCCAGTATTCTAGAGATTACGTGAAGACAAAATATCGTATTTTCGTCTGTTATGTGCCTGTTTACCCGTTTTATGTGTCTGTTTACCCATTTTGATACAAAGTTGTTTTGATATGGATGTTTTTGTTCGTTACCTGGTTTAAGTCGTTTGTCCGGTATCAAACGGTTACGGATAAGATCTGTTATCTTTTTTTCCCCTTTTAGAGAGGTTAATTAAATTACTCTGATGATAATGGAATCATGGTTTTAGTGTGTACCTTTTCTTTCTTTTTCTTTCCAGTTACGATAAACACTTATGTCTTCATTTTTAGGATGTATTTTGAAATGATTCATCAGTACATACCTACACTCTCAACCTGACACTTCTTCTGACTTGTGGCTTCTTAACTACGCAAACTTGACACCACAACCTCTTTTGAGAACTCTCAGGAAACCTGACGTTCCTCTAGGTTGATCAGGTAAGACTTCTTCTAGTTGGGACCCTAAAGAAACCTTCCTTACTACGATTTCGACTCTGAGGCCATGAAACCGGTGGAGTACGCTTCTCAACTGAGTAACCTTTTCTGAGACTACGACCCTACCTCTTCCTTTACCGTTGGGTGAGGTCGTAAGAACGGACCTCTTAGGGTCCCTGTCCCCTCGGACCACCCGGCGACAGACACCCCAACGTGTCTCAGCCTGTGCTGACTTCACTGAATCGTGCTGATGCTGGGAGGGATTGGGGGCAGGAGGAGAAGGGGACGACCGAGGAGGAGATGGCTGGATGGCATCACTGACTCGATGGACGTGAGTCTGAGCGGACTCCGGGAGTTGGTGATGGACAGGGAGACCTGGCGTGCTGCAATTCATGGGGTTGTAAAGAGTCGGACATGACTGAGCAACTGAACTGAACTGAAGCTGAATATAACAATATAGAAAAGTGATAATGCAACATGATGAAATAAGGACTGTCCCAGGAGTTAAAAACTCATCTAACTTAGACCATCTATTAATTCATTTAGTACAATTTTAATCAAAAACTCAACAGCTTCTTAAGCAACTTGTCATGTTGATACTCGAATTCACTCGAATTCAGTAGACCAGGAATAGCCAAAGCTATTCTTTCTTTATTTTTTTTTTTACTTTAAATTGTATTGGTTTTGCCATACATCAACATGAATCTGCCACAGGTGTACACATGTTCCCATTCCTGAACCCCCCTCCCACCTCCCTCCCCATCCCATCCCTCTGGGTCATCCCAGTGCACCAGCCCCAAGCATTCTGTATCCTGCATTGAACCTGGACTGGCAATTCATTTCTTATATGATATTATATATGTTTCAATGCCATTCTCCCAAATCATCCCACCCTCTCCCTGTCCCATAGAGTTCAAAAGACTGTTCTATACATCTATGTCTCTTTTGCTGTCTCGCATACAGGGTTATTGTTACCATCTTTCTAAATTCCATATATGTGTGTTAGTATACTGTATTGGTGTTTTTCTTTCTGGCTTACTTCACTCTGTATAATAGGCTCCAGTTTCATTCACCTCATTAGAACTGATTCTTATGTATTCTTTTTAATGGCTGAGTAATACTCCATTGTGTATATGTACCAAGGGTTCATTTCATAGGTATAGACTTACTTTAAGACTATAATAAACAGTGCTATATTGGCTCACCAAGCCCATATATATATATTTGGGAGCTAGTATATGACAGAGCAGATACAATAAATCAAATGGTGAAAAAAAATACACTTTAATAATTGGTGCGAAACATTTTGATAATCCATATAGCAAAACACAAAAGCAAGTCTCCAACCTGTGCATAAAAAATTAATATCTTTAGTGTAAGAACCAAGTCTCTAAAATTTGGGGAAATATTTTTATAACTTCAATATATAAATTAATTTCTGATTTCAGGATAAAAATTAATTTCTGAATCATGACACAAAACCCCAAAACCATAAGAGAAATTATTATTTGACTACATTAAAATTAAAAACTATTACAAAAGGCACAGCAAAGTAAAAAGGCAAATCACAGGCTGTAAGAAGACTTAATTAATAAATCAAATAAACATTTGTGAAAAAAGACACACAATCCAAGAGAAAGATGTATTATTGATAAGAACTGAGAAATCACAAACATCCAAATGGCCAATGAATGTATACAACAATGATTAACCTCACTAATAAGATAAAATTTTATTCACTGAAAATTCCATATAGTTATTGAAATTAAATTAAATTAAATGACAATATGAAATACAATTAATATGTATCAGAGTGGCAAAATATTAAAATGCCAAATAAATCTAGTGATTGATGTGTAAGAAGGTAGGAAATTTTTTTATGAGGTATAACTTCATAATCTCATTCCCTGAGTGTCTTAGAGACTTCCCAGGTGGCACTAGGGTTAAAGACCCAACTGCCAATGAAGGATAGACATAAGAGATGCTGGTTTGACCCCTAGATAGGGAAGATCCCCTAGAGGAGGGCATGGCAACCCACTCCAGTATTCTTGCCTGGAGAATCCCCATGAATAGAGGAGTTTGGAGGGCTGCAGTCCATGAGCTCTCACAGAGTCAGACTCGACTGAAGTAACTTAGCACATACAGAGGGTTTCACACACTTCAAAAAGTGTGATTGCTGAGAAGATGGAAATTCTCCAAAGAGTGGCCACTGGCAGACAAATTTGGCCTATCACACATTCTATATGGTTTGATACAAACTACTTACCAGGTTTGTAAGAACAACTCTTTTATGCTATCAATGAAGTGTAAATTGGTAAAACTGCCTTGAAAAAGAACTGGATAATATTTAACAAAGTTGAATATGTATGTCTAGATAGATAGATGATAGATTGATAAATAGATTATGATCCACAATGAGCAGAAATATACTCCTATTGTCTATCCTAGAAAACTGTTTACAAATATTCACAAAGAAACGAGCTCTTTATACTCATCACAGTACTGTTTATAATAGAAAAACTGGAGAAATCTAAATGTCAATAAACCAAAGACCAGATGAACTAATTTAGTTTAGTTCAGTCACTCAGTCATGTCCAACTCTTTGCGACCCCATGAATAGCAGCACGCCAGGCCTCCCTGTCCATCACCAACTCCCAGAATTCACTCAAATTCATATCCATTGAGTAGGTGATGCCATCCAGCCATCTCATCCTCTGTCGTCCCCTTCTTCTCCTGACCCCAATCCCTCCCAGCATCAGGGTCTTTTCCAATGAGTCAACTCTTTGCATGAGGTGGCCAAAGTACTGGAGTTTCAGCTTTAGCATCAGTCCTTCCAAAGCACCCAGGATTGATATCCTTTAGAATGGACTGGTTGGACCTTCTTGCAGTCCAAGGGACTCTCAAGAGTCTTCTCCAACACCACAGTTCAAAAGCATCAATTCTTCAGCGCTCAGCTTTCTTCACAGTCCAACTCTCACATCCATACATAACCACTGGAAAAACCATAGCCTTGACTAGATGGACTTTTGTTGGCAAAGTAATGTCTCTGCTTTTGAATATGCTATCTAGGTTGGTCATAACTTTCCTTCCAAGGAGTAAGCGTCTTTTAATTTCATGGCTGCAGTCACCATTTGCAGTGATTTTGGAGCCCAAAAAAATAAAGTCTGACCCTGTTTCCACTGTTTCCCCATCTATTTCCCATGAAGTGATGGGACCAGATGCCGTGATCGTTTTCTGAATGTTGAGCTTTAAACCAACTTTTTCACTCTCCTCTTTCACTTTCATCAAGAGGCTTTTTAGTTCCTCTTTACTTTCTGCCATAAGGGTGGTGTCATCTGCATATCTGAGGTGATTGATATTTCTCCGGGCAATCTTGATTCCAGCTTGTGCTTCTTCCAGCCCAGTGTTTCTCATGATGTACTCTGCATAGAAGTTAAATAAGCAGGGTGACAAACTAATTCAAGGGTACAATAAATTCTAATAGCTAAAAACGTTTAAAAGAGAACTCCATGAGTCAACAAGAACAGACTTAAAATGTTTATGCATTTACTTTATGCATGATGTGAGATGCATAAAATACTAACAAGAAATCAGTATTCATAAATATATAAGGTATAATAAAAGTACAAGAACATGCTTAGGAATAATAAAAATATACTTCTGGAGTAAGAGGAAGATAGAAAGTGAAGGGGTAGATTTTTTTATCCATTCATAATGCTTTATTTTCTACAAAGTAAAAACTAAAAGAAAAAGAGAAACTTGAAGAAAAACAGCAAAAGCTTAATATTCGCTTAATTTTAGTGATGGGTATATGGTATAGATGGGCATCCTTTGGCTTAGTGGGTTAAGAATCTGCCTGCAATGCAGGAGACACGGGAGATGTGGATATGATTTCTGGGTCAGGAAGATCCCTTGGAGAAGGAAATGGCAACCCACTGCAGTATTCTTGCCTGAAAAATCCCATGGACAGAGGAGCCTGGCGGGCTATAGTCCAAAGGGTAACAGAGTTGTATATGACTAAGTAATTAAGCATATTGTATGTACCGTATTTCTTTTGACTTTCATATATTTGAAATATTCCATAATTGAAATTAATGTTTAAAGGAGCCTGGAATCAGTATATAAAGTTTTAATTTCAAATTTTCTTATTTGAAAGTTCTTAATTATTTTTTTTAATAAACAAATTTCCCAAATAAAATTGCCAAAAGAACAAAAATAAACACAAAGGAAAGGCCTTTAACAAAGTTGATTTATTCATTCTTCCTACATCTGTGTTTACCTGGTAAGCAACAGAAATAATAAAAGAGATGAAGACAGAAAGAGGAAGGCAAAGCCCAGTTTGCATGGTTCTTAGATGGAAAGACGGAGACTCACAAACGGCAAGAGCACCTCACATCTGCAGGGGTACAGCAAAGCAGCACAGGTGCTCGTCACGGAAGTGGGAGGTGAGCACCCCTCTTTAGAAGCCTTGCTTTCATCCCTGCATGAGGTGCACTCTGACCACAGGGGACAGACCAGGACCCCACCAGTCCCAGCCGGGTCCCAGTCCCTGCCGAGTCTCTCCCGGGATGGAACTCCTCACTGATCCCTCATCCCTTCTGAACTTCTTTGCATGCCATCTTGCCTCTCTTGACAGGTTTTACTTAACTTTATGGATATGTTATGCCATATTTGAGCAAATTTTTTTGTATATTTTAATTCTATTTTTGGTATATTTTGCATTCATATAAATAATTTTCAAGTGCAAGTTTATGTAGATCTATGGATAGATGGACAAGAGGAGCCCAGCAGGCAGAGAGTCATACACAACCAAGCGACTAAGCACAGCACAGAATGGACGGGTGGATGGATGGATGGATGAAGAGATGATGGATGGGTTAATAGATTTATAGAGAAGAGAAGTAATGGATGCAACAGAAAGACTTTAGATGCCTCAACTGAGAGCTAAGTCCCCCGTTTCTGGTTTCTATGAAGTACAACTAACCAATCTAGGGAAGGAAGGAGTTAAAGCAGCTCGCTTCATCCTAGTTACTGAAATGAAAGAAGACAGGTGACCCAGAATAACTGTAATCATGCTGATGACCATCTTTCTGGTAGAGAGATGAATAATATCTGCTATGAGGAAGACTATATGGATCAGCCTTGTCTAACTCAATGAAACTATGAGCCATGATGTGAAGGGCCACCCAAAATGGATGGGTCATGGTGGACAGCTGGACAAAATGTGGTCCACTAGGAAAGGGAATGGGAAACCACTTCAGTATTCTTGCCTTGAGAACCTCATGAATAGTATGAAAAGGCAAACAGATATGACACTGAAAACTTAACAACAATAACAACAAAATGATGTCCTTTTCATCATAGGGGACTGGAATGCAAAAGTAAGAAGTAAGATATACCTGGAGTAACAGGAAAGTTTGGCTTTGGAGTACAAAATGAAACAGGGCAAAGCTAACAGAGTTTTGCCAAGAGAATGCACTGGTCATAGAATACAGCCTCTTCCAACAACACAAGAGACAAGTCTATACATGGACATCACCAGATAATCAACACTGAAATCAGATTGATTATATTCTTTGCAGCCAAAGATGGAGAACCTCTATACAGTCAGAAAAAAAAAAAACAAGGGGCAGACTGTGACTCAAATCATGAATGCCTTTTTGCCAAATTCAGACTTAAATTGAAGAAAGTAGGGAAAACCACTAGAACATTCAGTAATTACTTAAATCAAATCCCTTACAATTACACAGTGGAAGTGACAAATAGATTCAGGAGCTGACTGTGGCTCAGATCATGAACTCCTTATTGCCAAATTCAGACTCAAATTGAAGAAAGTAGGGAAAACCACTAGAACATTCAGTAATTACTTAAATCAAATCCCTTACAATTACACAGTGGAAGTGACAAATAGATTCAAGAGATTAGAACTGACAAAGTGCCTGAAGAACTATGGTAGGAGGTTGGTAACATTGTATATGAGGCAGAGATCAAAACCATCCTCAAGAGGAAATGCAAAAAGACAAAATGGTTCTCTGAGGAGGCCTTACACATAACTGAGAAAAAACAGAAGCTAAAGGCAAAGGAGAAAAGGAAAGATAAAGGTAAGGAGCAGTGGCTGTGTTTTGCTGGAGCAGCCGTGGAGAGATACCCCACACCAAAGGTAGGACAAACCCAAGTAAGATGGTAGGTGTTGCAAGAGGGCATCAGAGGGCAGACACATTGAAACCATACTCACAGAAAACTAGTCAATCTAATCACACTAGGACCACAACCCTGTCTAACTCAATGAAACCAAGCCATGCCTGCGGGGCAACCCAAGACGGGCGGGTCATGGTGGAGACATCTGACAGAATGTGGTCAACTGGAGAAGGGAATGGCAAGCCACTTCAGTTTTCTTGCCTTGAGAACCCCATGAACAGTATGAAAAGGCAAAATGATAGGATACCAAAAGAGGAACTCCCCAGGTCATTAGGTGCCCAATATGCTACTGGAGATCAGTGGANTGGTCCACTGGAGAAGGGAATGGCAAGCCACTTCAGTATTCTTGCCTTGAGAACCCCGTGAACAGTATGAAAAGGCAAAATGGTAGGATACTGAAAGAGGAACGCCCCAGGTCATTAGGTGCCCAATATGCTACTGGAGATCAGTGGAGAAATAAGTCCAGAAAGAATGAAGGGATGGAGCCAAGGTAAAAACAATACCCAGCTGTAGATGTGACTGGTGATAGAAGCAAGATCCAATGCTGTAAAGAGCAATACTGCATAGGAACCTGGAATGTCAGGTCCAACAATCAAGGCAAATTGGAAGTGGTCAAACAAGAGATGGCAAGGGTGAACGTTGACATTCTAGGAATCAGCGAACTGAAATGGACTGGAATGGGTGAATTTAACTCAGATGACCATTATATCTACTACTGTGGGCAGGGATCCCTCAGAAGAAATGGAGTCGCCATCATGGTCAACAAAAGAGTCTGAAATGCAGTACTTGGATGCAATCTCAAAAATGACAGAATGAGCTCTGTTCGTCTCCAAGGAAAACCATTCAATATCACAGTTATCCAAGTCTATGCCCCAACCAGTAATGCTGAAGAAGCTGAAGTTGAACGGTTTTATGAAGACCTACACGATCTTTTAGAACTAACACCCAAAAAAGATGTCCTTTTCATTATAGGGGACTGGAATGCTAAAGTAGGAAGTCAAGAAACACCTGGAGTAACAGGCAAATTTGGCCTTGGAATGCGGAATGAAGCAGGGCAAAGACTAATAGAGTTTTGCCAAGAAAATGCACTGGTCATAACGAACAGAGATCATTCTGTCGTTTTTGAGATTGCATCCAAGTACTGCATTTTGGACTCTTTTCTTGACCATGATGGCTAGAATATGATATTTCATCTTTCTCCTTCTGACTCACTTCACTCTGTATAATAGGTCTAGGTTCATCCACCTCATCAGAACTGACTCAAATGTGTTCCTTTTTATAGCTGAGTAATATTCCATTGTGTTTATGTACCACAAATTCTTTATCCATTCATCTGTCAATGGACATCTAGATTGCTTCCATGTTCTACCTATTGTAAATAGTGCTGCAATGAACAATGGGATGCATGTGTCTTTTTCAATTTTGGTTTTCTCAGGGTATATGCCTAGGAGTGGGATTGCTGGGTCATATGGCGATTTATTCCTAGTTTTTTTAAGGAATCTCCATACCATCTTCCATAGTGGCTGTATCAATTTACATTCCCATCAACAGTGCAAGCATGTTCCCTTTTCTCCACACCCTCTCTGGCATTTATTGTTTGAAGACTTATTGATGATGGCTATTCTGACTGGTGTGAGGTGATATCTCATTGTAGCTTTGATTTGCATTTCTCTAATAATGAGCGATGTTGAGCATCTTTTCATGTGTTTGTTAGCCATTAGTATATCTTCTTTGGAGAAATGTCTGTTTAGGTCTTTTCCCCACTTTCTGACTGGGGTGTTTGTTTTTCTGGCATTGAGTTGTATGGGCTGCTTGTATATTTTGGAAAAAGTAGCTTTGATTTGCATTTCTCTAATAATGAGCGATGTTGAGCATCTTTTCATGTGTTTGTTAGCCATTAGTATATCTTCTTTGGAGAAATGTCTGTTTAGGTCTTTTCCCCACTTTCTGACTGGGGTGTTTGTTTTTCTGGCATTGAGTTGTATGGGCTGCTTGTATATTTTGGAAAATAATCCTTTGTCAGTTGTTTCATTTGCTATTATTTTCTCCCATTCTGAGGGTTGTCTTTTCATCTTGCTTATAGTTTCCTTTGCTGTGAAGAAGCTTTTAAGTTTAATCAGGTCCCACTTGTTTGCTTTTGTTTTTATTTCCATTACTCTAGGAGGTGGGTCATAGAGGATCTTGCTTTGATTTATGTCATTGAGTGTTCTCCCTATGTTTCTTCTAAGAGTTTTATAGTTTCTGGTCTTACAGTTAGGTCTTTAATTCATTTTGAGTTTACCTTTGTTTATGGTGTTAGGAAGTGTTCTAATTTCACTCTTTTACATGTAGCTCTCCAGTTTTCCCAACATCATTTGTTGAAGAGGCTGTCTTTGCCCCATTGTGCCTCCTTTGTGAAAAATAAGGTACCCATAGGTGCGTAGGTTTATTTCTGGGCTTGTTCCATTGGTCTATATTTCTGTTTTTGTGCCAGCACCATATTGTCTTGATGACTGTAGCTTTGTAGTATAATCTGAAGTCAGGAAGTTTGATTCTTCCAGCTCCATTCTTCTTTCCCAAGACTGCTTTGGCTATTTGGGGTCTTTCGTGTTTCCATATGAACTGTGAAATTTTTTGTTCTAGTTCTGTGAAAAATGCCATTGGTAATTTGATAGGGATCACATTGAATCTGTACATTGCATTTGGTAGTACAGTCATTTTCACAATATTAATTCTTCCTACCCAGAAACATGGGATATCTCTCCATTTGTTTATGTTGTCTTTGATTTCTTTCATTAGTGTCTTATAATTTTCTGTGTACAGTTCTTTTTCTCCATGGGTAAGTTTATCCTCAGATATTTAATTCTTTTTGTTGCAATGGTGAATGGAATCGATTCCTTAATTTCTCTTTCTGATTTTTCATTGGTAGTGTATAGAAATGCAAGTGATTTCTGTGTATTGATTTTGTATTCTGCAACTTTGCTAAATTCACTGCTTAGCTATAATAATTCTCTGATACTATCTTTAAAGGGTTTCTGTGTACAGTATCATGTCATCTGCAAACAGTGAGAGCTTTATTTCTTCTTTTCTGACCTGGATTCCTTTTATTTCTTTTTATTCTCTGATTGCTGTAGCTAGGACTTCCAAAACTATGTTGAATAATAGTGGTGAAAGTGGACACCCTTGTCTTGTTCCTGATCTTAGGGGAAATGCTTTCAGTTTTTCACCATTGAGAATAATGTTTGCTGTAAGGCTTATCATATATGGCCTTTACTATGTTGAGGTAGGTTCCTTCTATTCCCATTTTTTGAAGAATTTTAATCATAAATGGGTGCTGAGTTTTGTCAAAGGCTTTTTCTCCATCTATTGAGATTACCATATGATTTTTATCTTTCAATTTGTTAATATGGTGTATCACATTGATTGATATGCATATATTGAAGAATCCTTGCATTCCTGGAATAAGCCCAACTTGATCATGGTGTATGAGCTTATTCATGTGTTGTTGAATTCTGTTTGCTAAAATTTTGTTGAGAATTTTTGCATCTATGTTCATCAGTGATATTGGCAGGTAGCTTTCTTTTTCTGTTGTCTTTGTCTGGTTTTGGTATGAGGGTGGTGGTGGCCTCATAGAATGAGTTTGGGTGTGCTCCTCCCTCTGCAATTTTTTGAAAGAGTTTTAGAAGGATAGGCATTAGCTCTTCTCTAAATGTTTGATAGAATTCTCCTGTGAAGCCCTCTGGTCTTGGACTTCTGTTTCTTGGGAGATTTTTGATCACAGCTTCAATTTCAGTGCTTGTAATTGGGTTGTTCATATTTCTAATTCTTCCTGGTTCAGTCTTGGAAGATCGAACTTTTCTAAGAATCTGTCCATTTCTTCAAGGTTATCCTTTATTGCCATACAGTTCTTCATAATAGTCTCTTAGAATACTTTGTATTTCTGCATTGTCTGTTGTAACCTCTCCTTTTTCATTTCTAATTTTGTTGATTTGATTCTTCTCTCTTTTTTTCTTCATGAGTCTGGCTAAAGCTTGTCAATTTTATTTATCTTCTCAAAGAAATATCTTTTAGTTTTATTAATCTTTACTATGTTTTCTTTCATTTCCTTTTCATTTATTTATGTTCAGATCTTTATGATTTCTTTCTTTCTACTAATTTTGGGTTTTTTTGTTCTTCTTTTTCCAGTTGTTTTAGGTGTAAAGTGAGGTTGTCTACTCGATGTCATTCTTATTTATTGAGGTAGGATTGTATTGCTATAAACATCCCTCTTGGAACTGCTTTTGCTGCATCCTATAGGTTTGTCGTGTTTTCATTGTCATTTGTTTCTAGAAATTTTTTGATTTCCCTTTTGATTTCTTCAGTAACCTGTTGGTTATTTAGAAACGTGTTGTGTAATCTCCATGTGTTTGTGTTTCTTATAGTTTTTTTTTTTTCTTCTTGTAATTGATATCTAGTCCCATAGCATTGTGGTCCGAGAAGATGCTTGATATAGTTTCAATTTTCTTAAATTTACTGAGGTTTGATTTGTGACCTAAGATGTCATCTATCCTTGAGAATGTTCCATGTGCACTTGAGAAGAAGGTGCATTCTTCTGCATTTGGATCGAATGTCCTGAAGATATCAATGAGATCCATCTCATCTAATATATCATTTAAGACTTCTGTTTCCTTATTAATTTTCTGTTTCTCCATCAGTTTTGAATGTGATCCTTGCCAGGTACAGTAATATTGGTTGTAGATTTTTCCCTTTCAGTACTTTAAATATATCCTGCCATTCCCTTCTAACCTGCAGAGTTTCTGCTGAAAGATCAGCTGTTAAGTGTATGGGATTTCCCTTGTATGTTACTTGTTGCTTCTCCCTTGATGCTTTTAATATTCTTTCTTTGTGTTTAGTCTTTGTTAGTTTGATTAGTATGTGTCTTGGTGTGTTTCTCTTTGGATTTATCCTGGACTTGATTGACTATCTCCTTTTCCATTTTGGGGAGATTTTCAACTATAATCTCTTCAAAAATTTACTCATACCCTTGCTTTTTCTTTTCTTCTGGGACCCCTATTATTGAAATGTTGGTGCATTTGATATTGTCCCAGAGGTCTCTGAGACTGTCCTCAGTTCTTTTCATTCTTTTTACTTCATTCTCCTCTACAGAAGTTATTTCCACTATTTTATCTTCCAGCTCACGGATTCATTCTTCTGCTTCAGATATTCTGCTACTGATTCCTTCTAGAGTATTTTTAATTTCAGCAATTGTGTTGTTTGTCTCTGTATGTTTATTCTTTAATTCTTCTAGGTCTTTGTTAATTGATTCTTGCATTTTCTTCATTTTGTTTTCAAGGGTTTTGATCATCATTACTATCATTATTCTGAATTCTTTTCCGGGTAGTTTGGCTATTTCCCCTTCATTTATTTGGACTTCTGTTTTTCTAGTTTGTTCCTTCATTTTGGTAGTATTTCTCTGCCTTTTCATTTTTTTTTTTTAACTTATTGTGTTTGAGGTCTTCTCTTCCCAGGCTTCAAGGCTGAATTCTTTCTTCATTTTTTTCCCCTCCCTCTTAAGGTTGGTCCAGTGGTTTGTGCAAGCTTAGTATAGGGTGAGATTTGTGCTGAGTTTTTGTTTGTTTGCTAGTTTTTCCTCTGATGGGCAAGGCTGAGTGAGGTGGTAATCCTGTCTGCTGATGATTGGGTTTTTATATTTGTTTTGTTTGTTTAGATGAGGCATCCTGCACAGGTGTGTTACTGGTGGTTGGGTGATGCCGGGTCTTGTATTCAAGTGGTTTCCTTTGTTTGAGTTCTCACTATTTGATACTCCCTAGGGTTAGTTCTCTGGTAGTCTAAGGTCTTGGAGTTGGTGCTCCCACTCCAAAGGCTCAAGGTTTGATCTCTGGTCAGGAACAAAGATTCCACAAGTGTTTTGTTATGGTATTAAATGAGATTAAAACAAATATCCAAAAATGAGAAACCAAAGATGAACCCCAGACAAATGGCAGTTATAAAATCAGGCAAATAATAATTAAGATAATGGAATATACACATATACATATATACCCATAAGCAATGTCAGAATGGTCCAACAAAAATAAAGTACAGTAGACTGACCCAGAAAACAAAAGAAATAAAAAATTATACTTACCAGTTACAAACAAAACTAACTAAAGCACAAACTGGAAAACAAAACTAAAGCAAGGTGCCAAGTGGGGAATAAAGCAATGAAAACAAAACTAACAAATATGTTGAGAGGAAAGGAAAGAAAAGAAAAAGTAGATATGCAGAGTTAAATAGAGGTAGATGAAGAAGATTTATATACATTAAAGATTAACTGCAAAGGGAAAAGAACAATAGGAAAGGCAAGCAAAGGGATAAATGTAGAAAAAAATATAATGGGTTTAAAAAGTTAAAATTAAAAAAAGAGAAAAGAAGAAGAAAATGGCAGAAGAAGGAAAAAAGGGGAAAAAAAAAAAAAGGAAAACTCCACAGAACTGCAAAAGCCCGAAGTAGAGGCAGAGGTTTATAACAACAATAAAAAGTGTGACTGAATATACACATATACATATACACCCATAAGCAAAATCAAAACAGTCTAACAAAAATGAAGTACAATAGATTGATCCGGCAAACATAGAAACCAAAAATTATATCTAACAGAACAAAACAAACTAAAGCCCAAACTGGAAAACAAAACTAAGGCAAGGTGCCAATTGGAGAATAAAGCAATGAAAATAAAACTAACATATGTTATGAGGAAAGGAAAGAAAGAAAAGAAAGAAAGAATAGATATGCAAAGTTAAATAGAGGTAGATAAAGAAGATTTGCATACATTAAAGATTAACTGCAAGGGGAAAAGAACAGTAGGAAAAGCAAACAAAGAAATAAATGTATAAAAATAATAATAGGCTTAAAAAATTATTAACAATTAAAATTTTAAAAAGAGAGAAAAAAAAAAAAGGAAAACTCCACAGAACTGCAAAAGTCCAATGTAGAGGCAGAGGTTTATAACAATAAAAAATGTGACTGAGGAAAAAAAAGCTCAAAAGCTTAACTAGGTTTCACAGTGCAAATAAAATCAACAACTACAACAGAGGGGGGAAAAGGAGAAAAAAAGAAAAAAAATTCCAAAAGAATCTATAGAACAAGTCAAAACAGAAGAATAATAAATGTTTTTCTGAGTCACTGCTGTGAGAGTCCTTTCCCTCGCTGGGAGTCACAGTCCACCTCACCTCCCTAGGATGCCCTCCAACACTGTGCTGATCCTGGACCTGCTGTGGGGGCAGCTCAGATTCTAATCTAGTCCTACTCCTGTGTATTCTTCCTCCAATGTCCACAGCTATCAGAGCTAGTGCATTTTCTTTTGTGGGAGCTCTCAATGACCTTTTATATATTCCATAGACACAGAAAAGGAGTATTTCAAGGCTGTATATTGTCGCCCTGCTTATTTAACTTATATGCAGAGTACATCATGAGAAACGCTGGGCTGGAAGAAGCACAAGCTGGAATCAAGATTGCTGGGAGAAATATCAATCACTTCAGATATGCAGATGACACCACCCTTATGGCAGAAAGTGAAGAGGAACTTAAAAGCCTCTTGATGAAAGTGAAAGAGGAGAGTGAAAAAGTTGGCTTAAAGCTCAACATAAACAACAGACTGGTTCCAAATAGGAAAAGAAGTATGTCAGGGCTGTATATTGTCACCCTGCTTATTTAAGTTAAATGCAGAGTACATCATGAGAAACGCTGAGCTGGAAGAAGCACAAGCTGGAATCACGATTGCCGGGAAAAATACGAATAACCCTAGATAAGCAGATAACACCACCCTTATGGCAGAAAGTGAAGAGGAACTAAAAAGCCTCTTGATGAAAGTGAAAGAGGAGAGTGAAAAAGTTGGCTTAAAGCTCAACATTCAGAAAACAAAAATCATGGCATCTGGTCCCATCACTTCATGGGAAATAGATGGGGAAGCAGTGGAAACAGTGTCAGACTTTATTTTTGGGGGCTCCAAAATCACTGCAGATGGTGACTGCAGCCATGAAATTAAAAGACACTTACTCCTTGGAAGAAAAGTTATGACCAACCTAGATAGTATATTCAAAAGCAGAAGGTCTGTCTAGTCAAGGCTATGGTTTTTCCTGTGGTCATGTATGGATGTGAGAGTTGGACTGTGAAGAAGGCTGAGCACTGAAGAATTGATGCTTTTGACCTGTGGTGTTGGAGAAGACTCTTGAGAGTCCCTTGGACTGCAAGGAGATCCAGCCAGTCCTTTCCAAAGAAGATCAGCCCTGGGATTTCTTTGGAAGGAATGATGCTAAAGCTGAAACTCCAGTACTTTGGCCACTTCATGAGAAGAGTTGACTCATTGGAAAAGACTCTGATGCTGGGAGGGATTGGGGGCAGGAGGAGAAGTGGACGACCGAGGATGAGATGGCTGGATGGCATCATGGACTCAATGGACCTGAATCTGAGTGACCTCCGGGAGGTGGTGATGGACAGGGAGGCCTGGTGTGCTGCGATTCATGGGGTCGCAAAGAGTCAGACACGACTGAGCGACTGAACTGAACTGAAATGAGAAAAGAAGAGAAGCTAAAGGCAAAGGAGAAAATGAAAGATACACCCATTTGGATGTAGAGTCTCAAAGAATAGCAAGGAAAGATAAGAAAGGCTTCCCAAATGATCAATGCAAAGAAATAGAGAAAAACAATAGAATGGGAAAGACTAGAGATCTCTTCAAGAAAATTAGAGACACCAAAGGAACATTTCATGCAAAGATGGGCACAATGAAGGACAGAAATGTTATGGACCTAACAGAAGCAGAAGATATTAAGAAGAGATGGCAAGAATACACAGAGGAACTATTCAAAAAAGATCTTCCCAGCCCAGATAACCATGATGGTGTGATCACTCACCTAGAGTCAGACATCCTAGAATGTGAGTCAAGTGGGCCTTAGGAAGCACCACTACAAACAAAGAGAGTGAAGGTGATGGAGTTTCAGTTGAGCTATTTCAAATCCTAAAAGATGTTGCACTGAAAGTGCTTCACACAATATACCAGCAAATTTGGAAAAGTTAGCAGTGGAAACAAGATGGGAAAAGGTCAGCTCTCATTCCAGTCCCAAAGCAGGGCGATGCCAAAGAATGTTCAAACTACTGCACAATTGCTCTATCTCACACACTAGCAAAGTAATGCTCAAAATTCTCCAAGTCAGGCTTCCATAGTACATGAACCGTGAACTTCCAGATGTTCAAGCTAGATTTAGAAAAGGAAAAGGAAGCAGAGATCAAATTGCCAACCTCCGTTGTATCATAGAAAAAGCAAGAGAATTCCAGAAAAACATCTACTTCTGCTTCATTGACTATGCTAAAGCCTTTGACTGTGTGGATCACCAACAAACTGGAAAATTCTTCAAGAGATGGGAATACTAGACAAGCTTACCTGCCTCCTGGGAAACCCATATGCAGGTCAAGAAGCAACAGTTAGAACCAGACATGGAACAACAGACTGGCTCAAAATTCAGAAAGGAGTATGTCAAGGCTGTATATTGTCATCCTGCTTATTTAAGTACATCTCAGAGTACATCATTAGAAATGCTGGGCTAGATGAAACACAAGCTGGAATCAAGATTGCAGGGAAAAATATCAATAACCTCAGATATGCAGATGATACCACCCTATGGCAGAAAGCAAAGAAGAACTAAAGGGTCTCTTGATGAAAATGAAAGAAGAGAGTGAGAAAACTGGCTTAAAACTCAGCATTCAAATACTAACATCATGGCATCTGGTCCCATCACTTCATGGCAAATAGATGGGGAAACAATGGAAACACTGACAGATTTGATTTTCTTGGGCTCTAAAATCACTGCAAATGGTGATTGCAGCCATGAAATTAAAAGATGCTTGCTCCTTAGAAGGAAAGTTATGACCAACCCAGACAGCATATTAAAAAGAAGAAACATCACTTTGCAAACAAAATTCCATATAATCAAAGCTATGGTTTTTTCAGTAGTCATGAACATGTGTGAGAGTTGGACCATGAAGAAGGTTGAATCCTGAAGAACTGATGCCTTTGAACTGTGGTGTTGGAGAAGACTCTTGAGAATTGCTTGGACTGCAAGGAGATCAAACCTGCCAATCCTAAAGGAAATGAATCATGACTATTCATTGGAAGGATCGATGCCAAAGCTGAAGCTCCACTACTTTGGCCAGCTGATGCAAAGAGCTGGCTCATTGGAAAAGACCCTGATGCTGGGAAAGATTGAAGGCAGGAGGAAAAGGGGATGACAGAGGATGAGATGCTTGGATGGCATTACCCACTCAATGGACATGAGTTTGAGCAAGCTCTGGGAGTTGGTGAAGGACAAAAAGAAGTCTGGTGTGCTGCAGTCCATGGGGTCACAAAGAGTCAGACATGACTGAGTGACTGAACTGACCTGAACTGATGAGGAAGACATTCCTTACCTGTGAAATGCTCTTAGCTAGAAGTCTCTGGATTAGGATTGTCAAAGGAAGAATAATGTTTCCCCAAAGATACCCATTCTCTAATATTCTGAAGGCATAAAGATCAACTTTGTCAAGCAAGTATTCCAGAATGCATTTCTTTCTTCGAAGCTATATTAACCCTCTAAGGTATAGTCTCTAAAGGACTTCAGCATCCTCACAGCCTATGTGTTATCATGCTGGTTCACTGTACTAACAACGTCATGCTATCTGAACCTGATGGGCAGACAGGTCATGTACCCAAGATGCTCTAGTAAGAGATGTATGCCAGAGGATTGTCAACAAGCATGACAGCAGGGAACTGCCACTTCTGTATCAAGTTTTCAGGGATCCAAAAGCCTAGGGTACTCCCTCTAAATTAAAAGATAAAACTTATTGTACCTTATACCTCCTACCACTAAGCACAACGCTCAGCACTTAGTAGGGCTCTTTGGATTTTGGAGGCAAGATATGTTGGACTTTGGAAAACTGATCCCACATATCAATCAAGTAAGCAACTAAAGTCTACCAGTTCCTTGTAGGGTCCAATTCAAAAGAAAGCTCTGCAGCAGATCCAAATTGAGCACAAGGGCTTTATTTTCTTGGGCTGTTTGACCCAGCAGGTATGGCTATATCAGAGTTCTCTGTGGATGATGAAGTTGCTATATAGCCTCTAAAAAGCTCCAATAGAAGACTTACAGTATAGTTCCTGTGATTTTAGAGCAGGGGCTTGCCCTTCCTTACAACAAAGGAGTACTCACCATTCAACAAAAGCTCCTGAAGAGCTAACAGGCCCCAACAAAGATTGTGGTCCTGAGCACTGGCCATCACTAAGTACCCAACTTGAGCTGTTCATTAAACATTTTATGTTATCTGCTACATCAAGTCATAAGGTCAGTAGCATTCCAAAGTACCAGAGAAGTGATGCATTCAGAACTAAATGGGTTTAGAAGGCAAGGATCAATTACATGATTGAGTGGCTCAGACTCTTAAGCAATCTATTTCAGTTGCAATGGCTTCACTCAGTCCACACTTACGACCTCAAAGGGGCTTCCCTTTGAATTTGTTTTCCTTGTAGCCAAGAGCAACAACAACAACAAAAGGAACCTAAACAAATGATAGTATGCACCAGAAAGTTAAAGAGGTCAACGTTCTCCCAGATCCTCTTGCTTAGTCTAATGAAACAGTCTCCTACTTGCCCCATGACTTCTACCTTCATCCCCAATAATCTATTCACACAACACCCAAAGTGATCATTTTCAAGTGTGTATCAGACCATGCTGCCCCACTCACAAGCCTCTCATGACTGATCCGACTACATTCTAAATAAAACCTCAAGTGCTTACCACTGGCCAATAAGCTCTGTATCATCTGGGCCATGATCAGCTTCCTTGTCTTTCTCCTTCATTCCTCCTGAAGGCTTCACTCAGTCCACACTTACGACCTCAAAGGGGCTTCCCTTTGAATTTGTTTTCCTTGTAGCCAAGAGCAACAACAACAACAAAAGGAACCTAAACAAATGATAGTATGCACCAGAAAGTTAAAGAGGTCAACGTTCTCCCAGATCCTCTTGCTTAGTCTAATGAAACAGTCTCCTACTTGCCCCATGACTTCTACCTTCATCCCCAATAATCTATTCACACAACACCCAAAGTGATCATTTTCAAGTGTGTATCAGACCATGCTGCCCCACTCACAAGCCTCTCATGACTGATCCGACTACATTCTAAATAAAACCTCAAGTGCTTACCACTGGCCAATAAGCTCTGTATCATCTGGGCCATGATCAGCTTCCTTGTCTTTCTCCTTCATTCCTCCTGAGTCACCCCACCTTCTTGCTGTTCTTTGAACACATTGTTCCCTTTTCCTGGAAATTTATTGCCTCTGCTCCAATCTTTCTATGGCTTGCTTCCTTGTTTGACTTACATCTCTAGTGAAGTGTCACCTCTCAGTAAGATCTTCCCTGACACACCATCCACATCCCACCCTACCTCTCTATCGTTCGTTAGCTATCCTCACCACCACTTTTCACTAGTAAACTTATGTATCATTTGTTTATGTCTCTTCTTCGAGAGAAGGTAACAAATTGCTCCATTAGTTGCTGGGCATAGAATAATGGACATAGAATAATGCCAGAACAGTACCTGGCCTATGGTAGTGGCTCAGTTAACATTCAGTGAATGAATGAATGGACAAATGGAATGCTTCTGGTTTTGCAATGACATCAGTAGCAAAATTCCATCATATTTTTCTTTAAGGAGACTTCCTCCCATTTAAGTTTGCATTCAGCACAAAGGGATTAAAAAAATCTCTCTGATTGTATGTTTAAAAACTTTGGTTTGATATTCCTTTTCTAAAATTACATTAATGTGCTCTTTGTGAATAATAGAATTAAAAAAAAAAAGTTAATGTTATCCCTCTCCAATCTCACTCTTACTTCACACCCCTAACTCAAGACATCGAAGTTTAAAAGTGATGTGTCTTATTCCATCTTTTCCCCATGAAAATGCAGGGAGTTAGTAATTTTCTAAGCATTGGTAATCTTAGTTTGATTATTATATATATCGTATGATCAAAATAAGATCATACGATATATATTGGTCTTCCCTTGTGGCTCAGTTGGTAAAGAATCCGCCTGCAATGCAGGAGACCCGGGCTCGATCCCTGGGTTGGGAAGATCCCCTGGAGAAGGGAAAGGCCACCCACTCTAGTATTCTGGCCTGGAGAATTCCATGGAGTGTATAGTCTGTGGTGTCGCAAAGAGTCAGACACAACTGAGCAACTTTCACTTTAACTATATAGACAAGGCTATGGTTTTCCCTGTGGTCATGTATGGATGTGAGAGTTGGACTGTGAAGAAGGCTGAGCACCGAAGAATTGATAGGCTCAGTTGGTAAAGAATCCGCCTGCAATGCAGGAGACCCGGGCTCGATCCCTGGGTTGGGAAGATCCCCTGGAGAAGGGAAAGGCCACCCACTCTAGTATTCTGGCCTGGAGAATTCCATGGAGTGTATAGTCTGTGGTGTCGCAAAGAGTCAGACACAACTGAGCAACTTTCACTTTAACTATATAGACAAGGCTATGGTTTTCCCTGTGGTCATGTATGGATGTGAGAGTTGGACTGTGAAGAAGGCTGAGCACCGAAGAATTGATGCTTTTGAACTGTGGTGTTGGAGAAGACTCTTGGACAGCAAGGAGATCCAACCAGTCCATTCTGAAGGAGATCAACCCTGGGATTTCTTTGGAAGGAATGATGCTAAAGCTGAAATTCCAGTACTTTGGCCACCTCATGCGAAGAGTTGACTCATTGGAAAAGACTCTGATGCTAGGAGGGATTGGGGGCAGGAGGAAAAGGGGACGACCGAGGATGAGATGGCTGGATGGCATCATGGACTCGATGGACGTGAGTCTGAGTGAACTCCGAGAGATGGTGATGGACAGGGAGGCCTGGTGTGCTGTGATTCATGGAGTTGTAAAGAGTCGGACACAACTGAGCGACTGAACTGAACTGATATATATTTACTACAATGTATTTTTCTCACTTAAGGGAACAAAATAATAAAAAGAAGCCTTAGAACAATTACATAGAAACATACAAATAATTATATTCCTGTAAACTCATTACAAGATGAGCTTCACAAAATCTCTCGGTGGCTTCCAGCTAGAGAATAAGCACCATACATATAATGTATTATCTGCTAGAAACCTTTGCAAATTTAAGTCCCAGTTGCCATCTGTGACAGTGAAAATATGAGACTCTTCAGAGTCTAAGTGGATGGCACCACAATCACGAGCCCCCAGGCCACACTACACTGTGGGGTTCACGCTTTGCCTGCTGTGAGTGACAGCAGGTCCCCATTGGTAGGTGATAACTAGACCCTCTGGTCAGGCTGCTACTTACACCACTTTTGACTGTGTGTTTAAATGCTCTCCTCTGCCTCACATAGTCACAGGTACCCAGGCTCCCTGATTATAAGCACAGATGGAAATCAGAGCAATGTATCCACTTGTGAATTTCATGCTCACTTTATTCAGATTCTGCAAAGGCCAACATCTGGGTTCTCTTCCCAAAGACTTATTCTAACTGGTCTATGGTGAGGACTAGCTGGTTCATGTACATGTTAAGGGTTATAAGAAAAAATCCTTGATTTTGAAGAATGTTCATGATATTTTCATAAGTTACAAAGACATTCTGCATTTTCCCAGGCCTGGATTCAGAGCATCTCACATATACCCTCCTTGAGCTTACATATATCATCACTTCCCCAATTTAGACCTCCAGCCTGGAGCCCCAGTAGAGGACTGGGTATGGTTGGGCTCCAAATGGTTACTCTAAAACATACCATAAGCATGTTTTGTTCTATTGCTTTTTATTTATTGTTCTACAGCTTTTATATCCTAGTACTAAAGGAATGGAGAAAATGTATAAGAATAAAACTCACAGACCTCTGAGGATCTGTGAGTCTGAGCACACCAAGTTTTAGGTTTCATGGATCATATTGCTAAGTAAGCACAAGTTGTCTCACTCTCTCTGCCTAGTCTAGCATTTGAAAAGGATCTTCTGGAAAATATATTCCATATTCTACCCACCCTAGACACTAGCCCACAAACAACCCTTGAAGAGCACTCCATGGTTGGGAAAAAGTTCAAGTTATAGATAAATGAGTATGGATAAATGAGTCTGAAATTATACTGAAAAAGTCATACTGTATTGATTTTATTTCAAAGAATCCCTTCTGTGATTTTCACCAAGACTGCCTTATTAATCCAGAGCCAGGCAAGCATAATGCTTACCAATCAGCAACCAATTAGTTACATTAATGCAATTCATTAATTATACTGCAATAAGCAGGGAGGAATTCTTTATAACAATTTTAAGATGTGATAGTGACCAACAATTATTGCCACTGAATTATTGCCTATGGTTTTCCAATGTTAAAAAATAAAGTTATAGAGCTGTAATTGGAGAGTATGATCCCATTCTTGTAAAATTTCACTTGTTTGTATGTGGCTGTGTGTACACATATATAGAAAGACATCCAGAAGGATGTCCAAAAACTCATTCATTCAACAAATACTTTCTATGCCAGACACTGTTCTATGTGCTAACAATAATTACAGAGGACAAACCAAATCAACATCTTCATGGAGTTGAATTTTATACTAACAAGAAAACAAAAAACAAATAAAGGAAGCACACAGAAAACATTTCAAATAGTGGTGAATAGGTGCTTTGATGAGAAATAAAGCCAAGTATGCTGGATTGCACTCTTGACACCTTGACTGAGGCTAAGAATTACATTTCCCAGAATTCCTTTCCCTCTAGGGCCACTGGTTAATAGCAGACCTGAAAGGGAACCTGAATGATGTTTAGGAGGCAGAAAGGAAGCAGCAGCCAGTACCTTCCAAAGGCCATGGCCGCCACAGTGACTGGCAGATGTACGTACGCCTGTAGGCTGCAACTTCCAGCTTGTCAGCCCTCTACTGGACCTGCAGACAGACAGCAGCCATGACCCAAGCGCCAGCACTGCTCCGCGATGCCCTGGGAGGCATTCTACTACTACTCACTGCGCATTTTTACTCTCCACCACTTAGATGACCATTCTACATCACCGCCTCTTTCCTCAAACCCTGAACTCTCCTGCCTCTCTCCCCCTCACTTCCTGTTTCACTGAGAAGTGAGAGAACTTCCACAAGTCCACATAACTATATCTAATAAAAGATCATCCAAATGTTCTGCCTTCCTTTCAATGACAAAGATTGCCTAGAAGTTCATCCATTCTTTTTCCTTCCTAAAAGCACAAAACTGCATTTCTCAGCCTTCCTTCCCACTGGGTTACAGCATGAATGGAAATGAAAGGAATAGGGATGAAATTAATGAAAGCCATTTCTCCATTTGGCCCCTAAAGTCTTCCTTGAGATTCTTGGCTCACACTCTTTCTGACCCTTGCATGATTGGAAATGCTGGAGTCCAGGACTACAGAGCCACACTACGGGAGAAGTTCCAATTCCAGAATCACCACTTGGAAGAGTGCTGCCCCGGACAGAGGTCTGTCCTCAGAGGACTGTGGTATGAACAAGAAACACACTGCTGATTATTTTACAGTATCTTATAGGCTGACTATTATACCTCTGTCTTTGCAGATGAACTGCCCAGTTTCTTCCCCTCTGCTAGGTCAATCCCAGCATATAAACATGCTCTGATATCTTCCATCTCTAACAATGACAAATCAGTGCTTTTATCTAGGTGATGAGACTTTTAAAATAAATTTTTACTTATTGCTTTCTTGCCCTGAATTGCTTAAATGAATCCATTTTACAAGAGACACTTTACATCTATTAGGATGGCCACTATCAAAATAAAAATAAAAATGGAAAATAAGTATTGGCAAGGATGTGGAGAAACTGCAACCCTGGTGCACTGTTGGAAGGAATGTAAAACGGTGTAGCCACTATGGAAACAGTATGGCAGTTCCTCAAAAAACTAAACATAAAATTATCATATGATCCAACAATTTGACTTAGGTATATACCCAAAAGAACTGAAAGAAGTATCACAAGAAGATATTTGCAGACCCAAGTTAATAGCAGCACTGCTCACAACAGTCAAAAAGGAAAAAAAATAAAACAAATGTTTAAATGTCCATTGACAGATGAATGGCTAAACAAAATACAGTATATACACAATGTTCATGTTAAATGCAAACAGACCACATCTCAAAATTCCCTGGGCAGACAAAACCGTTTAAAGCAAATAGGTGAAACAATTTAGCCTACTCTTTAAAACAAGTGGAACTTAATTTGGTCACTGAAAATCATAATCAAAACTTAAGTTGCTCCCCTAAAGTGACATAAAATAATGACTTGTAACCAACCCTCTATCATCAGGAACTCTAATGCTACAACCAATCATTGTAAAGAATTAATAGCCTCTGCATTTTCACTATATAAGCTGTTTCATAACAATATACCGCTGTACTTCATTAACTATTCATTTGAGAGCTCTCAGTTTGTGAACTGTTTTGTATGCACAATAAATTCTCACTAAATACTAAAAAACAAACAAAAACTGGAAAAAAAATGCTATCACCTCTGGAGAAGTTCTTTGAAATACATGACATTACCAATGATTTCCTTTTTCCCCCGAGCTGGGCATTCCCTGGGGCTCCTCCATTCATTCATCAGTGTTCCCTGGAGCCTGACTCTCAGAGCCTTCTTGCTGCAGCCTCTCCATTCTTTGAGAATACACAAAGAATGTCAGGAAATGGAAAGAGACACAGGGCAGCTCCTTCCTTTCTGAGAGCTAGTATTCCCTAGCCACAGTGCAATCCAGGTGATATTCATCAACAAGTGCTTCTTCTCGAAACCAGGGGAACACTCTCTTCACCTGGTGCCTTTCTTTTCTACCCCTCCACCATCAAAACTACATATATGATTTCATTCATATATATATGCATGCATGATAAGTCACTTCAGTCATGTTCAACTCTGTGCAACCCTATGGACTGTAGCCTGCCAGGCTCCTCTATTCATGGGATTCTCCAGGCAAGAATACTGGAGTGGGCTGCCGTGCCCTCCCAGGCGATCTTCCCTACCCAGGGATCGAACCTGCATCTCTTATGTCTCCTGTATTGAAAGGCAGATTCTTTACCACTAGCACTAATTTAACTATATGACTGAATATATGATACATGATTGATTCAACTAATTTATATCTTAGCAATTTCAAATAAATTCTATTTCAGTTCAGTTCAGTTCAGTCACTCAGTCATGTCCGACTCTTTGCGACCCCATGAATCACAGCACGCCAGGCACTCTTCACTTTCTGCCATAAGGGTGGTGTCATCTGCATATCTGAGGTTATTGATATTTCTCCCGGAAATTCTATTTAACTCCATCCAAATCAATAAATTACCTTTTCCTGGGTTTATAACCAAAAACTTTGACACATCTAGCTCTTAAAAAGAGAGAGAGAGAGAGAAGCTCTTTTAACTTCCCAGGCTTAATTTTAAAACTCTAAAGAGAAAGTGTTTTCTAAACAGAAACAAACTGGTTCCTTCACATACTCATTTCAGTAATGGACATTAGCTGCTTTTGTATACACACTTTACAAAAGTACCTCTTTGGGGGAGAATTTTTAACTGTCTGCCAGTCCTGAAAGCAAGATTTTCTGCTTCATTTGGGCATGGATCGAGGCATCCGCGGTTCTCCTAAATGTTTCAGTGCAGGCTGAGCAGTGCCCAAGGTACAGCAGATTGACTGCTTACTGCAGAAATTCTGAAGAATGTCAGCCTGTCATCCAACCCTCGCTTGTTATTCAGCCAGAAGTCTATTTGCTGTCAGTCTTCAGGGGTATAGAATAATTTTAGGACAAAACAAGTCAGACAATCCCCTGCCGCCCTGAAGGATCCTGCTGTCAAGAATGACTCCGGGCCACACCAAATGTCACCCCTAAGGAAACAAACAAGAATCTGGAGAGCAGAGGTGGCAGCTGCCTCCATTTCAGTGGCATTCTTTCTCATAACATTATTGGCTAAAACTTCATGTTAAAAAAAAAGCCTGTAAGGTAATCACTTTTAATTTTTTTAACCACCCGAATTTAATTCACTTTAATTTCAACTCATAAAAGTGTTTAATGAGAACCATGCAATCTTATCTAGCATATACTATGGCAGGGCAGGGGGGCAAGAAACTGTATCTTCACCACATGCTTCAGAGTTTGTGTCCAGCAGAGATGATGATCCCAAATGCAGGGGTAGGCACATTCTCATGTAAAACACAGAAGAATATGCCTACAGGTCCCGGGTTTCTTATTAGAGTTAATCAATTCCCATGCAGTCAGTCAACAGGTATGAACTGAACATCTGCTATGTATCGAACATGAGGATTTGAAAGAAACAAAGCATTGAGTTGGATTTGAATCAGAAACAGCCAGGGCCATCTTTATTCCAATACC
Organism: Cephalophus harveyi; assembly: GCA_006410635.1. Lineage (NCBI taxonomy): Eukaryota > Metazoa > Chordata > Mammalia > Artiodactyla > Bovidae > Cephalophus > Cephalophus harveyi. The sequence goes on from SJYT01017514.1 coordinate 59,271, forward strand.
AGCAGCTGCAGGGGAAAACAGCAAGCAGAACTGATTTCTTTCCTCCCAGAGTTTTATGGAATATAGTTATATATTAGGAGAACAAAGGGGAAGGGGGAAAAGCTGGAGAGGCAGGTTGTTTACAGCTTACATGTAATATGGTATCTGTACTATTATACTATCATTATAGTATTTCTTATAAAAAACATATAATATTAATCCAAGTTAACGTCATATGTTCTACAAACTTTTAGCTTTAAAACAAGCTTTTGGGCTCCAAAATCACTGCAGATGGTGACTGCAGCCATGAAATTAAAAGACTCTTACTCCAAAAGAAACAAAGCATTGAGTTGGATTTGAATCAGAAACAGCCAGGGCCATCTTTATTCCAATACCAGCAGCTGCAGGGGAAAACAGCAAGCAGAACTGATTTCTTTCCTCCCAGAGTTTTATGGAATATAGTTATATATTAGGAGAACAAAGGGGAAGGGGGAAAAGCTGGAGAGGCAGGTTGTTTACAGCTTACATGTAATATGGTATCTGTACTATTATACTATCATTATAGTATTTCTTATAAAAAACATATAATATTAATCCAAGTTAACGTCATATGTTCTACAAACTTTTAGCTTTAAAACAAGCTTTTGGGCTCCAAAATCACTGCAGATGGTGACTGCAGCCATGAAATTAAAAGACTCTTACTCCTGGAAGGAAAGTTATGACCAACCTAGATGGCATATTCAAAAGCAGAGACGTTACTTTGCCAACAAAGGTCTGTCTAGTCAAGACTATGGTTTTTCCAGTGGTCATGTATGGATGTGAGAATTCGACTGTGAAGAAAGCTGAGCACTGAAGAATTGATGCTTTTGAACTGTGGTGTTGGAGAAGACTCTTGAGAGTCCCTTGGACTGCAAGGAGATCCAACCAGTCCATTCTGAAGGAGATCAGTCCTGGGTGTTCTTTGGAGGGAATGATGCTAAAGCTGAAACTCCAGTACTTTGGCCACCTCATGCGAAGAGTTGACTCATTGGAAAAGACTCTGATGCTGGGAGGGACTGGGGGCAGGAGGAGAAGGGGACGACCGAGGATGAGATGGCTGGATGGCATCACCGACTCTATGGACGTGAGTCTGAGTGAACTCCAGGAGTTGGTGATGGACAGGGAGGCCTGGCGTGCTGCGATTCATGGGGTCGCAAAGAGTCGGACACGACTGAACGACTGAATTGGACTGAACTGGTATTAAGAGCTAGATTCTCTGGCTGAGACAGGATCTCAATTTGACCTTAAGAGTCTTTATGTCTTTGCACCGAATGTCAGGTAAACACCACAGAGAAGACAAATTTAATCTTATCTAAGTCTTCGTCAGTCGAATTAATCAATTAATATGATTCTGGGTTTAGCTTACTAAGTCAAAGACACCCTTCAACCTTCCCCATCCTTATCAGTGCACAGAAAGGTAATTTAAAGCCCATGATCTGAATACACAAAGTGATGGAGCCCAAGGGCATTGCTTTCTTTGCAAATCTCAAGACCTATATTGGTTTCTATTCAGGGCTAAGTAAGAAGAGATTTATATACAATTTCATTTCCCAGTTTTCTTCTGAAACAAAAAAACAATCCACTTTCTGATTCCACAGATTCTGATTCTCTATCCCAGACAGACATTGGCTCAGGACTTGTTCCCTAACCTTAATAAGCTCTGGAAAAAAAAAAAAAACTAATATATTTAAGACAATGAGAAGTCAGCTAAGGATTTAACTGTGGAGCCCTGAGTAAAATAGGACATCAGAATAAAAGGATTCTTCTGGCTAGAAGAGGGGGAAAAGAGGGGTTTGAGCTGTGTCCTACCTCAGTTACTTCATTTGGTTTCCCCACGTTCATTGACCCATCCAGATGAGCTTGTTCATGGACTTACCTCCTCCTTAGTAATATCTTTCCTAAAGAGACTTACCCTCCTAAATTATGTTTAAGAGTCTGCAAAGTACACAAACCAAAATTTTTTTTTTCTTTAAAGCCTATCTCTTTAATGGAGGCTCTCTTCTTTCCACTGTTGCCTCTGAATCCCTATTACTTTGAACAAAATAATTTTAGATTGTATTAGAAAATATATAACAAAGAGTTGCAGGTTCCTGTCTCTCTGCCAGCATCCGTCATGGCCTCCCACAACCATGACTGGCTCCCACCCTTAAGGGAGTGGGACCTAGAGGGGGTGCTGATGGCCCACGGGCAAGGGCTCGAGCAGGGCCTGGTGACCCCAGGACACCTGGAGACAAGGGAGTTTCTGCATACCTTGCATCAGACCATGCCTAAAGGGTGGAGCTCATCCACAGTGCGGTGGGAACAGCCTGTGAAGACCTGAGGTCTCAGGTCCCTGTGGCTCCCCAGCAGCACATGGGCACTGCAGCTTGTAGGCCTGGACGTCTTGGAGGGCGAGTGGGCTCACCCATGTGACATCAGGACCACCTGCTCTCCATGCACTGCCTGCTAGAAATCAACATCCAGCAACAGCCCTCTGAACAGACACACACACTGCTAAGTTCTAGAAACACCCATAAAACCTTTAAGTACCTGCAACAAAATCCAGTTAGCAGATTCTCCAAGAGCCCTGGCACCAGCTGTCCAGCCTCTCTCATTATGTTGTTTTATCGTTTTCTCTTTTGTCCGTCCTTTCCTTGATTTCTGTACAGGATTCTCTATCTTAAGGTGTACTGCCATTTTTATTTGTTTCTGTTTTAAAATTAAATCTCTGTTTGAGCCATTGTAAAGAAAATATTAAATATATTTGGGTTTCTTTTTTTTTAAAAAAAGGAAATTTTGTAATAAAGTGTACAGATTAAAACCTTACCAATAACTGCTTCCAGACCAACAAAGGGAAAAGGTATAGGGGCTATGGAAGACTTGATCAATTCAGCCCCCAAAAATAGAAAATAAACATGTACTAAAGAAAAAAGAAGGACTGAGAAAAAAGTGGTTAAATTATCACTTACACACAATATGATTGGCTACATTCAAAATTTAACAGACTCTGACTATAGGAATATCATGTATTCCATTATAGCTAATCTATTAGAATTAAGAACCAGGTTCAGCAAAGGTGCTGAATTAAAGTGAAAGTGAAAGTAAAGTCGCTCAGTCATGTCCAACTCAGCGACCCCATGGACTGCAGTCCACCAGGCCCCTCCACCCATGGGACTTTCCAGGCAAGAGTACTGGAGTGGGGTGCCATTGCCTTCTCCAAAATTAAAGACCAACCAAAGTTATACAATAACATTCTTATATAACAGCCCACCGATAATAAAAGATAAAAGGAAAATATATGATATTAACAAAAGAATAAAAAAATCTTAGGAACTTAAACATAAACCTAAGAATCCATGTACAAACTTTTATTAGTGTGAGCTGCTCAGTCGTGTCCGACTCTATGAGACCACATGGACTATAGCCCACCAGTTTCCTCTATTCACAGAATTCTCCAGGTAAGAATATCGGAATGGGTTGCCATTTCCTTCTCCAGGGGATCTTCCCAACCTAGGGACAGAACCCAGGTCTCCCACATTGCAGACAGGCTCTTTACCACCTGAGCCACAAATTTTTATTAAGAAATTTGCAAAAGTATCTCAAAGGATATAAAAGAAGATGAATAAAAGAAATGTGCAGTGAACTAGCAACCACTTAGCACTCTTCCTCAGAGGCAAAGCCCCTCTACCCACCAACTTTCCAGACCTATTCTCTGCAGATACAGGTCTATGAGACTAGGTATCTAACTATTCCTTGAAAATTTGCTTCATTGTTTAACCAGGCATATAGAATTCTATAAAGTAGCATCATTTATTTCATCAGTTCCTCTTAATGGACATATAGATTATTTCTAGGTTTTTGCAACTGTAAGTAATTTTGCCATAAACATTCTTGTGCATTCAACCATGTTCTTGTGTTATTTCTTTCTCAGGTCAAATTCCAAGAAGTCAAATTGCTGGCTCCAAGAAGGTGGATAAGAAGCAGGGGTTCACATTAGAGACGACTACCAGGAACATTTCACTGAGCTGTTCTCATCTAGTATTCTCACCTGACAAGATAATCAGAAATCTATCAGGGATTGTGTAGAAGAGAGAATGGGAAACCAAATTGGGAATATTTCAGGTAATAAAATATAAAACCAACATAGATTAAAAGGACAAAGATTTTTCATCAGTTCAGTTCAGTCACTCAGTCATGTCTGACTCTTTGCAACCCCATGGACTGCAACACTCCGGGCTTCCCTGTCCATCTCCAACTCCCGGAGCTTACTCAAACTCATGTCCATTGAGTCAGTGATGCCATTTAACCATCTCATCTTCTGTCACCCCCTTCTCCCCCTGCCCTCAATCTTTCCCAGCTTCAGGATCTTTTCTAATGACTCAGTTCTTTGCATCAGATTGCCAAAGTATTGGAGTTTCAGCTTCAGCATCAGTCCTTCCAATGAATATTCAGGACTGATTGCCTTTAGAATTGACTGGTTGGATCTCCTCACAGTCTAAGGGACTCTCAAGCGTCTTTTCCAATACTGCAGTTCAAAAGCATCAATTCTTCTGCCCTCAGTTTTCTTTATAGTCCAACTCTCACATCTGTACATGACTACTAGAAAAATCATAGCTTTGACTAGATGGAACTTGTCAGCAAAGTAATGTCTCTGCTTTGTAATATGCTGTCTAGGTTGGTCATAGCTTTTCTTCCAAGGAGCAAGCATCTTTAAATTTCATGGCTGAAGTCACCATCTGCAGTGATTTTGGAGCCCAAGAAAGTAAAGTCTCTCATTGCTTCCATTGTTTCCCTATCTATTTGCCATGAAGTGATGGGACTGGATGCCAGATTTTTTATAGGCTCCTCTAATAAGGAAATACAGGAAGACAGAAAAACAGATGCAAGCCTTGCTCCTCTAAATTTTGCTAGAAACCAGGGGTAATATTTGTTTATCCTCTATGAGATTTGCTGTAACTGGTGACTTCACTGTTACTTTAGCTAACCTTGTCTGCTTCTATGTAGTTACTTGCAGCCAAGTTTCTTTAAAGCAGACAAACAGGTAGGAGAGCTGGGGAACATTCATCTTAACTCAAAGAGGTCAACATGGTGAGCTGAGAACCCAGGTGATAGAGGGGGCAAGGAGGATGTCAGGAGAAGGTGGAGGCTGAGCTTCAGGCCTGCAGCATGAACACTGGGCCAGTGGGGAACCGCACGGAGCTCCAGTTCCTCAGCTCCTTCCACCAGCATTTACTGAGACTCTACCATGTGCACAGTGCCATTCTAGGCATGGAGAATAGAGCAGTGAGCAAAGCAGATGAAAACTTCCCTTTTAGGCTGCTAATGTTGTGGATTGGAGTGCAGAGTGGTAAAAAAGCGAATAATGGGCACATTTTACAATCTGTTAAGTAATCAACATACTTAGTAGAAAAATAGAGAAGATAGCAATTTTAGATGCAGTGTCCAGAGGTGCCCTCACTAAGCAAGTGCCATTTTAGTAAAGATCGGAAAGAAGCAAATAGGTGGGGCGTATGATTATCTGGGCAAATAGTATCAAGGCAGAGAAAACAAAAAGCACAAAGTCCCTGAGGTACAGTATGACTGTGACACTGAGAAACAGCCAAAATGCAGTGTTATTGGGGCAGTCATCAGTTCTCATTTTTCAGAAGTTTTTGCCTTTAGAAAGATAAAGGAAGTTCCATGAAGATGCCTTTCTGTGTGTGTTGATTTTCATTTGCCTCCAGCTCAAAATAATCTTCATGCCAAATAGCATATTTGAGGGTAGGACATTTCTGGTTCCTTAAGCAGAATGGAAAACAAAATCCTACCACTTTGTTGCTATACCTTTATCAATTCAGATCCTTGCCTTTCACATACATACAGGTGCTAAGTCCTCCAGAATCTTGCTGATTCTGCTTTAAGCTTAACAAGCTCTCAAGGCTGGGTCTGTAATGATTTATATATGACAACTTAAAATATTCCCTAGCATTTCTGTTCTTTCAACCAGAAGATCTCCATAGACTCTTTCCGCATGCAAATTTAATTGGCTGTTAGACAAAGTAACAAACATGAACTTGTAGAAAGGTCATTCAAAGCAAGGCCAGGTTCCTCCAAGACGCTTCTTTTGGGGAGAGGAGGTGGAGAGGGTGCATCTGAATTATCACTGCATTTCTCTTCACTTATCAAATTAGGACAAAGAGCTTTTGTTGGTAGCAAAATGCTACCAAAATCCTGGGTGATTTTCAGTGGTAAGACGTTCATTTCAGAAGAGAACAGTCTTTTCTCTCTTGTCATGAGAATGGAAAATTTCCAATTACCCTAGTGAGAGAAGGAAGCTGTTCTGACCAAGTTCTTACAAGTCATTGGTCACTCTAACTTTTAATTCATTTATCCAAAGCATATTCATTGAAGGGCATATCACCAAAATGGTCCAAAGGTAAACTCAAGTCCCCAGTAGACATGTAAAGCTCACAATTTATGATGAAATGTCTACTGTCATTCCTAAATTGCCTGGGGGCAATATTCTAGGCTTTTTGTTGGAACTCAGTTAAAGAGAGGCATTGGTCAGCACAGGGAATATTGTAGAGGAGTTTTCTTCCCGCCTCCCACCTTTCAGGTCTCCCAGCTTATAAGCTAATTGGGAAAGTAATATATAGAACTATAAAAGTTTATAAAGCATATGCATATTAAATAATGACATATGACAACAATATAATATACATCGCAAGATTATATATATGGGCAAATAACATGATATTGTACATTCACAGGAGGGAGAGATCTTTGTGGGTTGGAATATGGTGGCAGGGGAAGGGAAGATCATGGTAGAGATTTGGGAAATTCAGGTGGTTGCAAAATGTCCAGAAAGGGCAGATAAAGCATCAGGAAAAATTGTTCTTAAAAGGGCAGATAATGATGTTCCTCAGGAGCCTGAGAAAACACTTGGGGGAACTTGGTTTATCCCCCAAAATGGGTGCACCCTCCTGCCTTTCAATGGGTAGAGGTTGGGGACGCTAACCCCACTGTGATACCCAGGAAGTGCCACACCAGGGAGAACTGTTCCCCCAAGCACTCCACCAGTCCTTCTCAGTTCAGAAACATTACAGAATCATAAGAAAATGTTCCAGGAGTAAAGGTTTACATTTTAAACAATAACAAGCAAGCCATTAAATGTTTGGAACAAACAGATAACTCTTTCCTACTCACCTCCTAAATAGGTATAAATTATTTCCAAAAAGTTTGTGGAAAACTGTAAGATTTTCCTCTGTGGTAGGCCAATGCTGAATTACCACTTAATGGATTCTAAGGGTTCAGGCCAACAAATGTCTCCTTAAAGCAGTGGTTACCTCAAAAAAAGCCTGTACCTTTAATTGGCATATTTAATGTACTATGTGGGTGTGCATGCTCAGTCCCTCAGGCATATCTGATTCTTTGCGACCCTTTGGACTGTAGGCCACCAGGCTTCTCTGTCCATGGGATTTTACAGACAAGAATACTGGGGTGGGTTGTCATGCCCTCCTCCAGAGGACCTTTCTGACTCAGGGATTGAAACATCAACTTATGGCTCCTGCACTGGCAGGTGGGTTCTTTGCTACTGAGCCACCAGGGAAGCCCCTTAATGTATTATGATTTCTGCTAAAAACAAAGAAAACTTAAAATTTAAGGATAAGGTAAAAAGTTAATAGTCATTTCTAATTTTCTCTTGACATCTTATAGAATTAGATAAGCTGACTTTTTCAGGCAGGAAAATGGTGAAGCCCTGGCCATGCCTTCAGAAAAGACACTGTCTCCTCCTGCCAAGACCGGCGGCCACTGCCAGTGAGAGTTTATGGAGAGAACCATGATCTCTGGCAGATATGTGAATCTGATCATGCACTATCCACAGTTACTTGTTATGAATTGTTGCTTTGCTTTACACATAGTTTTGAACTTTCCACTATGAAGGTATATTTGCTAATCCAGAAGAATATTTATTTGAAAGTTTCCTGGTCTGATTTATATTAATAATAAGCATTTAGACATATGGTACCTAGGCCTCCATTTGCACTCTTGTCTGGACCCTGAAAATATAAAATGAGAATATCCAGGCATTCTCCCGTGTAAGAAGTCAAGTGCCAATGTGTGAGCATCCATGATGGGCCAGAAACTGACTCTACTTTTGTCATTTTACTTAAACCTCCCAGCGATATTATGAGGTTAAACAGATATATGAACAAACTGAGGATCAGAAAAGTTAACATCTTTGGCCAAGATCACATAGCTAATAAGCAAGGGCCTGGAAATCCAACAAAATCTTTCCAACCACAAAGCATTTCCTTTCCACTAGCTATGCCTCAATTTAATCCAGTGTTGATGCAGGTAAAATGGCAGCTTAGCTGCTCTTCGCTTTCGTTTTCATTTAGAATGGGGAAAATGAACCAACAACTGCCTCCTTATCCAAGCAGTGTCTCCTTGGAGAAACCCAGACTCTACGAGCATGTCTTTTCCAAGTTCCTTGTAATAGTAATGAGATGCTCTCCCAAGGATCCCAAGGTGCTCCTTTGAAGCTCCTTTGGCTTCTAAGAATACCAACAGATAGTCTTTCCGTGCTGCAAATAAGGAGGACAAAACTGTTCCTCACTCGAAGATAAAATTGAGGGAAAGCAAACTGCTGGATGGGGAGTTGTATTTTGAAATCATGTGTGTGTGTCTGTGTGTGTGTGTGTGTGAGAGAGAGAGAGAGAGAGAGAGGGGCATTCCTTTCACTGTTCAAAGACCACCAGCAAAAGCCAAGCTTGTGAACAAATTCCTTCTGCTGACAAATATCAGAACCATCTTAAGAGTTTTATTCTTCATATTTTTAATATAAATTTTAATTGGAGGTTAATTACTTTACAATATTGTATTGGTTTTGCCACACATCAACATGAATCCACCACAGGTATACACATGTTCCCCATCCTGAAACCCCTGCCTCCTCTCACCCCTTACCATCCCTCTGGGTCATCCCAGTGCACCAGCCCCAAGCATCCTGTATCATACACTGAACCTGGACTGGCGATTCATTTCTTATATGATATTATACATGTTTCAATGCCATTCTCCCCAGTCATCCCACCCTCTCCCTCTCCCACAGAGTCCAAAAGACTGTTCTATACATCTGTGTCTCTTTTGCTGTCTTGCATACAGGATTATTGTTACCATCTTTCTAAATTCCATATATATGCATTAATATACTGTATTGGTGTTTTTCTTTCTGGCTTACTTCACTCTGTATGATAGGCTCCAGTTTCATCCACCTCATTAGAACTGATTCAAATGTATTATGTTTAATGGCTGAGTAATACCCCATTGTGTGTATGTATCACAGCTTTCTTATCCATTCATCTGCTGATGGACATCTAGGTTGCTTCCATGTCCTGGCTATTGTAAACAGTGCTGTGATGAACATTGGGGTACACGTGTCTCTTTTAAAGTAGCTTCTTTTTACTTTTAGCTCCACTGAAAAATATAACTGTCAAAGAAGTGGATCCATTTCCCTATTACTTTTATTATATTTCAAAATCACATATCTGGTCATGTTATTCCCCTACTTTAAAATGCTTCAGTGGGCAAGGGTGGGATGATATGGGAGAATGGCATTGAAACATGTATAATATCATATGTGAAATGAATTGCCAGTCCAGGTTCGATGCAGGATACAGGATGCTCGGGGCTGGTGCACTGGGATGACCCAGAGGGATGGTACAGGGAGGGAGGTTGGAGGGGGGGTCAGGATGGGAACACGTGTACACCTGTGGCAGATTCATGGTGATGTATGGCAAAACCAATACAATATTGTAAAGTAATTAGCCTCCAATTATAATAAATAAATTTATATTAAAAAATGATAATTAAAAAAATAAAATGCTTCTGTAGTTCCAACCACCTAGTAAATCAAATCTAAGTTCTCTAAGATGACATTCAAGGCCTTTTAATATCTGAATCAGGCCAATTATTTCATCTTCAGTGCTTGCCATTTCCTGCATGATCTATCCTTTAAAATAGGCCAAAAGAGGTGCCATGCCCCAAACAGGCCTCACCTTGTCCAATCAAGGGCTTACACTGAGGCCCCTGTCTTGTTCACTATGCCTCAAAATTGTATTTATTCTTGAAGATGCATTTCAGAATAACCTATACACTAAAGCCTTCTCCAACCTAGACAAGTGACTACCAAGTTTTGAAATACAAACATAAATAAGGGAGTCTTAATACTGGACTGCTCAGTTTTACTTTGTCAAGTAAGAACACACATACACACACACCTATCATAATATATAGGGCAAGTTAGAAACAAAAAGAAAGCATATAATCTCAGAATAAATGACACCTTTTCAAGTTAATAAATTTTGTTTCTATAAAAATTTCACTCATTAGGTTTTTCTTAATTTTCTCATTTGCCACAGGTAAACAAACCAAAAAATAAGCCATGGACTGGCATTTGGGAACTGTCCGAGATCGCAGATAGAATTCTTTCATTAATTGTCTTCTAATATTGGACTAATCAAAAAGTTCTTTCAGTTTTTTCCATAACACCTTATGAAAAACCCCAATTAATATTTTGGCAAACCAAACACTTCATACAGATTTGCTATACTGAGTTAAAACTATTTTACTGAAACTCTTTTACTCTCTTCTCATTGAGTTTTGAATTTTTGAGTATAGGGATTATCATTGTTATTCTCCATATTCTAAGCATCTGGTACATCAAAGGTGCTCAATGAATATCTGCTAAATTAATATTCATACAAATGACTCTGCATGTAGAAGGCATGCCAAGGCAGACCAGTCCCCAAAATCTTCCTTATCATTCTGGTTAAAGAATCAGTTGCCACTGCATGAGACACAAGAGGTGCAGTTTGAATCACTGGGTCAGGAAGATTTCCTGGAGTAGGAAATGGCAACCCCACTCAAGTATTCCTGTCTGGAAAATCCCGTGGACTGAGGAGCCTGGTGGGCTACAGTCCATGGGCCCACAAAGAGTTGGACACGACTGAGCGCAAGCATAACTCCATTTCCAGATGTTTTTTATTATTGATATTTCCTGCACCATATAATGTCACCTGTGAGACACTTCTCACACAAGGCGCTGAACAAAATATCAAGCAATGTTCCCCTAGGTTATAATCATCCTCTCCTTTATCACCATCCTCTAAAGTCATGGGTTTCCCTGGTGGCTCAGACGGTAAAGAATCCTCCTGCAATGCGGCAGACCTGGGATTGATTGCTGGGTTGGGAAGATCCCCTGGAGGTGGGCATGGCAATCCAGTCCAGTATTCTTACCTGGAGAATCCCTGTGGACAGAAGAGCCTGGTGGGCCACAGTCCATGGGGTCACAAAGGGCTGGACACAACTGAGTGACTCAGCACAATTTAAAGGCCTCCTCTTCTGTGTAACCTTCCAGGGATTTTTACAAAATGAGCATTTCACCTGCTTGTTGTGGTCATTAGTTTGGATGGTTTAGGTTATAAATGCTAGGAGTGCAACTCAAACTCAATTAAACAAAAAAGTAATTCATTGATTTATGTTACTGAAAAGTTTCTCAGCTAAAGCTTGACTCAACAGTTCACTGATGGCATTTTGAACCTGATTTCTCCTTATTTTGTCCTTCTGCCTTCTGTGGTCTTATTCATCCAGCACTGGTCCCTTTCATGGTCTTGAGAGAAAGAGGTATCAGCATCTCCACACACTATATGCTTTTTATTCCTCATATTTCAAAAAAGAATATAATTTCCCTTCATTCCCACAAATTCAATCTAATAATAGTTTAGGTTACCTGACCACAACTGAACCGAGGCTAGTGGAATAAAATGGAATGACTAATTACAATCTTAAGTTCTAACACTGAAGCTAGAACACAGAGATAGAGTCCACTTTCCAGGAAACACGTAAATTCCCACATGGAACTGTAGGGTTGGTGCAAAGAAATAGAGCAGTAGCAATTGTTGGCACAAACACCCACTACGTTCTGTACAAGTGATCCTTTTCTGAAGTTATAAGTGTTCTCAAAAACATTAGGACTTTCACAAATATGGTTATTTAAAAATCTTTCTCTCCCTTAAAGAAAATGATACCTCCCCCAAACTCTTATTCCACCCCCACAAAAAGCAGTCACATTATTCTTTCTTTAACAAAGTAGAATTTAAAGATCTCTTCTAGAAAAAGATGGATGATGATAAAGGAGCTGTTTCAAGAGCTGGCCCAGAAAGTAATGATTAATTATATTCTTTCAGGCTGAACTGTCCAATGTACTAATACTAGAGGGCATCATCTTTCTTCTGGTTTCTAAAGAGGCCAAAAGATTCTTTGCCTGTGGCAGTGAGATATGAATGGAAGGTTAGTCACTTGATCTTTCCACAGAAGCAATAATTCACTGCCTCCAAGAAGAGCTCTCCAAGGAAGCACATTTGAGGGACTATATAAAACCAGTCCTCTCATCTAAAATGGACAGATTCTTAGAAGCTGCTTTAATGAACACCTGCTTTTACCTGAACACACACACACACACACACACACACACACACTGCGCTTTCCTGGAGGTTCCGTTGGTAAAGAATCCACCTGCAATATGGTGGTCCGCCTGAAATGCAGAAGTCCTGGGTTGGATCACTGTGTCAGCCAGATGCCCTGGAGAAGGAAATGGCAACCCACTCCAATATTCTTGCCTGAGAAATCTCGTGGGCAGAGGAGCCTGACACGCTACATACAGCCCCTGGCGTCACAAGAGTCAGACTTAACAACTTAATGACTTAACAACTAAACCACCACCATCACCACCACACACACGCACACACACAGATTCTGAGCTTGGCATATGACTTGCTTTGGGTGATAGAACATTATTGAACATCACAACAAAGGCTTGTAAAGCTCTAGCCTAATGGGAACTATTCCACCTTTATGTGGAAAAGCCCAAATAGCTCTGGGAGGATATGAGAGCTTATGGAGTCAAGTCCCTGCTGTTTCAGCCACCCCAGCTATTTAAGACATCCTAGCCAAACCCTAGTCTGCAGTCCATGGGGTCGCTAGGAGTCAGACACGACTGAGCGACTTCACTTCCACTTTTCACTTTCATGCATTGGAGAAGGAAATGGCAACCCACTCCAGTGTTCTTGCCTGGAGAATCCCAGGGACAGGGGAGCCTGGTGGGCTGCCGTCTATGGGGTCGCACAGAGTCGTTCACGACTGAAGCGACTTAGCAGCAGCAGCAGCCAAAGCCCAAATGCACGTATGAGTCCCACCAGCACCATGTGGAACAGAAATGAAATGTACCAAATTGAGCTCAACCCATACTGCCACGGTAAAGAATTATGAGCAAATAAATGGATGTTGTTTTGAGGCGCTAATTCTTGGGCTACAGTGGTAGATAATAAACTATAATTGGCACAATTCTTAAGACTTTAGAACAACTACACACCTTTAGCCTACACATTAGGTGACCAATAAATGTTTAGTGAATTATTTAATAAATTAAATTAAATCTAACTGTGCTGGTCATCCATTTGAATTGTATATTTGTAAAAAGCTTTTCTAACAAAATGTCAGAAAAGATTAAAGATTTCACAGAAAAATTAATTTGGCATTTATTTATTCAAAAGAAGACATATAGGATGCCATCTTCTACTTAGTTGAGTAAAGTCACAAAGTAAACTTTAATGGTAAGGGAAGTAATTGACTTGTAATACTTAGTTTGGTTTCTGACCCTTGATACATGTTATATTACCAATAACACTGAGGATGGCTGTGAATACTGATGATGACTAAACTTCTCAAGGATGGGGCTATTTTAGTCCATTTTTTATTCATGGTACATTATTTACAATATCATGGATATATTTTGAGGGTGAGGTTCATGATGAAGAGGATAATATGAGATAATGAGTAGAGCAGGGAGGATTTTCAAATCCTAAAAGATGATGCTGTGAAAGTGCTGCACTCATTATGCCAGCAAATTTAGAAAATTCAGAAGTGGTCACAGGACTGGAAAAGGTCAGTTTTCATTCCAATCCCAAAGAAAGGCAATGCCAAAGAATGCTCAAACTACTGCACAATTGCACTCATCTCACACGCAGCAAAGTAATGCTCAAAATTCTCCAAGCCAGGCTTCAACAGTATGTGAACCATGAACTTCCAGATGTTTAAGCTGGATTTAGAAAAGACAGAGGAACCAGAGATCAAATTGCCAACATCTGTTGGATCATCAAAAAGAGCACGAGAGTTACACAAAAACATCTATTTCTGCTTTATTGACTATGCCAGAGACTTTGTCTGTGGATCGCAACAAACTATGAAGAATTCTTCAAGAGATGGGAATACCAGACCACCTGACCTGCCTCCTGAGAAATCTGTATGCAGGTCAGGAAGCAACAGTTAGAACTGGACATGGAACAACAGACTGGCTCCAAAGAGGGAAAGAAGTACATCAAGGCTGTATACTGTCACCCTGCTTATTTAATTTCTATGCAGAGTACATCATGAGAAACGCTGGGCTGGAAGAAACACAAACTGGAATCAAGATTGCCGGGAGAAATATCAATAACCTCAGATATGCAGATGATACCACCCTTATAGCAGAAAGCAAAGAAGAAGTAAAGAGCCTTTTGATGAAAGTGAAAGAGGAGAGTGAAAAAGTTGGCTTAAAGCTCAACATTCAGAAAACTAAGATCATGGCATCTGGTCCCATCATTTAATGGCAAATAGATGGGGAAATAATGGAAACAGTGACAGACTTTATTTTGGGGGCTCCAAAATCACTGCAGATGGTGACTGCAGCCATGAAATTGAAAGATACTTGCTCCTTGGAAGAAAAGCTATGACCAATCTAGATAGCATATTAAAAAGCAAAGACATTACTTTGCTGACAAAAGTCTGTCTAGTCAAAGCTATGGTTTTTCCAGTAGTCATGTATGGATGTGAGAGATGGACAATAAAAATCTGAATACCAAAGAATTAATGCTTTTGAACTGTGGTGTTGGAGAGGACTCTTAAGAGTCCCTTGGACTGCAAGGACATCAAACCAGTCAATCGTAAAGGAAATCAGTCCTGGATATTCATTGGAAGGACTGATGCTGAAGCTGAAACTCTAATACTTTGGCCACTTGATGCAAAGAACTGACTCATTGGGAAAGACCCTGAGACTGGGAAAGTTTGAAGGCAGGAAGAAAAGGGGACAACAGAGGATGGGATGGTTGGATGGCATTACCAACTCAATGGACACAAGTTTGAGTAAGCTCTGGGAGTTGGTGAGAGAAGCCTGGCGTGTTGAAGTACATGAGGTTGCAAAGAGTCGGACACAACTGAGCAACTGAATTGAACTGAACAGCAGGGAGATTTTTAAATTTTACTTGGAATACACTGTGATTCTTCTTCAATATAAGAACTCATATCTTTCCCCAGTTATACAAAATTCTTATTCCTTCAAATATTACCTCTTCTCAATTCTGTTTTTTGCATTCTTTATACTGCTTATTCTATCAGCTTTATTAGCTGCTCCTAATCTTTCCAATTTATTATCTGTTAGACCTGCCTCTTTAGAAACCTATATGCAGGTCAGGAAGCAACAGTTATTACTGGACATGGAACAACAGATTGGTTCCAAATAGGAAAAGGAGTACATAAAGGCTGTATATTGTCACCCTGCTTATTTAACTTCTATGCAGAGTACATCATGAGAAATGCTAGGCTGGAAGAAACACAAGCTGGAATCAAGACTGCCAGAAGAAATATCAATAACCTCAGATATGCAGATGACACCACCCTTATGGAAGAAAGTGAAGAGGAACTAAAAAGCCTCTTGATGAAAGTGAAAGAGGAGAGTGATAAAGTTGACTTAAAGCTCAACATTCAGAAAACAAAGATCATGGCATCTGGTCTCATCACTTCATGGGAAATAGATGGGGAAACAGTGGAAACAGTGTCAGACTTTATTTTTTTGAGCTCCAAAATCACTGCAGATGGTGACTGCAGCCATGAAATTAAAAGATGCTTACTCCTTGGAAGGAAAGTTATGACCAACCTAGATAGCATATTCAAAAGCATAGATATTACTTTGCCAACAAAGGTCCATCTAGTCAAGGCTATGGTTTTTCCAGTAGCCATGTATGGATGTGAGAGTTGGACTGTGAAGAAGGCTGAGTGCTGAAGAATTGATGCTTTTGAACTGTGGTGTTGGAGAAGACTCTTGAGAGTCGCTTGAACTGCAAGGAGATTCAACCAGTCCATCCTAAAGGAGATCAGTCCTGGGTGTTCTATGGAAGGACTGATGTTGAAGCTGAAACTCCAATACTTTGGCCACCTCATGCGAAGAGTTGACACATTGGAAAAGACCCTGATGCTGGGAGGGACTGGGGGCAGGAGGAGAAGGGGATGACAGAGGATGAGATGGCTGGATGGCATCACTGACTCGATGGACATGAGTCTGAGTGAACTCCGGGAGTTGGTGATGGACAGGGAGGCCTGGCGTGCTGCGATTCATGGGGTCACAAAGAGTCGGACACGACTGAGTGACTGAACTGAACTGGATCTTTCCAATTTATTATCTATTAGACTCCCTAGGAATTTTACTTTAATAATATTAGTTCAACGAATTCTCTCTTCTGTGTCTAATAATCTATTACACTTATCTCTCATGCTTATAATTTGAAGAATTATGTTCTTTATTCACAGATGTCTGTTTTGCTCTTTTCTATTCTATCTGATATTTTTATACAATTTTATTTTTAAATTGTGCTATATATTTATTTTTTATCTTTCCAATTACCTTAAATTTTCTTATTTTATAGTTTCTTTCTGATTTAAAATGCTTAGATCTTAGAATACTAAGTATTCTGTTGGTTGTATCTGCTCAATCTTGCTATGTAATATGTAGTTTTTACATGAGTTTATCTTAAAGGATAAATATTTGTACCTTGGGATTCCTATGTATTCTAGTTTATAAAATTATTAGAATGAAATGATTTCAGCCTTTTCGATGCCTAGAGAATAAGGGCTTTCAACAGTTCAGCACCGTTTTTGAGAACCTGATAGGATGCCAGGTCCCTTTTGGCTCCCTCTGGACAGAACCCCAGGTTCCAGCCCAACTGCACCCCTCAGTAGTTATCTAAGACAAACTTGCTCCTCCCCTCTCCCAGATAACGTGTCTTAGAGTAGCTGTAATTCCTAGTGTATCCTAAGCACATAGTCAGAACCAGTCTCTACACAGTCATCTTTCTTCCTGGTCTCTCTTCTTCTCCATCTTAAGCTTTTGCTTCACTCCCCTCCTTTTGGTAACATGTTAATCCAATTTGGCCTTTGGCTCTACCTCCTCAAATTCCTCCTCCTCCAGGTGCACTGGAATGACTCACTGCAATCCTGTTTTGAGTTACAAAGTAAGGGTATGCTCAGATGACTGATCTCAAATGGGAGCACACACAGTATATACACAGAATTGGGGAGGATTTTTCACGCTATAAAATTTATTTATGAATCTGAGGCTAAGTTTTATGAAGAATAAAAATAACAAAATTGGCCTTCAGAATATTGAATGTGACCCCATGGACTGTAGGCCCCCTTGCTCTTGCCCAAGGAATTTTCCAGGCAGGAATACTGGAATGAGTTGCCATTTTCCTCCTTTAGGGGATCTTCCCAACTCAGGGATCCAATCTGCTTCTCTTGCATCTCCTGCGTTGACAGGCAGGTTCTTTACCACTAGCACCACCTGGGAAGCCCCAGAAGAAAGATGTAGTTCCAGAAAAACTAAAAATGGTTCATTCTTCTGACAAGATTCTTGAAAAAACAGTATCAATAAAAAAAATTGCAGCGTTGTAAAAAAGGGGCCTAATTCTCTAAAATTAATTTTAACTGTATTTCTCATTAAGCAAACTCAGTAGAAATAGCACTATGTGAACAGTGAAAAAAAAAGTTTTTTTTAAACTGAGTTTCTGAATTTAGAAATGAGAAAATTGATGTGCACTCAACTCTAGAGGATATCTTTAAAAATTCTCTTTATTATACAAGTCTTGGAAAAAGAAACCAGGGAATAAAGGGATGGTAGGAACAAAGCAGAGATCTCCATGCCATTACCTACAAGATCCATGAGGGACAGAAGCTGGGAGCAGAAACCTACTCCCAAAGCCACGCATACTGGGAAACATGCGTGGAGTAGAGGGGTAGAGATGGTTAGGGTTGTATCCACTCATTTAGCAATGTTCCATGAGAACTCTCTTTGTGGAAGGCATTGCTGTGCTGAGCAGGGAAGGAGATGAACGCTATTTCAGATGAATCCTCTATCCTCTAAAACTTTCTAATCTGATATAAAACAAAAATAGGATAAAATGTCACGTCAAAGTCCCACATGAGTAATACAGAAAAAAATTAAACACATCCAGGAGATAGGAAAAAAAATTTTTTTTTCAGTTTTTAAAAATCTACTTTTGGTTAAAGAAATAAGTAAAAGTTTATTACCAGTTAGGCAGGAGATGGGTGGGCCCTAGAGCATGTTCCCTGTGGACAGAAATCCCGTAACAGCAAAATCAAGAAAGGAGCTGGACCCTGCCCAAATAAAAGGTAAAAAGACCAGTATTTATCTTTCTCAAAGTCAAGAAGACCCTCCTGACTACACATACACAGAAAGACCTGCTGGAAGTCAAAAAGAGAGGAGGTATCCCCTCACCCAGTCAGTGATGCCAACCTATCCTCAGGCCTTTTCACTAGAATCCACCTTGGCTACGAGATGCGCACACACACATGGGAGGATCCTGAGATAAACCAAATATAGCTTCAGAACCAGAAACCCAGAAAATGTCCCACAGAAGTGATTCAAACTGCTAGGCAGGCATTGCTCTCTCCGATCCCTCCCACGGGTCTATCCATATGTGCCCTTTTCCCTCCTAATAGACACTTTCCTTGTTTCACGCTAACTTTCCATCTCAGTGTGGAAATTTATCACATAGCTGGCAGGAAGAGCCTTGTCACTGCCCACTGGTCCTTGTCACTGGTCCACAGCTCGCCGTGGTCTAGCAGCTAGGGTTCAGCGGTGTCACTCCACAGCCCGACCCCAGTCTCTGACCCGCTGCACACTGCTGCAGGCTAAGACCACCCGCGAGCGCTAGCACTTCCTGACTCCAGGCCGGGAATTCCCTGAAGACGGTAAGTTTTTCTCAAGTGTTTAGTCAGAGAAAAAGCAGTCCCAAGCCTGCCATCCCCATTTACGTCTTCAGCCAGCGTAAAACAGAAGAAGGGCATTCTCAGTGTTGGGAACACAAGATCGTTGGAGAGGCATCCGATGCTTCAGCAGCTGGTCACAACTGGCCACCCCCAAAATGCCATTCTCAGTTTCTTGGATCTAATAGAAAATAGACAAAATGCTATCCAGAGCTACAAAGCCCTATTCAACATCGTCCAACAGCCAGGAATCGCCGCCGCTGATGGAACCTGACGCCCTGGCCAGGGAGATTCAGCCTCGGCTCTTCCAGCACACAACTGGGGCCTCCTGGACAGGAATTTCACTTCTCAGGGTTCCTGCCTGCACAGCGAACAGCAGCACAGCGGAGATTATCTCTAAAGCCCATCTCGTCCTGGATTTTATGAGACTAAGAGATTTCTAAGCTGCCAAGTGCCATGCTGCTCATTTAATGAGAACATTCACATAAGCTGCTGCTAAGTCACTTCAGTCGTGTCCGACTCTCTGCGACCCCATAGACGGCAGCCCACCAGGCTCCTCCATCCATGGATTTTCCATAAGCTATTCTCAGCAAAACTGTAGAGTTGCTAGTGCTGTCTTAAATAGGAATTTACTACAGACTCACTCTTCTTCCCTTTTCCTGGATGTTCATAGAGAGTCCTGCCCTCTACAACTTGGGTAAATAGGTATTATTTTCCCCTCTTAATCATCACACAGCAAGTCTCCAAATCCAAGTGCAAAAACGGTGACTCCTCAGAGGCGACAACAGGCAATTAGATGTCTGCAGTTTTGCATATTCCAAGCAAGCAATTTAAAATGTCAAATAGTGAGCCATTTCTCTGTGCTCCATAAAGACTCCCCCTGATTCCCCCAGACAACCCATTTGCAGAATTGCTAGTAAATCAACATAATTTGTTTTCCCTGAGACTGTGTTCTGCTAGGGAAACCTCCTTCAAAACTGCTGAAGCTGCTGCAATTATATAAAATTATTACATCTCACAATAAGGAACTTCCCTATAATTGGTCATGCAAATGAGGGACAATAATATATATATAATTTAGACAGTCTGACTGTTGTTCCCAAGTTAGTTTAATTTCGCCAGTGTTCCCTGTGTTTCATAAAACCCCAGAATTCTACAATTCAGCAGATATGAGCTATCCCAGAGACAGACATTTTGCATGCACAAATTCAAATATTTAATATGTAATTCATGTTAAATATTTGCAGTATTTAAATGCAAATATACCATCACTGTGATGTCTGTCACAGCAGAACGGAGAATAATTAGACTTCATTTTAACGCAGTTGACAGCCAGTTTTTCCAAAAGTCTCACAGAAAGCCTGCAGGCAAGTCAACAATGCCCAAGTCCACACACCTGGCACCACCAAAGAAAATGGATCAGAGTCCAAGATGGGGAACTTTGTGATGCTCTTTCCCCAGAAGATAGAGCAGCCCTAAGGCTCGCCCTTGAATGGTGTAGAGGTATGGAGATAGCCTTGCCCAAAGAATGTCCCCGAAATGTAAAAAGGCAGTTTATTCTGGTGGCAAAAAGAATACTCAAAGAAACTCAAGAACAATGGCTCCTAGTATAGCTTTGACTGGATCTATGATCACCATACCTATGATAAATGTTTGCTATTACACACAAGTTAAGGCAAGAATGTAGTCTTAGGTCAGGGGTTGAATCTCAGTTTTAAGGTATTAGTAGCTGCATGAGTCTCATACAAGGTTCTAGTTCTCTGAACCATAGCTTCTTCAGTTATAAAATGAATTTGGTGACAAGAGGGGAGGATTAAGTGTTTACCTGGTATACATTCAACTGTAAAACATTTAGCCTAGACACAAAAATTAAGACGTCCCTAAGCGAGGTTGTGAAACGAGTTGAGACTGCCTAGAGTCCCTTCTCTCCTCGCATTTTTTTTTACTTTTCTTTAAACTTACACCCTTCCTTTATGCTATTTCCTTCTCCCAAGCATAACTTAGCCACACTAAGATTAGGGAGATACAGAGTATTAGCAGTATTTATACTCAACATGCTATAGAAGCTGAGAGCACAATATCTAGAGCCAGACAGATCTGGGTTCAAATCCTGATTCCATCCTTCTCTAGTAACATGACCTAGGCAAGTTAATTCATTTCTCTATGTCTCAAATTCTCCATCTATAAAATGGGGATAATGCTAATAACTACCTGTACAGAGTTGAGGCAAAGACTAAAATGTTCATGACATGGTTAGTATTATGTTAAAGTGAGCGTCTAATGGGCTTCTCTGGGAGCTCAGATGGTAAAGAATCTGTCTGCAGTGTGGAAGACCCGGGTTTCATCCCTGGGTGGGGAAGATCCCCTTGAGAAGGGAATGGCTACTCACTCCAGTATTCTTTACTGGAGAATTTCATGGATAGAGGAGCCTGGTGGGCTACAGTCCATGGGTTTGCAAAGAGTATGGCTCTGGTTATATTTAGTCCCTCATTCTGCTAATAGCTCAAATTTAGCTTATACATAAATTTATCTTTACACAGGAACTTGAACCACATTTCCCCTCTCCTGCTCAATTGATTTATAAAAATCCATTACAGTCTTTATATTCTACCTTTTTCAATTTTACTTTGTTCTCTTGAGTCCTGCATGTACTTCCCTTATTCTCTCCAATCTTTCTGAAGAGGAAAAAAAGGCAGTCCCTTGAGTTCTACTTTCCTAGGAGTCAACCCTCAAATTTCTAGCATCATTAATTCCTTCTCATTCATTCCTCTGTGCCTCTAATTATCCAACAATCTTTGAATGATCATCTCTTATTTGCCAATCTTGATTAGGAACTGGGAATACAAAAATAGCAGAAACTGCCTTCAAACAGATCTGCAGGATGGATCAAAGAGATATATTTGAAAGACATTAAGGAGTCAACATCAACAGGACTTGAGACTGATGGATGTGGCAGGCTAGGAGCAAAGTTCACTCTTAAATTCATCCCCAAGTTTCTTTAAAAGGTTGTGTATGAATATGCTTTTGTCTGAATATTCTCTCTACCAAGCACAACTATAAGGTAGACTATGCAACATCAGGAGTATTAACATAATGGGGAGACATTTTTTGCTTCTGGAAATACATGAAAAAAAATGTATTTTCATGGAAAAAAAAATTTTTTTTTTTTTTTTAAGAAAAAAATGTTCTAGCTGAAATAGGCAGAAACAGACTCATGGAAAGCAAAACTTAGGTACATAAATACAAGATTAATAAGATGATTTGGGACCTTCAGAGTCTTTAAGAATAGTTTTTCATTTCAAAGTTGTGAAGGTCTTTTAAGAGCCAGGGTTCTACTGATGAAAAATACAAAATAGCATCACTGAATGTGCTTCACTCTGCAAAGGAAAGCAAAGGCTTTTCTGGAACTGCACAGTTGAGTCAACAAGCAACTCAACTTAAAATTGCTCTGCAAAAATAATGTAAAAGGTTAACAGTTAGGAAATGACTTGCTTACTGTATCCTTATAAGGGACATAAGGAAAGGGAATGGGGTTGTGAGATCTGGGAAAACAGGGATGAGAAAGTAAAGATACGAAAGGAAAAGTTTATACTGGAAGATCAATGCCTCCTAATAACATGGCTGCAACCCAGAGCCAAGAAGAGTTGGTATGTGGTACATATGTTGCATATGGATAGACCCCTGAGGCAGTAACATGTGCTTCCAGAGTTGTTTGCCTTTTCTGCAGTATAATCCACTCCTCTCACCCTCTTTGCCTCCTTAAAACTCAGTAACGTCTATTTAAAACATTTTGCACCCATTAGGTGAAGAATATATAAAGGAAGGTCTATACCCATGCACAGGGTGAAGAGGAGTAGGGAAGCATCTCAACAATGTGGAAAAGCTTCCTGCAGGCAGGCAAAAAAGAAAAGGCAGAGAAGCCAGGAGCAGTGGTTCAAAGGGAAGTGTGGCCAACAAGAAGACCCAGCGTTCCCCAGCAGCACCATCCTTGCAAGGAGGAGTCGACTTCCTAGGCTCACAAGAGCTACAGATTCAGATAATTGTTTTTTGGATGTTAAAGTAAAGAAGTAACAGAAATGCTAGCAATCTTGGGGAAATTGGCACACAAGGAAAGTTCTTACAGAAGAAAATGAGCCAGGTTTATAAGAGCGGGTCAGAATGCACTCTACTGCATATTGAATCTACTTCATTCAATAGGGCATAAGCAAAAACTCAAAAGGTCCAAAATCCCAGGCCTCCCTCCCCAAACAGAGTTTCTAAGGGTCATCGACATTCATAAAGGCATGGTTGAGAGATGTTATGAGAAGAAAATCAGCAAAGTTCAACAATCCTAGTCGGGAGCTTCATTCTCCTGTTTATTTCTCATATCAGGGATATCCTCAGAGATGCATGAAGATCTCCCATTCCCAGAGAAAATTCATGACAGAAACCCAAAGAATGGTCAACTTTTCTGCTAAATGTCATGCAAGATGGGAAATCTGGTATTTCTTTTCATAGCCTTCTCCAGTTTTTAAATCACTTACAGTCAAAAATCTCTTAACATCAAACCAATTATCTCGTACAGCAATCCTAGCTCAATCCATCTTCCTCTGACTCTCCATGGAAAAGAAGAGTCAATAGCCAGTATTCTCTGAACTTTCTACAGCTGTGACTAGAGTCACACCGTGACCCCCTCTCATTTTCTCACACAGGCTAGACAACACTAATTTTGCCTCCTGGACCATTTCTCCAATTCACCCCCTTCACAGTTTCTACTGTTTTAGCTTCTCTGGCTTTCTGTACCTTCGTGTTAAATTGAGAAGCAAATCAGAAACAATACATTTAAGACCAATAAAAAGCAGACTAAAAAGATAGATGACTTCACTTTCATATCATAATTGTACTGATGGCATTGTCATTTTGAAACTTTCTCTAAAATGTCATTATGCATTCAACTTTGGAAACCTGTATCCATTGTGTCAATCTGCTGTATGCTGAAGCAGTGACATTTTCAATTCTGTTAAACAGTGCTTTGCTCTACTGAAAGATTTCTAAAACACTGAGTTTAAAAAAATCCAGTTATTAAAGGAGTTGCTCAGGGAATCTACCAAGCACGCCTGAAAGTTCACCTCGACACTGAAAACTGTTATTTTCCATCAAAGCCATTCTTTTTCTGATCAGGTCATTAAGGACCTCTATCTGCCTGATCAAATCACGTTTGCTGACATCAGACTTGACCCTTGATCAACCGTCCTCACAAAGGAATCCTCCTTTGAAAAGTGTTCTCCCCTTTCTTTGCACAGCCTCATCCTCTGGTTTTCTGCTTCCCTCTCTACTATTGCTTCTCACTCTTTGGCCTACTCCTCCTCTTCCTAATGTTTAACTCCTAAAGTTTCTCAGAGTCATCTCAAGACATCTTGTCTCCTTTGAAGCACTCCTAGCATCCATTATGGTTTTAATTACCACTTATAAATCAAGGACTTCCAAGGTGTAATTCCAGTCCAGACCTTTATTTGAAACTTCATAAAAATATATCTAATTTACTCATCAATATCTCCTTTTAGACATCTAACAAGCAACTCCAACTCCTTGTGTCTAGGACTGAATATACAATTACTCACTTCCCACTGCTTACACCTACACCTGAAAAATCTGCTTGTTGTGATCCCTACATTTCCTGGCTCAATAATTGCTCTTGAAAGAAACCTACTGCCATCACTAAGACTTTCTTCATCCTCCACATTCAATCACCCACCTCGACTTCCTAGACTTCTCAAATGCATGTGTGTAGACTTTCATGGCTCCTTTCTTTATCCCAGTCACTACCGCCTCTCTCCTGGACTTCTGAAAAACCCCTAAATGGTCTCCCAGCCCTATTCTCATCCTCTCCAATAATATCTTCACTTTGCAGTCAGGGTGATGCTTTAAAATACAAAGGTCACAATGCCACTCCCTTGCTTAACATTCTGCAGTGGATTTCTATTACATTTAGTATGAAGGATCAGAAATGATTAACAGTATCTGCAAGCCCTAATTCTGCCTGATCTACCTTCTGCCTGTTTTCTAACATGAGCTCTCACTGCCCTTCTTCTTTCTACATTACAACCACACTGGTCATCTTTCAGTTTCTCAAATGTATCAGGCTCTTTTCCATCTCATAGTCTCCATATGCATAGCTCCCTCTGCCTAAAATGCTTTCCCACCTATTTTTCTGATTACTGTTGCTCTTCTCTAATGTGTTAGCTGGAATAAATGTCTCTTCCTCAAAAAAAAAATCTCCTGATCCCTGCACTGAGTGTGGCAAAGACAAGAGTAGCCACCACATACTCCCAGTGCTCATCAATATGTTTCCAGAATTTCCTGCTGTAAGACAGGGTTCTGTGACTAGCTTCAGTCCATTTGCTGGGGGTAATGACATCACTCTCATCTGAAGAATTTACAACTGAGTAGAACATCTCCAAATTCTCTCACTTGCTTATGCAGCTGAAAGCAGAGAATTTCATGATGGTAGACTTGTAAGACTATAACATGAGTGAGAAATGAAACTGTGTGGAATTAAGCCACTGAAACCTTGAGATTTTTTTCACCACAACATAGTTTAGCTCAGGAACAGTCTGTTAGATCCCACAGTATCCAGTCTCATATCACCTTGTATTATTATTAATAAATACTTGGCATCCAGCACAGTTTTGACATTTAATAAGCTCTGGAAAATATATGTTAAATAAGTAAACAAATGAGTAAAATACCAGACTGTACAGATTGAGAATGATTTCCTTTCAAAGAGATAAAAAGGATTTAAAACAACAGAGTAAAATTCTTTGTTAGGATTCACAGAGGACTCTGGAGATTTATGGTCACCTCTGATATGATCCTGAGGACTTTACTCATCTTCCAGGGGAACAAACAATGAATGGCAAAGGCATATGTAGCTAAAATGCCCTGACAGAGTCCCTTTCTGGAAAACAGAGCAGACACGTATCAGAATTATTTCTTATTCCTGCTTTGCCCAGAAACCTAGCTAGATAAACACAATGCCAAAAGAGATTTCATGGGTGAAGGAATAAAAAACCTACTAGCTTCCCTTTTCAGCTACTTACACCACCTAACCTGCCTCTTGAGAAATCTGTATGCAGGCCAGGAAGCAACAGTTAGAACTGGACATGGAACAACAGCCTGGTTCCAAATAGGAAAAGGAGTACGTCAAGGCTATATATTGTCACCCTGCTTATTTAACTTATATGCAGAGTACATTATGAGAAACACTGGACTGGAAGAAACACAAGCTGGAATCAAGATTGCCAGGAGAAATATCAATAACCTCAGATACACAGATGACACCATCCTTATGGCAGAAAGTGAAAAGGAACTAAAAAGCCTCTTGCTGAAAGTAAAAGAGGAGAGTGAAAAAGTTGGCTTAAAGCTCAACATTCAGAAAACGAAGATCATGGCATCCAGTCCCAT